>JAHWFO010048912.1:2665190-2686152 GCA_023313115.1 Rhysida immarginata
AAACAGCAACTGAGGAAGATATGAAATGTGCCACATGGAAGGGAATATAACCCAAACCACTAATAATCTGAAAATCATGCTATGTGCCTAAACAATTAAAAAAAATTATTTTAAGAAGTTTCGCAGTATGTGAAATATTCAATGTGAAAAAAAAATGTCCAGTCCATCATCTGTTTATTGGACAAATTGTACACAATGTCAAAACAAAAGCAAGAAAAACCAGTTGAGAATGAGCAAGTTATCATTACCAAAACGAACTTAAAAAGTTTGAGTAATTTAAATGTGGAAAAACATTAATAGGTAAATATATTCGATAGCATGTCTGGATGAGTGAATTAGCATGTACTCATGTTTTCCTGTACCCATCCAGGGACCTACCTCGTCGGCTTTGCCATACTGACCCTGCCATCCAGGCCATCTTGTAACCAACCAATGACATATCTCAAGATTAAATAAATGATTAAATAAATAAATAAATAAATAAACAAATAAATAAATAAATAAGAATGTCGGAGTGAGATGTTTATGAATAAGCACAAGTTTATGAATGTGTGAATAATGTATAAGATAGTGAAGGTATAAAGTGGGTGCATGACAATAAAGTGTGAAAAATAAAAGCAGAGCACTTAGCTAGGAATTATATAAATTAAAAAATTCTAGGTTCTGTCAGTCTAAGTAGCGAAACCACATAAAAGTACTATTTGACCATGATATATGTCTTATTTCATATCATTGTTGCATTAACCCTCCGTCGAGCGCAATTGATCTGACAGATTCATTACGTATAAATTTTTAAATACCTCAGCGCTAACTTGAACTTGCTGACTTAGCGCTCGTTTATCTTTGCCCTCTATCGTCAACTACTGTTAGTCATATTTGTGGCTTGTAGCATAAAAACGTATTTCACAGCAGCTTATGAAATCTGTGGGATTGATTGCGCCCGTTTAGGATATTTTTCGCCATTTCTCAATAGAAGATTTTATTGCATACTATACTATCTTAGGTTCCAAAAAAAGCTTGTAAGTATAGTATTATTATTATTATTATGCTCCGATAAATTATTGTATTCTATGATTAATCTGAGATGTTCATTGTACCCGTTCAGGGTAACCTCTTTCCGTTTGTAGTTATTGCCCTATAAAATGGCCGAACGTCAAAAAACATATAACTCAGAAAGACCCAGCGATGCTGAGGAATTATTGCGAATGTTAATGGAGGCTGGAGATAGTGAAAATGAGATTGAATTTGAAGATGAAAGTGACACTTATAGTGAAGATCAAGTGGAAGAACGGGATGAAGATTCTGTCACAGAGCAAGAAAGTTCTTCTGAAAGTTCTTTTATTTATGAAGAAGGAGATGAATTCTATATCGGTAAAGACAAGACAACCAAATGGAAAAAAAATAAATTTTCACAGCGTGTAAAAAATAGACCACACAATATTCTAGTTCGTTTGCCAGGTGTAGTAGGAAATGCCAAGCAAACCAAAACTATTTTAGAATGTTGGAAATGTTTCATAAGTGAAGAAATGCTGGAGAAAATTGTTCTGAATACAAATGAGTACCGGTATATTGTAAGAATTCGTTCCCAATATTCTCGTGAAAGAGATGCTGAAAGTACTGACCAGATTGAAATGAAGGCATTTATTGGGCTGCTTTACCTAGCAGGTGTTTTGCATAGTAACAGACAAAGCTTAGAAGAGTTGTGGGGAGATGATGGGCATGGAGTTGAAATGTTCCGTCTAGTAATGAACTTGAAACGATTCAAGTTTCTGCTTCGCTGCATTCGTTTTGATGATCTAAGTAATCGGGAGGAAAGAAGGCAATTTCATAAGCTTGCTGCTATTCGCGAAATATTTACAGATTTCGTTGAAAACTGTAAAAAAACACTACTCACTTGGAATAAATGTAACAATTGACGAGATGCTGGCTGGTTTTAGAGGGAGATGTTCATTCAGACAATATATACCCTCTAAACCGAACAAATATGGAATAAAAATTTTTGCATTAGTGGATGCAAAAGTTTGGTACACCTATAATCTTGAAATATATCCTGGTAGACAACCTAATGGACCATTTGAAATGAGCTATAAGCCTGCTGATGTTGTCAAAAGACTTGCACAACCTATCTTTGGTACTGGACATAATATAACAGCTGATAACTGGTTCACAGATACAGAGCTGGTTCAATTTCTCCAAGCTAAAAAACTGTCATATGTTGGCACATTAAAAAAAAATAAGCGACTATTGCCACCAAAATTCATCACAACTAAAAATAGAGGAGAAAAAACAAGCTTATTTGGATTTCAGAAGGAAGCCACTATTGTTTCATACATTCCAAAAAAATGCAAAAATATAATACTAATTTCCAGTATGCATTTTGATGATGCTATTGATGAAGAAACTGAAAATGAGAGAAAACCTGACATTATTACATTTTAAATCAGGAGTAGATTTAGTAGATAAAATGTGTGCAACTTTCAATGTGCAAAGAAACACTCGTCGATGGCCATTAGTAATCTTTTTTACTTTGCTAAATATTAGTGGCATTAACGCACAAGTAATATATACAGGGAATGGAAATGAAACTCAAAAAAGGCGTTTATTTTTGAAACAGTTGAGTAGTGAATTAGTAGAAGAACAGCTTAACAGAAGAGCAGCAAAAAAACGAGGAATTTCTTTAATTTTGCAAAAAAAGTTGCAGAAGTTTGCACCTACTACCGAAGTACAAGATGAGCCTGAGGCCAATAGTTCATCAAACAAAAGGAAACGTTGTATACCTTGTGCAGAAAACAAGAAACAAAGATATTCCAAATATTTCTGTAAACTTTGCAAAACATTTTTGTGTTTGGAACATGTGACAATGGTTTGTGAATGTTGTTTCATCTCAAAAATCGAGGGTAATGAAGCAGATGACGAACAGTCAGATTAGCGCTTTTTTGTTACACTTGTTACAAGTTTATTTTTAGTTTAATTTTTTAAATTACTTTTTGTTTCAATTATTTTTATAATAATTATGTTAATGAAAATTTTTTTCTATTCAATAGCTGATTGTAAACTTCAAACTGAATAAAGCATTTAAACATAATATAAATTCATTTTCAGTTCAAAGAAAGAGGTTTCAAATATTGCAATCTGGTAGATGGATTGCACCTGAACACGTTACTTTTGAATTGCGCCTGATGGAGGGTTAAGGCTCTCATTTGTTGAATTGATAAATTGTACCTCATTGATTTGCTGATAATCAAGTAAAGTAACTCGGGCGGAAGAGAGTTAAATAACTCTTCTTTGTTTGATAAATATAACATCCTATAAATTTGTCTCAAGTATATCTCAAAAGTAGCGTTACGTAATGCCAGACTTGACTCACCCTACCCCTCTGTAATGCTGTCCAAAACGCCCCTCAAGCATTACGTAATTTATGGATGGGCCCTAACTGGTTTGAAAAGTTCAACGTAAATGTAAAATGTAAATGAAAAAGTATGAAATTTTTTTTGAGTTGTGGTTTTTACTATTTGGATAGTTATAAAAAGTGGTCTCATTTTTTTCATAAATTTTTCCAAAGTTGTTAATCAGTTTTCTTTTGAATTTTTAGGATGAACAAAGTGTCAAGTGACAAAAATTTGAGGTAATATGTTCAATGTAGTTTTTAAAACATTAATTAGGATGCATTTTAAGTGTCTGTGCCTTATGTTTTGAATTTTATTTAACATTGGTTTAATAATTATCTCATACGTTATATTGTAAGTTACTTACAACTTTACTTAAATTGAAAACCAAATGCTTTAATGTTAGAGGTATGGATTTGTAACATTATATTTTATATTGTTTTTTGCTTGATAATGTGGATGTTGCTGAAGTAGGTTTACATTTATTATTAATGTGTGTGAGTGATCAAATGATTGCACTAAATCTTTTTTCTAATCACATGTTTACAATTTAATTACAGGATGTTACATGTGAACAACAAGAAATCAGCTTTGATTTAACAGAATCTCCTGCCAAACAACCACATATAGATGAACCTTCGTTTCATGGGGAAGATGCACCTTTTGATGTAACAACTTCTCCTGTCAAGCAGTCCAAACATGACCTGTTAAATTATGACAATCCTCAGATTTTGCCATTACTCCTCCAATGCAAGACTGAATGTTCTGAATTAATTTCATCAAGTTTACCTTTGGATGATATTTGGAAAAATAATTGGTACATTGTTAACATCAAACATTTACCTCATAAAAAGGACATATTTGCTGACAATGCAGGCAGATGGTTGCAGAAAACAAGGGAAGTGAAATTGTACTCCATTGAAAACAACTGTGCTAAGCATGACCCCAGCGGTCCATACAAAATGATACGTCGCAGTTATTGGAATGCTTCGGAAATTTCTTTCAGAAAGACCATGGTACATTGCACATGGTACATTTATACATTGCTAAAAAATGTATTGTAAAAAGTTATGATGAAAGTAAATATTTTGTCAAAAGTTCTTTTCAAGTGCATCCAAACACAGTAACAGTTTTCTCTTCTGGTAAATGTGATTGTACATGTCAAGGATACACAATGAAACGTTTTTGTTCTCATGCTTTAGCAGTGGCAGTTTGGTTGAACAAATTGAAAAAACTTGTTGATTATTATTGCAAGAACCAAAGCATCAATTTGACAAAGGCATTGACAGCCCATACATGCAACCCTGGAAAAAAAGGCTGTTCAGGTAGAAAGTCGACAAAATCTGTTTCATGTATAGCCACTGATATTGAATCTAGGGTTCCCACCATTTTTTCTTCAATGACTTCAGAAACATCAGTTATTAAAAAAAGCAATTAAACCAACAGATCCTGATGTTATATCCCCATTTGTTATACAAGACATTAAAGGAAGAATTTCTGTCTGTGCAGATTGTAAAAACTATATTTTCTCCTCCACTGGGGCACAAAAGAAGTTATGACCAAGGATAGAAAGCAATTTTATCATAATTAAAACCTTTGAATTGCAAAATGGATATTGTTAAATTATAACTATAATTTTTTGAATGACCTGCTTTATAGGCTAGCACAAGAAATGTCTTATGGGTAAGAATAAAAACAGCCAACCAATATGCTTTTTTGCTTTGGAAGATTTGAAGCTTACTATGTAATCAATTCTGTCACTCAATGTTACCAATTGGTAAAAGGAACCAAACATTATCATTTGTCAGCAGCATGTATTGCTGCAAAGAAAGGAAACGTGATGTATACTGGTGCTGACTTTAATTTTCAAACTTTATTACAATACTCATTTCCAAAAAAGTTGGGACAGTGCAAAATATATAGAAAAAACAAAAAGGGATGACGTAACAAAACTTTCTCGCGAATACAAAATAGCAGATACGTTTATGAAATGACATAAATATACTGTGTGCACCAAAACATTTTGTATCGTGGCCGGGACGTTCATTTTGAATGGGGGTGTTGCAACACGTTCCAAAATAGTAGGGACATACGTTGTAGAAAGCGCCGTTAGTAGTGGAACCTTCCGAATTGTTCGGGAATAATCTAGAGTGATGACGTCATACTACTTTCCGTATAAATAACAGTTGCCATCCGTCGTTCAGGTAACTTATTCGGAACGATGGGTCGAGGCAAGCCAGTTAGCGAAGATCTTCGTGTTCGAATCATTCAAGAATTCACAAACAACGTTTCTCAGCGTGCAATAGCCAGAAGATTTAACCTGTCATCATCTACAGTACATAATATTATCAAGTGCTACCGAGATAGTGGTGAAATCACAGTTCCGAAAGGCCAAGGTAGAAAACCTATTCTGAATGCTCGAGCTTTTCGAATCCTCCGACGTCACTGCGTCACGCATAGGAATGCTGCGATTACGGACATAGCCACGTGGGCCTGCGATTTCTTCGGGAAGCCATTATCGTTGAATACTCTACGCCGGTGCATCCACAAATGCAAACTTAAGTTATACTGTGCACAACGGAAGCCATACATCAACAAACGACAGCAACGTCGCCATCTGATATGGGCTCGAGCCCATCGCAATTGGTCCCAAGCACGCTGGAAGAACATATTGTGGTCCGATGAATCAACCTTTACGATTGTTTACGGAAATAATGGACGCCGTACACTCCGGACCAAAGACGAAAAGGATATTCCCGCGTGCTACAGGCGTTCGGTACAGAAACCACCGTCTGTCATGGTCTGGGGCTGTATTAGTGGCCATGGAATGGGAGACTTGCACATCTGCAATGGCACCGTCAATGCTGAAGCATATATACAGATCCTGGAACAAGCTCTGGTGCCATCTAAGAGGCGCCTGTTTGGACGACGTCAGTGTATATTTCAACAAGACAACGCCAGACTGCATGCAGCGCGCATAACTTCTGCATGGCTACGTCGGCAGCGCATTCGTATGTTGAATTGGCCCCCTTGCAGCCCGGATCTGTCGCCTATAGAAAACGTTTGGCGTATTATTAAACGAAAACTACGACAGCGACGACCCCGGACAGTTGAACAGCTGAAAACCTGTATCCAACAGGAATGGGACAGAATTCCGGTTAGAGTGTTAGAAAGATTGGTGTCATCGATGCCCAGAAGATTACAGTGTGTCATCAAGAGGAGAGGTGATGCCACACCGTGGTAAACGCCGTGCTGTCCCAACTTTTTTGGGAGTGTGTTGCACGTGCCAAACAGGAAAACCACCTGTATCTTTCTTTAAACATATAAGATATGTGATCCCATGCCTAATTTATCGTTTATGTATTGTAATGCGTTGAAATAAACGGCAATACAATAATCCAAACAAATGTGTTGGAGTTCTTATATGTTGCACTGTCCCAACTTTTTTGGAAATGAGTATTGTACAAAAACGATTTGCTGATAGGATTTAAAAAGCAACCTTTGCCTAAAATGTTAACAAACGTTCACATGTGAACAACCCCATATGTCAGTTAAATTGTCTTCATTTCTTGATTTAGTTTGATCACAAATGGGCTAGTGCAAAGGCAATTCTTCAGTTTGCTTCTAAATGTTTATAGTGTTGGCTTAATTTGCACTAGCCCAGTTTTGACTGGATTAAACTAACAAGGGGAGGACCAGGATTGTTTAGATTGGATTTAACCGAAATTTAAATACGTTATTCACCCCTCCCACTATTTTATTGCATAGTAACTCGTGCAATTGGTCCCAAGATAATGCACCGTGTCATAGTTCTCGTGCCACTCGATCATGGCTAAAATCAAAGAATATTGATGTTATGTCATGGCCATCTAGAAGTCCCGACCTTAACCCTATTGAAAACTTGTGGGGAATTCTTGTTCGCAATGTATACAATGATGGGCGGCAGTTTAATGATGTATCATCTTTGAAGACAGCAATCATGAATTCTTGGTATGAAATTGACCCTAACATTATTCATAAATTAATAATTTCTATGAAAGAAAGAGTATTCCAACTTATTCAAGCAAAAGGTGGTTCAATCAATTATTAAAAACTTTGTTTTAACAAAAAACGCAACATTGTTCATTAAAATAAGAGACACGTTTTTTTTTATACATTTTTGCTTTTTTTTAATATATTGTTATTTTTTGACTAAAATTAACACAGCGGAGCATTTTGATATTGTATTTGTTCCAAAGTAAGAGTAAATGAAAAGAAAAAACATCTTGCAAAACATTTTTATCGAATTTCTTAATATTCACAGGTGTCCACTAAATTAAGAGACGCACTGTATTTACAAATTCAGAGAGTATGACATTTAAGTAGTCAACATGGTGGTCATGTAGGTAAATTGATAGATTCTAATGTGATTGTACATTTATAATCATTTATTTAATTGTACATTTATAAACATTTATATAAAAAAGTTATAATAATTAAAATTAGTTTCGCATATAATTTGTTCAAAAACATGTTTAAATAAAATAAAATGAAATTGGTAAAGGAGTAGGATTTGAACCCAGGACCTTCAGCATCTTTAGAATCTATCAACTTACCCACAAGACCAAGTTGACTATTTGACCCTCATACTCTCTGAATTTGTAAATATACATCAATAACCTACATAACTAACTTTACATGATTATATCTCGTTAACATTAGCATGAGTTACTATGCCATATAATAGTGACAGGGGTACATAAACAACATATTTAAATTTTAATTAAATCCAAGTTTAACAGACCTGGTCCTCCCCCTGTAAGATCATTAAAGTAAAATAACGAGTTTTTCACATGTGAACGTTTGTTAACATTTACAACAAACTTTGTTTTTTGAATTTTTTAAAAATTTATTATTATACTGCTTTTTTTCATGTTTTTTTTAGCCTCCTTGAACCTTCTATTAGAAATCAGGAGGTTGTCTGAGGCGCACGGGAATGGGTCACGGACTTTTAATGTGGTTGTTAGTAAAGTGGAAGAGGGACAGTAGGAGTTTCTAGGTTTAATTACTGGTTGTTTCTACTGGTTCTTAAACTATCTTTTTTTCTACCACCTCTTGACCTCAATAATCACATGATCTTTCCTATATAAGCACCACTTCCATTTCTCTTTACATCACAATGAACGTACAGGTATTGGACATTGAAACTGAAACACCTTTGCAAATAGCACTGGATACCCCCAGGGCTGAATAGAACCTTCTGCTAGGTAATTAATCGTATGCATATCAATGAATCACGTGTCAGAGTTCTTGGTAGTCACTCCAGTAGAAAAGTTCGATAGTAAGCTTCAAATTGTCTGTGCAGAACGCTATAATGGGAGACATATCCGACTTCAAAAGAGGGCAGATTGTTGGGGCGCATCTAGCAGGTGCATCTGTGTCCAAAACTGCCACACTTTGTGATGTCTCACGTGCTACAGTATCCAGGGTGGTGTGTGCATATGAACAGGAAGGACGAACCACGTGCAGGAGGAGCAACTGCAGGGGAAAACGGAAGTTGTCGGAAAGAGACGTCAGGACATTGACCAGGATTGTTGCACGAAAGCGGGAAATCACCGCAGAAATGAATACACACCTCCAGGAACCTGTGTGCACGAAGACAATCCGTCGTTACCTGCATAAATCCAACATCCATGTCAGGGTTGCTATACCGAAGCCTTTCATCAGTAGTACAAATGCCTCCAAGCGGGTTCAGTGGTGCCGGACGCATAAAACCTGGACGTTGGATGACCTCAAACGCGTCATATTCTCGGATGAGTCTAGCTACACTGTCTTCCAAACAACAGGGAGGGTATTCGTCTGGAGGAGCCCCTCTGATGCCTACAACCCAGACTGCTTGGCACCCACAGTCAAACACGGAGGTGGATCAGTAATGGTTTGGGGTGCAATATCATGGTACACATTGGGTCAACTAATTGTTCTCGGGGGACGTATCACTGCCAAGGACTATAAGACCATTTTGGAGGACCATTTACACCCTATGGTTCAAACACTCTTCCCAGATGGTGGTGCAGTGTTCCAGGATGATAACTGCCCCATTCATACTGCAAAAATTGTCGCAGAGTGGTTTGATGAGCATGACAATGAGCTTCAGCATCTGCCGTGGGCCGCTCAATCGCCGGATCTCAACATTATCGAGCTTGTGTGGCGTATCTTAGAGGATCGAGTGAGGAAACATTTCCCCCCACTGCGTACACGTGCTGAACTTGCAACTGTGCTTCAAGAGGAATGCCTGCAAATTCCTCTGCAAACTGTGCAGGACCTCTACTGATCCTTCCCAAGACGTGTTGCTGCTGTGCTGGCTGCCCTCTGTGCCCCAACACCTTATTAAATAAAGATTTTGGATTTCTATCAGGTGTTTCAGTTTCAATGTCCAATACCTGTAGTTACTCTGTGTGTCGAACATACTCTTTGCATCCACAAAATCTATACGTGTCAGTGCATCCACTGCTGGGATAACAACGCACAGTGCCTGTATTTGCGATATATTTTTAAAATGATGACATTTGATCTGTGATGTTTTTATGTTAATTTTTTTGTGATAATTGCTGTTTAAAAATAACATAATCTGTGATAATTGCTATTACGTCAATTATTTTATGTGATATGTTAAGGATACCAATGTGTTAATTGTTGTTAGGTTATTTCGAATAAATGTTGATTTTTTTTTTTTAAATTTAGTTTTTTAATCAATATCGTGTATTTTTGTTTTTATGTAATTGCTGTTAAAGTTAACGTAATATGTTAATTGCCTCGAATAAATGCTGTTTTTTTTAATCAATATTGTGCATATTCATGGTTTTCATTCATTCATGATTTCATTTCACTTCACACTCCAAGTGCATTCACCGGTTTAGCCTGCCTGGTAGAAGCAGTCGGTACCCAATTGCGTACCCCTACACAATGTTTTGTAGTAACCCCATCATATACACAATGATTAACGCTTTCGGGTTTGCGTAGTTAAATTGGCTTAGTTAATCGGATTTTAAATTTCTTCTATATTTTAAAACTGTATTGTTACGATAGAAACTGTTGTCAGTTTTTAACATTTCTTTTTGTTTATATTAATTAAATCTTGTTGAAGTTAAATTGATTTTTTTTTAATTTGTTCAAACTTGATGTTAATTTTGATGACATAGATAATGTCATATTTCCAGATTACTGGACTTCGTAGGTCGTGTTTTATCTACAACTTGTGGTCTGCTTCTACTCTAGATAGTCTTCAAATTTATTATTTTTCTTTAATATAAACCATCATTTTCATTATCTTTGTTATATGACTGATAAAATATTCGATAACAAAGTATTATCATGAATAGATGAGACTAATCTATTCCTGATATCATAAAAACAGCAAATGAGAGGAATAATAAGAAATAAAATAAAATGAAAAAAAAAAAACAAACAAACAAACAAACAAAGAGTCATGGACGGCAGGAGAAAGAATTGGATGCTCGGATCGGTGCAGCAAGCTGTGTCAGACGTGAACTGTGGCGATCCGTGGTAACGAAACGCGAGCTGAGTAACAAAGCTAAGCTCTCCGTCTTCAAATCCATCTTTGTCCCCATTCTCACCTATGGTCATGAGGCTTGGGTAATGACCGAAAGAGTGCGATCGCGGGTACAAGCGGCCGAAATGAGATTTCTGAGAGGTGTTGCAGGTGTTACCCTACTAGATAGAGTGTACAGCAATACAATAAGGGAATCTTTAGGTGTTGAGCCGCTACTTCTCCGCATTGAGAGGTCTCAGTTGCGCTGGTATGGCCACGTGATTCGGATGCCGCAAACTAGTCTTCCTAGGCAGTTGTTATTTTCCAAGCCGGTGGGTAAGAGACCAAGGGGTCGGCCTAGAACCAGGTGGCTAGACTACCTGGAGAATCTGGGTTCGAGTCGCTTGGATATTACCAGGGAGGACATGCGCCTGATGGCGGAAGATCGCGATCGCTGGAGATCCTCCATAGGGCTGCTGCCCCCGCGACCCTAACGGATAAGCGGGTTTGAAAAGTAAGTAAGTAAGTAACAAAGAGTCCGGAAAGTTAATCGTTTTTCGGAGTCTACACAAGCGTGTAGAATTTTACCAAGAGCACTGATGCATATATCCCGCATATTCATCTTGAAATACGCATACTTCTAATTTATGAAAAAGCTAGAAAATTATAACGGATAGTTTTGTTTATAAAAATTATAACTGATAGTTTTGTTTATTTTGGATGATAGAAATGGAAAATGTCTTCTGAAATAAAATAAATACATGTAACTTTTCATCCACGGGACTTATTTACAGAAAGTGAAAGTTCAGTGACTCAGACTCAGCTAGCTACTTTTTGTCCTTCATTTTCCTACGATATCACTGGTTTTGAATCAAGGCCGATTATTGCCTCGTTTGTAGAATGTTTTACCACAGCCTACTACTGTATATAGGTAACAGCCTGTTCAATCGACACGATTTCCATTGAAATCTAAGACCGCCTTAGTTCAACGACTTCTCACGTGAGGGCGCTTTTAGTGAGGGAAAACCTAAAGCTCTAGATTAGGAAAGTACGGCAAACCTTTTCCGCGCCGCCCGCAGCTGCTGATTGGTTGAACGGCTGTCACGTGAGTTTGTCAGCCATTGTTGGCCCAAACGCAGCGATAGATACCATTGAAATGCATGTGGAAGATGCAATTTAGATTAAATTTTTAACGAAATATTCGTTGATTGATCCTAAATTTGAATCCGAATAAGCAAAATTTCAGAATCTTTCAATCTATGCTTCTTGGAGGTTAATAAATTCGTTAAAATATCTGAAGAAGTAATAAGAAGCAAGTACGTTTATATTATAACTTCACCGAATGTTATAGAAATGTTGCATTGTGCAATTCTCAGACGATCAGAAAATATAATTTTTGTTGAATATAGTTCTTTTTAAGAAAATACAATTCAATATAACAAGGTTAAACTGTCTGTGAAATGTGGAAGCAAACCTTGAAATAAAACGTCCATGTTATTTTCATCTTATTTTAGCAAAGTTAATTATCACTCATCATTAAACTTGAATATAAAATATGAAATTGAATAACGAAAATTTGCTAGTTGGGTGAAAAAAAATATATAAAATTTTAACTATAAGTTTTGGATAGATTTTTTACGTCAATATTAAAAACCTCCATAAATGAATAAATTTCAAAATACATTGCATGTGTAGTTATTTTTTTGTAATTTTTGTTTTGTAATCAAACGGTTAGTTTTTCCAAATTATAATTTTTAAAATTTTCTATCAAAATGTAATTATCAAAGTAATTTTTATATTTAAATCAAAAACTTAAATTTAATAGTTCCTATTTTGTTAAATTATATTTGATATTTTTATAATTATAATTATACTTTTTTTAATAATTTAATAATTTTTATAATTTAATAAAATTAAAATTGGTAAAGTGAAATTTTTGATATAAATATAAAAATTAATTTCATAAAAGTTTATTAAATTATATTTTAATAAAATTTTATAGAATTATATTTTGATAAATAAAATTACAAAAACTACACACACTGTTTTTTAAAATTTATTAATTACATGTAAATCGTTTATTAAGGATGAATAAATAAAGTGAAAATAAACTAAAAACTGAATCTGGTTTTCATTAAACTGCCTCAACGTTATCATTATTTATATGTAAAAAATTATAATTGAAAACAAAATTTAACGAAAAATCAATAGCTACAGAATTTACTGATTGTCAGTTATATTTCCAGACGATAATAATAAGAAAATTTGCGAAAAGGATGCATTTAAGACTAATTTTAGAGGAAGCGTAATTCACTTTATAGGGCCATTTGGGCCAACAATGGCGGATTTGGTAGCAGATGACGAAGTTTGCCGTACTTTCTTAATCTAGAGCTTTAGGGAAAACCTTGGTAACAACTGTGTTTACTTATGCACGGAGCTACGGCTGTTCAAGTCTTTTTAAGTGTCAAAATGAAACAATATTCCTAGATATTAATTAATATGCACCATTAACAAGCCAAAGAATGTTACTTTTCAAAAAAAAAAAAAATGCGACATTAAAAAAAAAAATATTTTAACAATTATATATAATTAAATATAAGATTAGGTATTAAATAATGTTAATATATAACATTGATATATTAATATATAAAATTAAGATTATACAGGGTGAATATAAAAGTCTGACCCCCCCCCCCCCTTTTTATTTTTTGAACCGAAGCAGGTATGTCAATTTTGATGAATCCAATGAATAGGAAGTTGTGGGTGGCCTATCCCATGATGCACTTTTCATCATCCCAAATATGCAAATTAGGACACATTCAAAATTTATCTCAAAAACCGTAAGGGACAGAGAAAAAACCCAATTGCAAACTTGTTCAGCATAGAAAAACAAACAAAACAAAAAAAAAATCATCCAAAGATAAATCGGACCAACCAATCACCCACAATCACAATCCGAAGCAGAAGATCATGTTGACCATTTCCGGAACAGTGCAGCTTGCCATCCTGGAATTGTTCTGTCTTCTGTGTGCTGAAACATGCTTTTATGGTAATTTATGTTAATTTTTTGATTTGCATGCTTTACATGGTGGAAATGTCAACATTCAGTTTTCCTTGGGCAGTGTGACTATTTGTAAGCTACAAACAGTTCACCACGTTATTGTGGGTGATTGGTAGGTCCCATTTGGATGAATTTTTTTTTTGTTTTGTTTGTTTTTTTATGCAGAACAAGTTTGCAATTGGGTGTTTTTCTCTATCCCTTACGGTTTTTGAGATAAATTTTGAATGTGTTCTAATTTGCATATTTGGGATGATGAAAAGTGCACCATGGGATAGGCCACCCACATCTTCCTATTCATTGGATTCATCAAAATTGACATATCTGCTTCGGTTCAAAAATAAAAGGGGGGTTCAGAATAAATATAAGATTAAGTATTAAATAAGATTAATATATTAAATAAGATTACATATATATGTAAATATGCAGCCTGTTTGTAGGCTAACCAGTAGAAAACAATAGAATGGTAGCAGTGGTAAGGCTTTTTCAATGCTAAAAAGGCTTTCTTCACCCTACTTAAAAGCGCCCTCCTCCTTTACTGCGGTGAAACTTGGAAACTGTCGATTGAACAGGCTGTTATCTATATAGTAGGCTGTGGTGTTACCAAGAGCTCATAAGGGTTTTACTTTCCGTATGAGCTCTTGGTTTTACTTTCTGTATATCCGTCCACAAGTTAGTATTTATAAGGAACATACTAACTTAATATTAACATTTATACAAATATTTCCAAAACTTTATGCTAATAAAGCATTGATCGTTCATACATACAAGTGAATAATCATTTATTTATCACTGTCTAGCAAATGACCTTTTTCGGGAAGAGCAGTTTGGCTTTCGTGCTGCCCACTCTTGTCCGATGCAGATATGGAGGCTCGTTGAAGAACTGAGCACCCCCCTGAACCTATCCAGGTACTGTGGGGTGGTATTTCTCGATGTCAGTAAAGCTTTTGACTAAGTGTGGCATGAGGGCCTTGTCTACAAAATGATCAGAGACGGGTTCCCTGCCGATGTGATTTTGATGGTGAAATCCTTTCTTGACGGCAGATCCTATCAAGCCAAAGTTGGAGAAAATCTTTCCACACCCCGTGTTGTAAAGGCCGGTGTCCCTCAGGGTGCTGTCCTCGGGCCTGTGCTATTTAATTACTTTGTACATGATTTCCCGAAACCCGATACTTGTAATCTGTATTTTTATGCGGATGACACTGCGATTATGACATGGGCACACCAGCCGGCTCACGTTATCACTCGGCTGCAGTGCGCCTTGAAGCAGTTCGAAGACTGGTTTAACTCCTGGAAGTTGAACCTTAACGTCGGAAAGTGCAAGGCTTTGTACCTCAATAGGAAGCTCAAGCATCCCCCAGATTCTCTTGTTCTGTTCAATAAGAAACTGGACTGGGTGGACAACTACAAGTATCTGGGAGTTATCATTGACTCAAGACTCTCATGGAACCGGCATATGTCCTATGCTCTGAACAAAGCGAAGAGGGCTAAGTACAGTATCATAGCTCTTATGGGTCGCAGCAGCGCCCTCAGCATTGACAACAAGCTACTTCTGTGCAAATCGATTATCCGGACCATACTCCTCTATGGCATGCCTGCGTGGACGACTATCTGTAAAACCAGATGGAGTGAACTGGTCCCTGAGGATCATCATGATTCCAGCTGGACAGAAGGACGATGAAAAACCAATCCATCCACATGGATTTAAACATGGCCCATATCGGAAAGTTTATACAGGATCTCCTTTTGATTATGATACAGAAGATGAAGACTCACGACAATAAACTTGTGAATGGAATACTGAAGAACTCATTGAATATGAACTGGCATACGAAGTATCGTAAACCGAGGCACGTTCTTGACGTCAATTTTGAAGACATTAGCAACGTCTCTTTCCCGGACTACTGGAAGATGTGATAATCTTCTTTCTCCTTATGTTTTATATTTCGTTTGTATTTTGTTTCTGACAATCGTCAATCTTATTTTCTTTTTTGTATAATATGGAAGACCGCTTGGGTTGGTTAGGCTTCTTGACTACCTCAGTGTATTTCATTTGGAGTTTATTCTGGTTGGATGAGCTTTGTGAAAGCGCTGCTTTCGTCCCATCCTAACAAATGTACACTTCACTGTTCGATTGTCGATAACTGACATATGGATCGATATATCCTGATCGATACATATCAAGGACTAGCTCTTCAAGGTATCACCTCTACTTTCTTTTCAGGTATCATTTCATTACTCTCATTTCACGGTGCGTCCTTTTCAGGGCGATATTCACCTTCTGTTACGTCTTATGTGCTGGTCCCTGGCGTTGGAATTAATATTCCCGTAAACCAGTACATCAAGACGCTCATTGTCCTTCTGGGTCCCTGGCGTTGGGATTAATTTCCTCGCAAACCTAGCTAAGGACTTTTCATATCATCTATTATTATTCTAATCATTCACGAGTGGGTCCCTGGCGTAGAATTAACTTTCTCGCAAACCCGACTTGTTTTCTTTTTTTCCTTAAAGCCAGGTGCGTCCTTCTTAGGACGGCTTCTTTAGCACACACCTAGCTGCGAGGTTACTCCCCCCCCTGGTTCTATACAATTATATTTTAGGATTATGATGGCTTCGTCCAAATTAACCACGTTCGAGTCAGCTAAAGTGCCATTGCTAGTGGCAGATGATAAAACTGTCCTGCGAAAAGGTCTACTGGGATGCCTGCTTGGATGCTAGGTTTGCTACTTTTGACCTAGTGTTCAACGAAATGTTAGAAGCTCTCCGGGATGAAATAAATGCTAAGTATAGGGCACTGGAAGAAAAAGTCGAATCCCTACATAAAAGTCTTGACTACCTCAGTGTATTTCATTTGGAGTTTATTCCGGTTGGATGAGCTTGTGAAAGCGCTGCTTTCGTCCCATCCTAACAAATGTACACTTCACTGTTCGATTGTCGATAACTGACATATAAGGTATTGATCGAATCAACTATTGATCGTCTAGCGCATACTTTGCTGGTAAATATTTTTGGGGAAGATTTGTGTTCGTTAGAAACCTCTTCGTTGGAAGACTTCATAATTGTAAGTAGACTTCACAGTTTTTAGGTTTATCTTCTCTCATTTCGATAGGATACAAGCTAGCACGTAATTATTTTTTTATTTTATGATGCGAATTATTTTATAAAATTTTGGTTTAACCATCCATCTGATTTATTAATTATAAATTATATGTTTTTTCTCCCTTGCGCTTTAAGGCAGGGGATTTTTACCAGCGGGTTTTCGGTGGATCCCATAGTCTACATTTGAAGTGGCGTGTAATGTGTTGCATTTAAGGCTTTTCTATGGCACTTACCGTAAATTCTCTAATTGAACGCCGTCTGTAGTGGCGGTGTATCCGAGATTGTGCTCTACTTGATCTGACTCTGGGCCGTTTTGGGCTGAAGTTATTAGTGATAAAGATTCAGCCGGAAACCCAAGATTTAGCCATGTTGGTGCATTAGCTTGTCAAATGCGGCGGTGGAAAGAGCATTTTCAACTTTGTTAGTGATAAAAAATAAACTTAGAAATAGATGTCAATTGAAATGACACAAGCATTGATGATGGTGAGTTATTTTTTACGCAAGGAACATTTAAACTGCACATCATTCAATCCAAGTGAACGTATGAGCAAGGCATTTAATCAAAATATGTATGATTATATTTCAGGTGTGATGGAAAATAATGACGTTATAACTTTAGAGTCATTTACTTCCAGTTAAAATATTATTGTATAATGTTAAATAATTACTGTTTTGAAACCGATTTCAAATGTGTCAATAAATGATTGATATAATTTACTTCATTGTTTCATTGATTTTTTTACACACTTTGACATGACATCATAAGTTAAAAGTGATCTATTTAAACATCATTGATTTTAGGGGGGAAATATAGGGGATTTTTTTCACTAAATAGGGAGTTTCTAGGGGTTTTGTATCTAATCTAGGGGGTACTTTGAGTTTTGACTTGGCAACACTGTCCCATTCTACTTCTTCCATGTCAGGACTCTGGACGGGCCAATCCAGTTCTTCAACTCGCAACTCGTCAAACCAGTCGGATATGGATCTTGCTTTGTGGCAAGGCGCATTGACGTGCTGGAAGAGGAACGGCCCGTCACCGAAGTGTTCACACAGCGCTGGAAGTGCCCCGTTATCCAGAATGGTCCTGTAGCCATCAGCATTGAGGTTTCCGTCCACCTTGATGAGCGGGCCCAGTCCAGTCCAGGAGAAACACCCCAGGTGTTCACAGGGGTGTCCCAACTCCTTTGATCATGTAGTGTAATTTCAAATGGAAAAAAAGGATAGGGAAGAGCTGGCAAGAATGGGACACTTTTCACAAAATTCTTCCTTGGACTTTATAAAAATTTTAAATGCAGAAATTACATGTCATATTGTGTAAAGACAAGTCTTATTTTCCAAATTATATTTAAATTATTTGGTAATATTATGAAAATCTTGGAAATACTAAAATACGGACTCTCAAATTTTGTCCCATTCCTCCCACATGGCGGGAAAATGGGACAGGAATAGGACAAATAGGCTATGCCTTGTAAGAATGGCCTATAGTTTAAAATTTTTGATGCACTGAAATGTCATGTACTTCGATTTACTTCTATATTGAATGAGTTTTAACTTTTTTAACATTTAGTGAAGTTTTCTATTTTCGTACATATTTTAAATCTTGGAGTGTGGTAATTTTATTATTTTAAAAAATTTACTTGAATTTAAGAAAACATTATAACAGACAATCACGCTTGCAAAATCATGCACTAAAAATAAAGTGAGAGTTCAGCTTTTGTTTATATATTCGATTTCCAGCAGTTTCGCTAAAATTTGCAACTTTTTGCTCTGTTTCCAAATTTCCAACACGTTTATACTTTTGTTTGCTTCGTTTCAAGTGAAAATCATAACTTTCCTTGCAAAAAACCTGCGATATCCTTGTGCCTGCTCATAAATTTTTTTCAAAACATTTCCTACTAATGAAGTTATTCGTGTGAAATTGAAATATTTTAAATCTCCTTGTAGTTGCTAGAGAATTCAAACCCTATTAGTTTATTATACATTTATTTTATTTACTTAAAAGTGTGACTATTAGGCCTGAATTTACCATTTCCTAATAATCATTAGGCTACACTGTTTATATTAAAAGCTCGATGTCAGCAAGATTATTCTCCAATAATCTTCTTACAAAGAGAACATGTTTTATTTACTTTTTGACGCTCAAAACACAGACTATGTTGCAGCCCTAAAGTACGCTGTTGCATCTGGCAGCCATTACATCCAACATGGCATCGATGAAGCTTGCAATTTGATAAATAACATAGGAAATTATACTGTCCCACTCCTCCCGTCCCCCTCCTACCGTCCCATTCCTGCCAGCTCTCCCCTACATAGAGTGAAAGAATAAAGAAAAGGAGAGATTCCAATTCAAATGGAAATTATTTCAATACAATTTAAAAAATTTAAACTTTTGAAAATAAATGAAAAGTAAATAAAATAAATTAAAATATGCAGTTCACCAATTATAGTCCAAATTACTGTTGATATGTATGAAATGTGGTCCAGTTATTAGAAGAGATGGATTTCTTGCAGAAGAGAATTGAAGATTAAAGAAATGAAGAACTTGAAGAAATCTTGAAAAAAAGAATAGAAGACTTGAAGAAATGAATATTTTAATTGCTTTATTTTATTTATATGAATATTTTATAAAGCTTAATTTTTACTATAATTAATGCATAATCTAGTCTTTGTTTTCTACTTAAATTTAAAAATGGTATTTTCTTCCATATGGTCAGCCTTCCATTTCGAATTTCCGAATTACGTCTTCGAGTACCTCTTTCGCTCGTGGCCAATGAACATATTTTCGACATCCCTTGAGATGCCCCAAAATGTCGTAGCTTGCATTCTTCTGTTTTCTTAATTTTGCTAAATGAATATCAGCGAATAGATCTTTACATTCTCCAGAAACGGCTTTGACGAGATATTTCTCTGCTTTTTCCAAATCTTTGTTAGCCTTGCGGTAATGGTAAAGTCTACCCAATCTAGCAAAACAAACACATAAAGCAAACTTAAGATGAGAATAATATCAAAATATGAATATTGAAATTATCCATGAACCCGGTCTTTTATGTTTTTATGTAAACCTTATCATATTTGTTAGAAAATCTCTTCCTGTATGATCTTTTAAAACTTGTTCACAAATACAGTTTTATTGTATAGATACATCTGAGAATCCCGAAACAGTAATTATTAATCCCGAAAAAGTAATTAAATAATCGAGGTCGAAGGTCATGAATGCAACTCTTTAGGTATACAAGGTAATATCAATAAGATCGGAGACTGTGCTGATATCTCCAATCAGACTTGGAGGAGAGGGACATAAGACTCGAGACGTGGTAAGATGGAAGCAGCTCCGCATTGCAAGGTTTTTCCAAACAATGTGGGTCAATAAACTGTAGTTGTTCTTGTTCGTCGGAAACATAAATGGCATTTGAAGAACAATGTGTGGATATCGAATTCCGACGATAGTGAACACAAAAACCGGAAACGCCCAGAACTCTGGAAAAGCAAGGAATGAATATTGCAAAATGAATGCAGGGTGCACTGGCCCTACTCACCCGATTTCGCCCCGACTTTAACCTGTTCTACCGTCTGAAAAGCGAACTCTGAAAAGACGCTGTTTCAAGGGTGCATCTGAGATTCAAGAAGCAGCGGCGGCCGTCCTTAAGACCATCTCCCCCAAAGGGTTCCAGGAATGTTTTCAGAAGTGCATAGTTGGAGAAGGTTAGTACTTTGAAGGTACTGCACGAGAAAATTCCTCGTTTTCTCGAAAGCTATTAATTAGTTTGTGAACTGGTATACGTACAAGGTGGTCCATTTAAGTGTAGATATGGAAATATCTCGAAAACGAAGCACTGTACGAAAAAATGTCCAAAATCAAAAGTGAATTACTTCGCGGGGGGGGGGGGGGGG
>JAHWFO010048912.1:2686252-2707401 GCA_023313115.1 Rhysida immarginata
TCCAAAATCAAAAGTGAATTACTTCGCGGGGGGGGGGGGGGGGAAATCTTTTTCCAAAAAAATAAACCCCCCCCCCGCTTGTGAGGGGGGGGGGGGGGACTTTGTAGTCTTAAATAAGAATCCCCATTTTTAATGGTATATTCAGATTGTACACAATATTCGAGAAATGTTTTTTTTTCTTCAATTGATTCAGAATTTCAAAAATTTAAAATATTTTAGTGCACAAGCAAAGTCTTGGGGGTAGCAGTCCTATAGACGCAGAGTCTGTGGGTGTGTTTTGAAAAACATTGGATTTTTGAAATTCTGACTTGGGATTCTTAAAGACCATTACGAAGTAGAATAGGAATGTCTGTAAGACCCACTCTCTATCTCTGTCTTCATCGATAAAATTGGGTTCAAAACTTTAAAAGTTCCACACTTTTAGGGCCTCTATCTCTTAAACGGTTGGATCAATTGAAAAAACACCAAGAATAAAACATTTCTCGAATATTGTGTACAATCTGAACATACCATTAAAAATAAGGATTCCTATTTAAGACTTCAAAGTTACTCCCCCCCTCACATCATAACACGTGCTCATTGCACGTAGGGTTTCGCAATTGTTGAAAACAAAAACTTACGATCCTACACGTCGTCTTTTTTTTTTCCCACACAAATTTTCGTTTTCATTTGTACGACCCTTATAGTTAAACTACCTTCAAAGTAATTAGTGTCCATCACTGATCTGTATATCAGTTTTTTTTATTTCTATACCTCTTTCCGTTACTTTTTGCTTCTCATTCACTTTTCTCACCGCCTTTACTTTTTTTTTTTTAATCTTCCTAATTCCATTTTCCGTGTCTCCACATTTGATAAATATAATCAACTTTTTTCAAGAATAGCAAATTTCACGGAAAAGAGTTGTTATGGATTTAATTAATGTATTTCTCCGTTTGAATTCAATTTTATCATTACATGCTAATTTTGCAATAAAAGTTCCATTTTTATAATTAATAAAATAAAATCAAAATGACTCCAAAAAATGTAGCAAACATTTAAAAAGGGGCAATTAAAAACAATTTAAAAAATTTTGAGGGCGGTGTATAACTTTATCGTATGAAAGTAAAAGATAACTTTGTATGTATGACCCGGATGTGATTTGAACACGCAACCTTCTGATCTGGAGTCAGACGCGCTACCGTTGCGCCACCGGGTCAACTGAAAAGTTTTGATTCACCTAACTACATTAGACGAAATCTTATCTTATAGAAGCGGGTAGGTTACTCAATGGTAAAAGAACCAGAGACTAACTAGGCATTTATTCCTACGTGGGAATTTTGCGCCAAAACCCAGTGAACTCGGAGAAACAATAGGAAGTCGGACTCGCTAAGGAAACGAGTCAGACTGCCCACTGTATCTTAGTGAATGTCCTCAAGAAAAGTAGAATTTAACGTGAAGTGACGAATATGTGCTCACTTGTGAGTCAACATCATAACACGTGCTCACTTGTGAGTACTAACAAGCACTTGTTACAATTCTGACTGTGTAACTCGGAAACTTCTCGTTGGAATGCAATCAAATTTTAACGATATACGCAGTCTTATGTACCCTGTTATTCCCCCAAATTTCATTAATCTAGGCTTTACAGAACCTGAGTTATTAACTTGTTGATCTTGGTGGCGGCATTTTTATTTCTGTTCTATCTCAGTTATCGTTCAAATTCGGACCCATGTTCATATGAACTTTTTTGCTTAGAATCATCCATACTAACTCCCCTAGAAGTTTGTACTATGAATTCTGAGACACCCTGTATATGTATTAATAAAATTTTCATTTTCTTTTTTTTTTTAGCAATCTAGCGATTACCCTAAGTCTAAAATCTATCTACCTAATAAATTTGTTTTAATTTGCCTTTATGCAAAATAGTTTATGTGATTCAAGCGTGTAGTTGTCACCTATACAACAATGAGTTCTAATCATACAGTAGAACAGTGGTTCCCAAACTTTTTAAGCCGGGGCCCCCCTGATGCTCCAGAAAATTTTCCACGGCCCCTTATTAAAAATAACACATCGGAAAACTCAACTATGGTTGGCTGCCGCGGCCCCTGGTAAAACAAGGGGAGAAAAGAAGAACTAACTGACTTCAAAGGGACTCATCTAGCTGGAATCACGATTGAAACAACTAAGCAGCTGACTGGATTCTTAAAAGATATCCAGAGTGTTCAAACCGTTGGAAACGTGATATTTGTCTGCTGATAAATTATGTCAAATGGTTTTTAACTTCGATCCAACAAATAAACGACTACGTGCGTGCATTTTCGAAGACATTTAACAAACAATACTATCTACCAAAATAATTGGGCACCCCCGACAGTAGATTAACGGACTCGAGTGGAGATCATGTGGCTTAAACAAGCTGCAGTTATGCAAATAACATTATAAAATAAATGGTGCAGAAACGTCGGAATTCGTTAAGGGTATAATTGTGGGATGTTACCTTACGTGTCCAAAGAAATTGCTGCTAAGTTAAAAAGGGCAAAATCAATTTTAGCATTCGTCGGATCAAGCGGAAGATGGAGGAACCTTGCAGGATTGCTGAACGTTCCGGGCGTCAGAAATTCTGACCAACAGAGATCTCAGAGTTCTGAAACGTGAAATTGTCAAAAACCGGACTCAGCCGATAGTCATCATCAGACGGGAGTTTCAGCAGCAGCAGGAGCATCCGTTTCCATTGGAACATTGCGTACAAAGGCCCATCACTTTGGATATTCAGTAGAGTAGTCGCGCCTAAGCCATATCACGAAGATCAATGTCTTAAAGGCTATGTCACAAGACTATGAGTGGTATAAAATATCAACCAATCGATTGATAATACACTCACTCATCAAAAATCCTGGCAACCCCTCCAATCAGCTTCCCTGTCCGTAATGAGACAGAGCCCGCTGCTTCCATTCTCGGAATGCAGGTGCACAGGACTCCTTGATATCACACAATCATTGTAAGCGAAACTAGCTGCAGAAATGGCAGCACGCTGAGAGCTATCCGCATTTTAACGGGGGATGATTGTTGGTGCCAGACGGATGGATGCCTCAATATCAGATGTAGCCAATATCCTGCAATATTCCCGCACAATCGTTGCAAGGGTCTATCGAGAGATAAACCCAACGAGGGGTTACAACACCTGCCGGACAGTGAACGGGCCGCCCACGCCTCATTGTTGCCAGAGGTATTCGCCGGGTCACCCGGCTTGCAACTGCTGACCGAAGGGCGACAGCGGGCCAAATCACCATGCGGTACAACCAAGGACGTCCCACAACTGTGCCCGTGACGACAATTCGGCGAACCTTGGCAGCTGCAAGCTTTGGAAGCAGGAGGCCACGACGGGTGCCACTCTTGGCAGCTACACATCGTCGGCAACGCCTAGCCTGGCCCAACCAATCTCGACATTGGACCGCTGAGGACTGACGAAGGGTTGCCTGGTCCGACGAGTCACGGTTTCAGCTGTATCGGTCCGATGGTCGTGTCCGTGTCTGGCACAGGCCACACGAAGCCATGGACCCCACTTAGGCAGGTGGAGGCTCCTTACAGGTTTGGGGTGATTTCTCGTGGCATGCAATGAGTCCATTCGTACATCTGACATCCACTCTGCGTGCTACTTCCTACGTCGATCTGCTTGGGGACCTGCACCCCTTCATGAACTGTTTTTACCCCGCGGGTGACGGCATCTTCCAGCAAGATAATGCGCCTCCACACACAGTCCTTATGACATGGTAGTGGCTGAACATGCTACCGACTTCACGACAATGATTTGGCCTGCACGTTCCCCAGGTTGCATTCCCATTGAACATTTGTGGGACATCGTCGAACGATCTGTCAGGTCGTCACCAACACAACTGGTAAATGCAGCATCGTTAAGCCCCGTTTCCACGGACTGAGAATTCTCGTTTCGGGAAACTCGATTCGTCAAACTAGTTTCGCGAATCTAGTTTTAGGCTTCCCCTCTTGTTCCACGAACCGAACTTCTAACTCGTTTGACCCATTGCATTGTGGGATTATTCGTACTGGTTTTAACTTCCTGCCAAGTCCGATTTACCCCATGCTCCTCCTCCAATGTATCACGTATTTCCTGGAAAACGTGCCGATTACGTTTTGCACGTCGCAGATCTTCAATTTTCTCCCCCCATAAAATTATTAACGCAATCGCATCCTGCTCTCCCCATTCCACCGCGCTCTTTCGCTTTCTACTTTCCGCCATTTTGAAAATTAAATGCGAGCCTGCGATGCGAAACTGGTTTCGTCGATGAAACGAGTTCTCAAAACTCGTTTGAACGAAACTAGTTTCAAACGAGTTTCAAACGCGGTTGGTGAAACGAGTCTCGGTTCCACGGGATTACGGATCTAGTTCCGCGAACCGAACCGAGAAAAACTCGGTTCGTGGAAACGGGGCTTTACGGAGTGCAGTGGAGGCGGCGCCTGTGGATGTGTTCCGGGGAATGGTAGACTCTTCTACGACAGGTCGCCGCCGTTATCCGGGCCAGAGAGGTGCCATGATTTTTGGTGAGTGTATAATCAATTGATCAATGACCAAAATTAGTAATTTTTTAATGTGATGTTCAATTTTTTGTCATTATATTAATGTGTTGGTCAGATATAATAATAATAATAATAATAATAATAATAATAATAATAATAAAATAATGACTATTTGAAAATGTAAAATAAAATTTAAACTTAAACTTACCTATGGTTAATAATTGGATCGTTTGGATCCAAAGCTGCTGCTTTCAAAAGACATTTCTCTGCAAAATCTACTTTTTCCATTTTAAAAAATGAATCCCCACATTGTTTCAAAATACGAGGATCATTAGGAGACAGTTCATAGGCTTCCAGATAGAGGGTTTCGGGTTTTCTATAATCGGAAGCATTGTTAAAACGTCCGTGGTTCTTCTTTACCTGGGCCATGTAGTGATCAGCAAGTAATACTAGAGCAAGTGCATTTTTTCTATGGGTCAACTGAACTGCTTTCAAAAATAGGTTTTCTATTTCAGTGGGTAATACGGAATCTCCGTAATTTTCAGTAAGCCAACGTAGGCGTGCAAGCAGTTTACCTTTTTCTACGTACCATTTATAGTTTGCTTCGTCTAATTCAATAGCTTCTTGGAAACAACGTATTCCTTCATTTACTCGCTCTTTAGCAAAATACAATTTCATTGTATGACCTTTTAAACCGTACATTCCAGCCATAGTGGAAGATGAGAAGGTCTGCAACTTTTCAAGTTCTTTATAGACTTTGTCCGTTTCTATTAAAGTTTCGCCTTTTAAGTTTAAAATTTTTATTTTATTTCGCAGGGCAATTACTTTATATCCTTCAAACTCAGGATGCTGTTCAAATTTTTTGTCACACAAATCTATAGCTTCATTTAAGCATTCTAATGATTTATCCAAATTGTTTTCCTCTTCTTGGACATAAAAATAAGCAAGCTGTATGAGATATCTCGTTTTCTCTTCAGGATTCATTTCTATCTTTTTCAACAAAAATGGAATTTTATTTTTCCAACCATCACTGTAATTTTCATCCTCTAGAGTATTTTCAAGATTCCAGGTAAAATGGCAATCCAGTTCATGTGATACCATCTATGAAACAATATAAAATAAAAAAAAAAAATTAAAAATAACTGCATAATGATCAATATTGCTGTGAACATTAAAGATAATAAAAGAACGAGTCTAGGATTAGCAATATGGTAGCGTTTAATATAGCCGACGTGTTTCAAAATACTTTTCATCATCAAAACAAACACAACTACAATACGGCAGGACAATCCGACAATTGTGCAGTATAGTGAAACGGTATTCGAGTGGCACTTGAAGCTAAGCTTCCGTAATATCACCCTTCCTAAAAAAAAAAAAAAAGCCAAGAGGAATTACACTGAAATAGTTAAGAAGCGTGATGTATCCATAAAGGTCATCCATAATATGAAAGGAGAAAATACCCCCTCTTGGTTGGAGGTGATTTTGATTGACGATTGTCTAGACTAAAAGCAGACCACTAGTGGTAGATAGAACACGACTTATGAAGTCCAGTAATCTAGAAATAAGATACATTATTATTAAACTTAACATCGAGTACAATATATGTCTTGGATCATGGCGTCTCTTTCTATGTGCAAGGTGATTTAAAATGCCCGACACGAGCTCGTTGCGATGATTTTCAATATTGGGCAGCATATAAGGTGTGTCCCAAAAATATAAAGGCATTAAGCTTTGGTTTGTTATTAGTTGTTGCAGTTATTTGTTGATAATGTGTTTTTATTATAACATTGTCAGCGGAAAAAGTTACGTTTCGAAGAAAAGAGAGGAGCGGGCGAGCCCAAATTGAAGTGAAAAGAGAAGACGGGGAAGGAAGGTGGAGAGCGAATAGGAGAAAGACAGAGTGGAACAAGAAATCGACCAAGAAGATTGAGCTTAGGAAGAGCTCTGAAGAGAAGGAAAGAAAGCATGAATTTAGAAATAGATGTTGGAAGAGAAACTCGGTAAAGGAGAAGATTGCTGAGAAGCCCGGGAATACAGAGAAGAAAGAAATCGCAAAGGGAAAGGATAAAAGCTTTGCGACTTGGTGCCGGTCCCGACGAGGAGTAAGCCGAGAAACGACGAATGAGGAGTTATGTGTGCATTCCCTGCTTGAACGATCAAACTTTGCATTTGGACGGCGATGCCAACGCGGACATCGCCAGCAAGTCTTGGACATCGATACGGACCCCGAGAATTGCGAGGAGTCGCGAGCGACAGCTTGCAGGTTGACGTCAGCTGATGCGCGTTGCGCGGCTTGCGAAAGGCAATACTCAATATCGGCCAACAGTAAGTGCAACATTCCATATTTTAGTAGAATAAACAGTTGTGACATTAACTTATCTGTGTGTTATCGATTTGGCGTCAATGCTTTCTTCTATGGAAAATTCTATGCTAATGCTAACAGTTCACTATAGCGAGGGCTCCTGCTCTTCAGTCGATGAGCAGTAATATTAATACTTGTGTTAATGATTGTATGTTTATTTTTGCATGGTTTCTCCGCAACGTGCGAACAACTATCGCAGCAGACTTAACACTATATACATTGTGGAGTCCCGACAACGTTCCCGAATTTACAGGCCCACGAATTGTGCCACGTCTTCCGTATGCTAATTCAACCCACGTATCAAAATCATATATCTAATAATCTTAAAGGCTAGAACGCCGTTTCTTCGTGTCACTGCTAATCCTGCTCTATTTAAGATATTTATTGCTAATAACTTTGTGCTCAAATTCCAATGCCAATGGCCGTTCTTTTATTTCTCCGAGCAGATCGGAGCTCCCCACTCTCCCCATAGTGGGGCATGGACCTTTCCTGGTCTACGAAGAAGAGGTTTACGAAGACCAACCTTATTTACATATATCTAGCTCACTATTTAAGAATTCTCATTATTGTGTAGTCTGAACATTAATTGCGTAGCCGCAACTTTCTATTCACATATCAGACATGAGTTTGTATAGTTCATTGGAACTCTATGTAAAGAATTAATAGTCATATTAAATTTTTGTTATATTGTTTAAAACGTCTACCCTCCTTACTCTGCTGTCACTACACGACATTATCACAATCGATACTTAAATAATTTTAACATACAATTAGCCCAAAAACATAAAAGTGAGGAATTTTTGCTGTCCCATAAATTTAAAGGCAACCCTGTTTGTGTTAAATAGGATGTTCTAAAGTGTTCAATCTAATTTACATACAGTTAAGGACCGCAAATCCGGAATGCTCGGGACCAGAAACCTGCCGGATTTGTGGTTTTCCAGATATATTTAACTCATGTGTATATACAGGGTGTTTCGAAATGGAAGGACAATAAGTATCTAGCGTGATCCTTTGTATGATAACAAACTAAAGTTCCTTAAGCAAAATGTTCAAAACTCAAATTGTAAGGGTCTAAACGTCACGCGAAGTTTGCTTAAAACCTAGCGGAAGCGTCATTTAATCTGAACAAATGGCGCAGTTTATTTTGATAGCTGGAGTAGACTAAATGGGCGAAATATAAAAGAAAATTACCAAAAATCATGAGAAAAAGAAAAGGACTTTATAGGATGGCTAGAAGAATGTTCAGGTAAGTTGCATAAAAGCTTTCTTTTCCTGTTATCTTATGCATTATGCTGAAGACCAAACTTGTTTTTAATGATTCAGATGATCCTTCGTATGCGTACTGTAAAGTATGCAAACAACATCTAAGGGCCCACCATGCCGACCTGAAAAAGCACAAGGCTACTCCACTACATAAAAGGCAATATGCTAGAGCAAATCCATCTGTCCATCGCCACCCCATTACTGGAATCACGTGGTAAGTAAATTTATATTTGTTAATCACTAAAAAATACCCTGAGTGGATGCCCCCTTACCGTGGGTCAGGGGTTTGGGTGCTTCAGGGATTCTGTGAGCTATGCTGGTTGTAGCACTGCTACTTTAGGGTCACCCTTACCAGGAAGGTCATGGTTGAGAAGTGAGACGAAGAGTATCCAAACAAACATATATCTCATGATGTCGACGAATGAGAGAATTCATACTGCATCGTGTGTGGCGCAAGTAAAAGTCACCCGCGTTCGGGAGTTAGGCAGAGGCTCTCGTTCGAAAAATAGTCGACAGTCTCCCGGCTGTTATCTCGGAGCAATTCCTCCGAGAAGCCCCACCAGTGCACTCGCTATGCGCTTGGGGAAACAGTCGGGGGCAGCGCATGCCTTTACCCAGGAGGAGAAACGGGTAAACCGACAACGGGATCGGGTGCTGTCAATCGACACTTGGAACGTATTCTCCATGACAGGAAAGGAATCAGAGTTAGTGGAGGAAGCCAAACGGTATCGACTGGATATCATAGGTATTAACTCTACGAAACGTCCGGGTTCTGGAACTGTGGACTTAGGAGGGTGGAAGCTCTTCTACACAGGTGTCGACCCTAACATGACTGCCCAGGCGGGAGTGGAGATACTTTCAAGTCCCCAGCTGGCAGATTATGTTGCAGATTGGACCCCCTTAGATGGAAGACTGTGTCTCCTGAGGCTTCAGATAGGGAAACGGTCACTCTCTATTCGTTGCATATGCTCCGAATGCAGTCACAGAGTACCCACTTTTTCTAGATGAAGTTGATGCTGGTCTTAGCAGGAGAGGGAGTGCAGATTCTGTCATCCTGGTGGGCGACTTCAATGCACACGTAGGGGCTGATGATCAAACGTGGAAGGGCCTGATTGGGAGGAATGGTGATCCCGATTTAAATGCGAATGGGAGGTGCTTGTTGGATCTCTGTTGCAACAATGGACTTTCCATCACAAACATCTTCTTCCAGCACAGGGATGTCTATAAGTATACCTGGTACAGGGATGCAATGGACCAGAAGTCACTGATTGATTTTGTAATCGTTTCAGCCGACTTATTCCGATCAGTGTTGGATACTCGTGTGAGAAGAGGGGCAGAACTATCAACTGATCACCACCTTGTTGTCTGCACTTTGCGGTTCTCTGAATCCATGCCAACCACGCGAAATACTAGGTTCAGACAAACTTGGCGCATCAAATGGAAGGCATTGGAGGATAGAGCTGTGAGGAAGACCTTTGCAGATTACATATCTTCAAGTTTCAAAGAACTACCCAGTGATCGTGCTTCTGTTGAAGAGGAGTGGCAGTTGTTTAAAACTGCTGTGATTACTTCGGCTGCATTGTGCTGTGGTCGTAAGCGGCTGAGTGTGGCGCAGGGCAGTGAGAAAAGGACTGCATAGTGAAACGGTGAAGTCCAAGAAGCTGTCAAGGCAAAGAAGGGAGCATATTTGCTATGGCTTGCAAATAAGTCAACTTGGAGTCGAGTGCGGTACACTGAGGCGCGAAAAGCAGCAGCAAAGACAGTATCAACAGCTAAAGCCAAGGCCTGGGAGAAGTTCGGGGAGAAATTGGAGGCAGACTATGGTTCGGCAAACAAGGTATTCTGGCAGACCGTGCGCCGCCTCCGTGGTAAGAAGTCTCTTTCATCACAAACTATTAAGAGTTCAGATGGGAGGCTTCTGAAAACTGAGGAGAGTGTGTTGCATAGGTGGAAGGAATACTTTGCATCTCTTCTTAATCCGGTGACAGCAACAACTGAGGCACATGAGGTACATCTTGGAGCGGAGAATAGTCACGGTAGTATCACTGAAAGAGAAGTCAGATGGGCAATTAAGTCCCTGAAGACTGGCAAAGCTGCAGGTGATGATGAAATCCGGTCCGAGATGTTAAAGGCCTTAAATCAGGATGGTATCCTGTGGCTGACTCGAGTGTGCCAGGTTGCTTGGATATCTGGACAGGCCCCTGGTCAAACTTTGGATGACCTTTGTGGGTACATCAGGCTTCTTTTCTAGTTCAGTGTATTTCCTTTGGAATATGATTGTGAAGGGTGAGATTATGGAAGCTATGTTTCAAGTTCCACACGAATACCGATACACTACACTGTTCGATTGTCGATATACCGACGTCAAATTTGCAGTGGAAATTCTTTAATCAATGCGACACTGAGCCTATAGTAAATGTTCGAAGTAAATGCATTCTTGGAAACGCGTTGCACCACTATTAATGTGGAACGTTAATGCAATACAGACAGGTTAGATGAAATTGAACAAATTTCAGAGCAGTTAGATGAAATTGAATGCAGACAAGTTTATTATCAACAAGACGGAGCTACAGCTCACACAGCTCGAACATCAATGGGAACGAGTGCAATCTGTTTTTGAGGATGGGGTACTTTCGAAGGAAATTGGCCACCTCGTTCACCGGACCAAGCAGAAGAATGGGAACCACTGTGAACATTTACTACAAGCGCAATCATTTTGCATTGATTAAAGAATATACACTGCAAATTTGACGTTGGTATGTTTAACATACATCTTTGGGTGAACTGACTTTTTGGATCACCCTGTATTTCAATCTATTTAAAGCTAATGATATTGAACTTACATTTGACGCTTCGCTCATCTTATATCGTCGCTTTTAGAAACAACTTTGAAACTTAAATACTTTTGATCCGCAAAGTGAAAGTTAAATCTAGTGTTTTTATGTTGTTTATGGGGAGATGTCTTTTGTTTAGATATCGAAAGTTTTAATTTCGATTAATTGTTATAGGCTTCCGCAACTGACAATTCACAGGCACATAGAGTAAAAGGCTATTTGATTCATTACGAAAAGGATGTTCATGCAATTCACGTCTGATTTGCAATTCTTTTTCACTTATTGCAACACTGTCCGGGACCGACTACAACCTATTACCTCGCCTCATTTATTCGCTTTCGTTTACGATATTCTATTCATTTATTTTGCTTTATTCATCGCTTTAAACCAACTTATTCATTCGCCTACATCCTTTTTGACAATCGCGTGTCATGTGCACTGAATAATTCCAAGCACACGCAAAGTGTAAAATGATATAAATGCGTACGCTCTTCCCATTGTTAAGATTCGTCCTTTCTGACAGCAACGACATAGGGTAATAGATGAAATATCATTGCTGGAAAAGATTTAGGGTAAAACCATTTTCCGCGGACTAAAACATGCTAAAAGTTTTTTAATAACGAGTATCCCAAAAAACTTCGAAAAAAACTTGATATTGTCGAGTGTATCATTTCGAAAATCGAAATCAACGCTGATCGAATGACATATCAGATGCCACATGTTACCATTTGAAAACTTTTAAGTTTCTAATGATCGCGTGACTGTTATTCCAATTTCAAAGGCATCTTAATCAGTTAAGGAAAAGTCCCTGTCGAATAGTGAAAACATATTAGAAGGTGAGCCTATTTAAAAAGTAAAAAAAAAAAACAGGATTTTGAGATCTTGTGATTTAAAAGACAGTATTCACGCAAACAGGCACGGGCTCTGTGACTTTTCAGAGAGTAAAGGCTCTTAAATTGTCTGAATGCATATCGGCCTCAAGGTATTCAAAGTTCAGAATTTTCATATTTATTGAATATTAAATAATTAATTCAACTTTAACGTAAACTATAATACTAAAACGATGTTTGTTTTAAATTTCACGCTCAAATAAGTGATTATTGAAGTTTCGTAAGCTGAATCGATTTTGATAGCTCCTTCCAAAAATCACACTAGTTGAATAAACTGTCTATTCTTCTTCTATAATAAAAGGCTGCACTTTTCTGGCACATAAATATCAAAGTTTTAATTAAAAATGTGGAATTTCCTTTTTAAATCGATGAATATTCAAGTTGGCACAACTCTCGGGGCCGTTTCCACTGAATGTTCCAGTTCGAGCACTATCACCTAGAAACAGGGCCTGTCTACAAGTCCAATTGCTCTAAAGGGGTCCCTGTGTCAGGGCAAAATTTTGATGAGGAGAGAGCGAAGCCTAAGCGATCACCGTCATTGATAGCGTCATCCACGTCGAGGGTGATCCCGGCGAAGCGAATGGGCAAGCAGAAAAAGTGATGACGAAAAGACGAGCGGATAAATAGCCCTGCTCCCGACCAAGTGCAACTTCAAACTCCGTCAGATTTTATCTGAACAATACAATCGATCGTCACCGCCGTTCGAGGACGAAAAACGCCGAAACCATTTGTATCCGTGAATCATTTTTTTTTTGTTTGTAATTTATTAATAATCTGTTTATACTAATAAATAAACAATGCTTAAATGGTAGGTTTTTACATTTTACTGGATTACCCTTTTTGCTTTATAGAAATTCTTTAATACTGTATTAATTATCTATTTCAGTGAAACGCTCAATTTTATTTGTTGTTCATGTTAAATATGTGTTATAAATTTTTAAACTTTGTCCATATATTTTTTATCACAATTTTTTATAACTCCTAAAATGCTTCAAAATGTGTTTCGCAGCGGTGATAGATTTGAAACTTTTGAAACGTAAAATTATAGATCTGTTTTTAGTGTTGTAATTGAATTTTTTTGTTAAAATTCGCCCTATTTCAGGGAAATAGATAGTCAATTTTGGGAGACTCTGCATTACGAAAAATAATGAAAACTATTACAGCCCCCTTCGAGGGGACTACAAAATAAAAAATCATCTGTTTTGTAGTTTTTCAGTTTTGTAGCTGATGAAACCTATTTTTTCAGTTTTGTAGCTGATGTGGTGGTAATGATTTAACATACTGTTATAAATTCAGATTTAAAAAATAAATGATCAAAGTTGCAGGTTTTTTGAACAGAAAAATATAAAAAATATAATTAATTTGCACTAATTTGGCTTATCCTTTGTATGAATTCAGGATCTCTGCTATTTTCATTTTCACACGCCTGAAGAAGGTGCCATTGCTATGGAAATTCTTTGTAAATTTCCAGTTTCTGATTTTATTTTTTCTTTTCTAGTTATACAGGGTCGGACTTTCTAGGCATCTTTTAATTTGAATTATTGATGTATATTATTACATTGTTAGAAAATAAAATTTTGTTGTATTTTAACCCTCTTTTCAAAGATTGTATTTCTCAAAAGGTTTTTGATATATTATTATTATGACTTACATAGATGTATTTGGGAAAGAAAAAAACAAATTTGAAACAAATAGGATGTCCTTTAAATGAATGTTGGTAAAATTGAAATGGACTGGGATAATAGATTTTGGAGGAAGTGAATTTATTTTAAACTATTACATATTAAAGTTAGCGAACATTAGAGAGAGCGTTTTAAGAATAGATTTTGCAAAATTCATTCGTTTTGCCAATATATGATACATACTACATAACTTACAAGCAAAATTCAAAGTAGATTTCATATAGCCAGGTTCGCAAGATTCTAAGATATTTGCAAGTCAAGAAACATACTGTGCAAATTATTTATATTTTTCTGTTCAAAAAAAACCTGCAACTTTGATCATTAATTTTTTGAATTTTTCTGTTCATTTATTTTTTAAATCTATTTATGTTAAATCATTTTAAAAATAGGTTTCATCAGCTACAAAACAGATGATTTCTTATTTTGTTGTTCCCTCGAAGGGGGCTGTAATAGTTTTCATTATTTTTCGTAATGCAGAGTCTCCCAAAGTTGAACACAATAAATAGAATGATTTTTTTAAAAAATACTAGAGTTATTATTAGTTAGACATAACCAGGTTTAGGTCTAATATTACTTCAAATGGAGAAGGAAAGAGACGAGTTTTGATATCTTACTTGAGTTTAAGGTATTTCGGTTGGAATCGGATGGTGATAATTTTGCTATATTTTTACGGTGTTTTCCTGTTTGAGAATGATTTCTGATTACGTAATCACGCCTGATCTATCCCTGGTTTAATTTAATCCCTTACTAAATTTATTTTTCAGCAATAAGACTCAAAAAACCAAGATTAAAAAAAAAAAACAAGCCCAAAAAAAGCCACGACCCGCCAAAAAAAATCCCAAACCGCGAAGTCAAAATTTTACAAGCCAATTGTTTTTAAAAGAAGCCCAATTTACGGTTTATAGCCCAATCTGGCAACACTGCTGAAAGTTCGTCGTAAATTGATTGCCGCACTCAAATTTGATCTTGACCCCGAAATTTAAGGTCATTTATTTGCTAACTTGAAAACTATTAAAGATAGAGAAAACTTCCAATTGCTACCCTGGAGAGCAACACCACATTAGTCTGAAAACAATTTTTAATCACGCCCTTCCCTTTGAAAGATTTTGAGAAAATGGGCGAGAAAGAGTTTACTCAAGGTCAGCTTGAGCTGGCCAAGTTGGCTGAGGTTTCTAACACATTTGAATTGCAGTGAAGCACACTCTTGAGTGACTCTTTCTCGCCCATTTTCTCAAAATCCTTCAAGGGGAAGGGTATGATTAAAAATTGTTTATAGACTATTCTGGTGTTGCTCTACAGGGTAGCAGTCGGAAATTTTTCTCTATCTTTAATACTTTTCGAGTTAGGAAGTGGATGACCTTAAATTTGGGGGTCAAAGTCAAATTTGAGTGCGGCAATGAATCCCCCCCCCCCCATTACCTATAAACCACGCTCATCAGATCTCGCCTACTTGACAGCTTTGAGATACCATGCTACCAGACTTTTTGGACACCTGTATATAAAAAAAACAAACAGCGATGAACTTATATTTCAAATAATTCGATAAAAATTATGTACATATAAAAAATGAGATAAAAATTAAGGCTTAGTTTGCTCTCGTTTGTTGTTTTACTCTGGGGGGTTTATACTTAGGGGTTTTGGATGTATGGCCCCCCCCCCCCCCCCCACAGATAATGCTAAGCCATCTCTGTAATCCTTATGATAAAAAATGTGGTCTTTCAGACTTCCCATATGGGTGTGACCAGTAAACATCAAATGGCGTCTTACCTTTCCAAGAAATAAAATAATTTCTTTTTGGGATAGTACAAAGATAAAACTTTTAAATGAAGCCTCTATATTTACATCAATTCATCGTCATAACTGAAAGAGATAAAAAAAAAAAAGGGACATTGTTCAAGTTTTCTCTTATTTGGGGGTAGGGGGGTTCTGTTTTAAAAATATAGTTCTAAGAATTATTTACCGAACTGACTTCAAATTTTCTTCCTTTACCCTTAGATTATGGATCTTTTAGATGAATATTCTAATTGAAAAAACAAAGGACGTCCGTGCTAATTGACGAAAGTGTGGAACGATTTTTACAAGTTCAAAATTGAGAATTTATATTTATAGACGAATATACAATTTTATAGTTTAAGAGAACTAGTCGACAATCGAACAGTGTAGTGAAAAGACACGAGCGGTCCGGGAGCAGAGCTTCCATAGCACACTCGCCCATAACGTAACCAAGGGAATTATACCGAGTTAGACGAGAAGCCTGATGTCCCTCGAGAGTCATCCTGAGAATAGAGTCCTAACTGGTAGGACGAGGAAAAGAGAACTAGTTGTTAGGTTTAGAAATATATATGAAAAGGAAAGGAGAAATGATTTTTTATTTATCTTCAAATGTATGTAAGTCCTTTTTTTCATTAAGAAGGGATTGCCTTATTCTTCCGACCTTGACTTATCAGCAGGTGAGAGCAACGACTTTCCCAGTGTTGTCCAACCAAAATTTTTAAACCCATTGGATATATTTTACAAAATCTTTTGATTGGTTTTGTAGGATAAGATTGACGATTATCAGTAAAGGGGGAGAGGGGGAGTGGGTGGAATCACATCTTCCAATAATCCGGGAAGGAAACGTTGTAAATGTCTTCGAAGTTGACATCAAGAATATGCCTCGGTTTTCTATGCTTTGTATACCACTTCATTTCCATCCGGTTATTCAGTATTCCAGCCACCAGGTCATTGTCATGGCTCTTCATCATCTGCACCATGTTCATCAGGAGATCTTGGACACACTTTCCAAAACGAGCATGTTCAGATCCGAGTGCTACAGTAACATATTTGAAGTCTAAAAAAAATGGCCGTAGCATAATTGAAATTGTAGCACTTTTGACAAAATCCAGATACGTGATACGTCATCATGAGTTACCAATAGTACAATACTTGCATATTACAAAGCACTTAAGCCAATGAACTCTTATGCCAAATTCATACAGCATTGATTGGTCAGTGATGGTTGATAATAGCATATATAACCCGGAAACACACAACTCGACTTCAGTTCCAACACACAACACGAGTGTCGATCATCGCTTTAGAATTCAGTCGGTCGGAACCCACTGCTGCTACTGCACGACGGCTTCACTAGACGGACGATTGCCCATCATCAATTAAGGTAAGATCATACCATGATAATATCATCAATTACAGTAAGTCATGGCCTGGACATTCTGGCCAGTATCTGGTTCTGTGATTCAGTCTTTCTCTTTGCGGACTTCTGCACTTGGCTCTCGGCAATATCAGTTTTTTTTTTTAATATTTAAACATTTCATCCAGTGTACGTTTGGTCTGTCTTATTTCAAGACCCCTTTTATAGCTTCTAAATTGGAGATCAAAGCTCTTTTGATGCATGAATTAGTGATGGGCGAAAGTCCCTAAAAAACTATCGATAGTACTGTCGAAACTATCAGGGGGTCACTTTCGATAATATCGCTTTTATTGTTTACACAGGAATAAAAGAGAAAATGCACAATCAATAAAAGGAATAACATTCTTTTATAATAAATTCTTTATTCGATACTACTCCAGTCTTTTTTACATAAACAACTCATTATTAACAATTTTCCCACACGTTTGGGGTTTAATCTGTTTCTTTTATCAGTAATGAGATTACCTGCCTTAGAAAATAGTCTCTCGGAAAGTACAGAGGAGGCAGGTAATGTTAAATATTTCTCGGCGAGGGAATGCAAACCTGGATTGTTTATTTTCTAACGGATTTTGCTCCTTTGGCAATGTATTGTCGTCCAGATAATGCTTCAAACACCAGAGAATTCTGCTGGATCCTTCAGCCGATAAGTTATTACAAGCATGAGCGGATAATAGTGAGGAATGTACATTCCATATATCATCTTGATGTAAGACAGATTGATTAGATGCACTTGCTCTGCTTTCCCAAGACGCTCACTTATCAGCTCCTGCAAATTGCTTTTGAGTCTCTCTCCAGCTATAGTTGTTGTTACTGAGTGGGGAAACTAAAACTCTCAGGCATTTTATCAAAGGTATAACTTTATTCCCTGTTAAGTGGCGTTAAACTTTTAATTGAAAGTGAAACACAAAGAAATACTTACCTCCAACTTGGTTTTGTTTAACAAGACATGAGCTACAGGGTGATCAACGACCGGGAAAAGTCAGGGAATTTTGCAAATTCAGCAGAAAGATGCGAAATAGGAAAATGTCAATAATATTCTATCAAGATGGATTTTTTTTGCTGCCGATGGTCAGAGAAAATTACGTGAACGAAAGGAAAATTTCAGGGAATTTAACAAAATGTTTTACTAAACACACGGAGCTACTTGAACGCGGAATCTCGGAGTTCCTCAGGGTTCTATACTTTATAATCTATTAATGATCACACTTACATGCTGAAGGCTGACTAGTATTATACTAAGAAGTCTACACATTGTAGTGACTGACACCTCTTCTACTTCTTACAGGTCAATTAGTGTCAAAGTTAACATGGCGGACGAGCGACTGGTTTTGAAGTTGAGGTCGCCAATGACGTTGCGGAGCCTATGCATCGAGCGAGTAGCAATCATGGCGCTGCAGTTCAAAGCCAACACGGAAAAGGATGCATGTTTGCCAATTAAATTCGAAGACAACCACTTCATCGCCGTCCCCAGGTTCTTCATCGAGGAGATCATAGCTAAAATGGCGTCCGAAGATAACAGGATATTTTCGAGTTGTGGCACCATGTGGAGAGCAGTTTTCAGGGTGTTGTTGGCCAAGCCCATAGAACGCTTTGAATTCTATTTCAATGGATCCAACATGAACGATCTGCACGGAGCATTAGACATGTTCAAGCTCGCCAATACACAGCTCAGAGTGTTGAAGTTAATAGGCGGCTTATACCCATACATAACAGCTGAACCAATTTGCAGGGCACTGATATTGGCGATGCCTTCCCTGACGCACTTAGAGGTAAAGGGGGTGTCTTGCGACGATGCATTTTTGGAGACGATTGGAGGTTGTTGTCCTCATTTAACGTTTCTATCCGTGTGTGTCCCTTGCTGCTCGAGTGCAGGTCTGAAGAGATTATGCATGAATGCTGACCGCACCATTAACAGATGCAAGAAACTGCGCACGCTGAAAATAGAAGATTCTTATTCGGACATTACAGACGCTGTCGTGGCCCTCTTACTCGGCCTGCCCGAGTTAGCTGTCTTGGAGTGTGATGATCAAGCTAAGGCAAGAGCGTTTGAACGACTTCTACGCAACAGCAGACAAGGAGAACAAACTGAGTTGAAAATTAGAGCATTTGAATACTATGACTACTTTTTGCGAAGGTGCCCTCTTGTCGCTCTGCCTCAGCTGTGTCCACATTTGGAAGTGTTAACGCTATATCTCTACTATTCCGAGTCAACCGTCGAGACCCTTCGAAGCTGTCCGGTCTTGGCTAACCTAAGAAACGTGACTTTTGATATTGAGGGGTGGGATAAGTCTGCCTTCGACAATGGCGTCATTCCTTTTTTAAAGATAAACGGGAAATTCTTACAAGTATTGCGTTTTCAATCTGCTGATTACGTCAACTGCACCATCATCAACCACTTGTGTCCAAGCCTCAACGAACTCATCTTTGAGAAAGTTTCCAGTTTAGACGGAGTTCTTTCCCCGACGCCTTTGTTTACCAAGCTGGACACTTTAGAATTGTATAACGTTGAATCTGAAACAGATGTCGTCCAATTGTTATCCAACATGTACAACGTGCGCCACCTGAAGATTCGTTGCTACTGGTTGAATAAGAAACATTTAAAGGATATTATTTCATCTAAAGCCTTTGATCACCTCGAAACCATTGACATAATCTCAAGTTATTTGGGGATCGAAAAGGAGGCGTCAAATTCGGGAACTCCTCTCGCTGACATCCTGCGCATTGCACTGTAACTTAAATAAAGCTGTCATTTATCATTTGTATTTTTTCGTCTGTTTCCTTTATATTTCACAATAGCAACATGGTCTTAATACGAATGGTCCTCAGATTATTGAACGCATGGACCCAATAATCCATTGAAATAGATCACGTGACGCTTGTAGAAGGTGTGACTGTAAGTCAGTGTGAGTGTGTATGGTGGGGGAGGTGCTCCTGTGTGAGTGGTTTGTTTGCGTCTCGGTGTGTTTATGCTCGTTACTGTGTCTGTTTTATCTAATTTACTATGATAATCTTATGATTTGATTGCGGTCGTTATGTGAAACTGAGTGTGTTGTATAACGTTTTTATAACAGAAATAATAAATGGTGTCTAACGTAATTGTTGGGAGAAGTTTGAAATTTCTGTTCGTGGCAACAATAGTTTCAGCAGCAGCGCTGGGCTCTGTTGCAGCGAGGAGAGATTCCGAAAAGAATTGCAGTTTTTCTTTATGCTTTGTTATTGTTAAAAATAAATGTTTTTAAATTTTAATATTTTTGTGTGTTCTTCTCAAATGTTTGACGAGGATGGACGTATGTGAAATTGCTAGTGCAAGCAATGAGGAATAAGTGCACATCGAAGCGAGGTTCGAAAATGGCGCTTGCACTTAGCTCTTACGTAGCTTCTTGTGGCAATTGAATTAAAATAATTAGTGTGCAACGGAACTTTATAATCGCTATAAATCGACCGGGCATGCTGTTATTTTAATTAATTGTGGAAAGAATTGCAAGAGAACTGCTTTGAATCGAACGCTGCCCATGTCTAAGCCTTGGTTCATTGGTGATGTTCTTCTGTTGTGCGGAAATCATCGAAGTTGAGAAAACAACATGCCCACATGATTGGTGAGACCGTTTTGTTTTTTGTTTTGAAGAATTTGTCCCACGTCGGATAAGAGAACTTTCTCAAGTCTGGTGTTAGTCTAAAAAACATGTCGCCCTGCTTACCGTATCTTTCCCGATGCTTGACGTATACGCATTTGAGCGATAGTGACAATTGATTTTATTGCCGTGGACGCTCGCGTTTAGTTTTCAAGAAAAACAAGTCTTTTACAGTTCCACTAATTTATAGTGGCTAAATGTATGGTTGCTTTAAGTTGAAAATCATTTGCAACAAAGTAACACAATGGCATTAGACAAAACCAGAAGCTGTACAGCTGAGCTCACATAAGCGTTCCCGAGCACTAAGTTGGAATGAAGAAGTAAAAAGAGGGCACAGGTGTGTATGGAAAATAGTCGCCCATATCTGTTCACGCTAATTTTGTGTGTTTGAGCTCAAGAGGTCTTGTGTTGCGTCAATAGAAGTTGCTCTATTGGACGATTTTCAGGGGTTACTGTATTCCTCCCCTTACTAAGAAAACAAAAGGGATACGCGACGCGTTCTAGCGTTGGCCTTATCTTAGAGCTCATTGATCTCGTTTAATGTGGACAGGGAGTGACTGGTACACAGTGCCGTGAGTAATAGGGTATGTTTACCCTGGGAAGGTTCCGGGACACTTATGTCGGCAAGATGCCATATGATTAAGGCATATTATGAAAATGTAAAGTTATTTAGAAGGATATTAGAAGGATATTAAGGCATAGGATATTAGAAGGATTTAGTGTATATGTTGTTCAGATATTATTAATTAGTTTATTTGTTAGGGGGCCCCTGAGTTGATTAATA
>JAHWFO010048912.1:2707411-2749017 GCA_023313115.1 Rhysida immarginata
CGAGTTCTACCCTCCCTTGCCTCCACGTTCCGGGGTTTAGATTTGTCGAAGGGTCACAAGGGAGTCCCGCCCCCGCACGTGGGTGGCACAAAGGAAGCCCCTGGTTTGGGGGCTATAAAACGTTTGTAACGCTCAATGTTCTTTTTTCTATTTAAACTGCTGGAAGCGTCTTTGAAATTATTCGGAACAATCACGATTACAATTAGTTTCGATTATTGAAATGTAAGAAGATAGTATCATATGTTGGCATTCAGAATAAACTTTGAAGTTCTAAGTATTTTGAACAAATCATAATATTTCATTTCTATTTTATGAGGACTTGTTAAGTAGCGGAAGAATGTGCAGGACCTACTTATTGTTTTCACAATGTCTGTCTGTCCGTCCTTCCGCATAATTTCCGCATTTTTTGAGGTAGAAGAATGTAGCTTACAACGGGCATGTGCACCTTCACTATTTAGTTTGGATTTGAGTTTCGGGGGCGGAAATTAGAGGGGACCAAAAGGTCTATGCGTATTTATGCATATAAAGGAGTGAAATTCGGTATGCAGATTTCTCTAAGCAAGATCAACATTATTGTAAAGTTTGGGCCAATAGGGTCGGAGTTGTGGGGGTGGCAGTCACTTGGTCTTTAGAACTATATGGCAGCATATGGCGTGTGATGTATCATTCGATCGGAAATGATGAGAAACGAAAGAAGATAGAGCTCTTTTTCATCTTCTAAATAATACGTTCGAGAAAATCAAATTTTCGATTAAAAAAATGGGTCGGGGGCGAATTTAAAAGTGCAGATAAAAGGGTAAAAATAGATGACCTCAGCGCTTCCGCTATATTCCTATACCTTTCTCGGGAGGATTAATTTCTTGTTATTTTAAATAAACCACTTAATCAGACTTTTAAATCGCAAACAAATTTTGCTATGTGGGCACAGCCTTAGACAATTAAATTATGGAAAATCAAGCAAAAATTACATCGGAAGGAATAATGAGTTAGTTATAAATATAAAATGCCAGGAAAATTGATATAAATCAATATAAACTTGCTAAGAAAACTTTTAAGTACAAACAAAGATTGTAACAATAATAATAAAAAAACTTAAAGGAACTGTACATGAATGTGCTTTATCTAAAAAAAAAGGTCAGAATCATCAAGAGCTTGTCGATTATTTTCAGCCTACAATGGATGAATAATGTTAAAACTAGTATTTCACCAGATAAGTTCGAGATAAATAACAGGCATCACTTTGTCTTACTCATTTCACTTCCTTGTACGAAGTAAAGAAAGTATTGTAATCATGAAAAATGTCGGTTTTCAGATTTGAGATATGACAATTTAGCATGTAAGAACACCTACAATAATGACGTGCCATTAGAACTGTACCAATATTTGAATCAAAAGCTTTCAAGTAGAACAGAGCAACCAATTTTAATTTGGGATGGATTAAAGGCAGTTTATCCTTCATGCTAGCAAGGAGATTTACCAATTGTATCCACTAATGTAGCTAACGAGAATATGTTATCAAAGGCTGGAATTCTTTGTACACAAGCAAGATTAGGTTAACTGGAAAACGATTGTGAAAACTTTTATTTTTAAATTCTGTTTTTAAATAATTGAGCTTTTAAAATTGTTTTTTAAATAAAATTTTTATTTGAATGTTTCTATTGGTATCCGAATTCTTTTATTTCAATTCACAATAAAATCTGATATGAGAAAATAGTTAAAAAGTATAGATATAACCTTTCAGAAAATCGATTAATCGGTCAACAACTAAGGAATCGATTATTTAAGAGATTTTGCCCATCCCTAATTCTCAGTAAGCTATAAAAAGCCCTTCTAGTTATTGCAATTATTCTGCAGAATTATTCGGACAATCGAACTGTGAAGTGTACATTTCTTCAGATGGGACGAACGCAACGCTTTCACAAAGCTCATCGAACCAGAATAAATTCCAAATGAAATACACTGAAGTAGTCAAGAAGCCTAACCAACCCAAGCGGTCTTCCATATTATACAAAAAAGCAAATAAGATTGTCAGAAACAAAATACAAACGAAATAAAAAATACAAGGAGAAAGAAGTTTATCACATCTTCCAGTAGTCCGAGAAAGAGACGTTGCTAATATCTTCAAAATTGACGTCAAGAACGTGCCTCGGTTTACGATACTTCGTATGCCAGTTCATATTCAATGAGTTCTTCAGTATAACATTCACAAGTTTATTGTCGTGAGTCTTCATCTTCTGTATCATAATCAAAAGGAGATCCTGTATAAACTTTCCGATATGGGCCATGTTTAAATCCATGTGGATGGATTGGTTTTTCACCGTCCTTCTGTCCAGCTGGAATCATGATGATCCTCAGGGACCAGTTCACTCCATCTGGTTTTACAGATAGTCGCCCACGCAGGCATGCCATAGAGGAGTATGGTCCGGATACTCGACTTGTACAGACGTAGCTTGTCAATGCTGAGGGCGCTGTTGCGACCCATGAGAGCTATGATACTGTTCTTTGCCCTCTTCGCTTTGTTCAGAGCATAGGACATATACCGGTTCCATGAGAGTCTTGAGTCAATGATAACTCCCAGATACTTGTAGTTGTCCACCCAGTCCAGTTTCTTATTGAACAGAACAAGAGAATCTGGGGGACACTTGAGCTTCCTACTGAGGTACAAAGCCTTGCACTTTCCGACGTAAAGGTTCAACTTCCAGCAGTTAAACCAGTCTTCGAATTGCTTCAAAGGCGCACTGCAACCGAGTGATAACGTGAGCCGGCTGGTCTGCCCATGTCCTAATGGCAGTATCATCCGCATAAAAATACAGATTACAATTATCGGGTATCGGGAAATCATGTACAAAGTAATTAAATAGCACAAGCCCGATGACAGCACCCTGAGGGACACCGGCCTTTACAACACGGGGCGTGGAAAGATTTTCTCCAACTTTGGCTTGATAGGATCTGTCGTCAAGGAAGGATTTCACCATTAAAATCAAATCGGCAGGGAACTTGTCTCTAATCATTTTGTAGACAAGGTCCTCCTGTCACGGCTTTCCTGCAAGCCTCAGTGTGTGTGACAGCAGAGTAAGTGGGAGGAGTGTGATTAACAGAATAACTTTTAATAAACAATGAAATATGTAAATGGTAAGGCTGATAATTGAACTAAATTCAATATTAAGGCAAAGTCTTTAACAGTGCTATTTAAACTGAAATATAAATGTCGATCATCCGGGGAACTGCTACGGCGGAAGCCATCATATTGCTAGAGCTTGTCTCGACAATCGAACAGCGCAGGGAAAACGAAACGCGGTCCGTAAGTAACGCTTTCACTGCCATACTCATCCAGGAAGTACACTGAACTAGGCAAGAAGCCAGATGAGACCTAGTTAAGTCATCCAGTGGATAAAATTGGGTCCTGTCCTATAAAGACGAATAAGTTGATTGTTGATTGACGAGGGGCACGAGGAGCTATGAGATCCAGTAGTCGGGAAAGATGGCCTTTTGGATGTCGTCGAAACTGATGTCCAGGACGTGTCGAGGCATGCGATGCCGAGGAAACTTCTAAACGTGAGTGGATGCTCCAGAATATCTGCAACCAGAGAATTGGGATGGTCCTTAATCTTCGGAAGCAACTGCATCAGTGACTCCTGTACATAGCTACCAATGGGAGGCATCTCAAAATCGTCGGCTATAGAAGTATTTGTTGCAAGGTCTTAACCCTGCTCTTGCTGTCAGTTACAGACCCATAAGTTTACTCTCCTGTCAAGTTGGGCAATGGTCTTCAAAGTAACGTTTTGGAAGGTCCTTCCATCTGGACTTACATATTGCAGCCCAGGCAGGCATAGCATAAAGCATGATTACCGTCCTGTACAGCAATAGTTTGCAGTCCAATCCAAGCGTGCTGTTTCGCCTCAGAAGAGCTACCAGACTGAATTTTGCCTTGTTGATAGCGTAGGAGACATGATCGCCCCAATTTAGCTTGGCATCTATTACCACTCCGAAGTATTTGTAATGTTTTACCCATTCGAGCTCTTTACCAGAAAGGAAAAGAGGACTCGGGGGTTTCCAAAGTTTCTTTGTAATGTACATCACCTTGCATTTGTCAATATTTAGATTGAGTCTCCACTTAGCAAACCATTTCTCGCACTGATGTAAGGCATTCTGCAATCGAGATATGACATGAGCGGGAACGCGGTCAGTGGTCACGATGGACGCATCGTCAGCGAACAGATACAGCTTGCATTTTGTAAATGTTGGGAAGTCATGGATGAAAAAGTTGAAGAGCGCAGGGCCTAGGACAGAACCCTGGGGAACACCAGCTTTGACGTCACACGGGTTAGACATGGAGCAGCCAACCTTGACACGAAATATCCTGTTCGACAGAAAGGATCTAATCAAGGCAATAAGTTCGTCCGGAAATCCACAAGTAATCATTTTGTACATCAGGTCTTCGTGCCAAACCTGATCAAAAGCTTTACGGACATCCAAAAAGATAAGACCGCCGTACTTAGCACAGGTAAGAGGAGTGTTTAGAACTGCAACAAGCCTCCAGATCTGAAGTTGGCAGGAGTGGCCTGGGCGAAAGCCAAATTGCCCATCACGAACGAGATTATTTGCTATACAGAATTCGTTAAACCTCTTCAGAATGATACGTACAAAGACTTTTGATAGCACAGGTAGCAAGCTTATGGGTCTGTAGCTGACAGCAAGAGCAGGGTTTAGACCAGGCTTTTTTGTATGGTAACTTTCGGTTTCGACCATCGACAGCTGACCATCGAACGATTTTTACAAAGCATCGATTGCCAGCGATGGTGGTTTATAAACCATCGATGGAAATTTCGATTGTACTTCGATGGTAAATGGTTGGTTAAGTCAAATCACCAGTCAATCACTAGACGAGACGACCAATGCGGTTTCGAGATTTGGCGCTGGCCTCCCATTGGTGCTTTATACCAGATAAATAAGCTCCTCACAATAGTAATCCACTCAGGTCACATCATACGGACGCAGATTGCTGCACCACGGACGAACACACGGCTGCTACTGCACGACGATTCTGCCATTCTAAGGACGACGACGTACCTATTGCAGTCTGCACGACTTTCAGAGCATCGGTGGAGTCTCCAAGAGGACGAACAAGGTAGGACTTTTTTAAGTCTTTAAACTTAGTCGTTGTGAGTAGGTGCGTCCTTTTAAGGACGGCAAAACCCAGCACCACACCTGCTTCATGATGACATCAGGCGCTGCATCGAAATCTGCTACCTTGTGATCAAGCTTATAAAGATGCGTGCAAGGATGCTAGATTCTATGCATTCGATATCATAATTAATGATAACTAAACCTATGCTGGTAGTCATATTGCCGTTGTTAGCAAACAGAGGGCTCGCATAACAAACAGAGCTTGCGCCGCGGCTGACAGCATATCGATTAGTATCGATGCCATACAAGAATCGAGAAAATCGATGTATCGCAGGGCACTAGATCCTACATTTCCATAAGTAGGACAATGAAAGCATCGCGTGTAACTAAAGTTTTGGCACATTTTTAGTGCATATAAATCCGAACCCTATTCATAATATTTTTTTTAATATAAATAGAGGCAGTCTTAGAGCGCTACTTTAAAGAAACCGCATTCCACTGGTTTTGGCATTTGTTTCCGCATAGACTGATGAAGCAACCATAAATGTTGTTAAAAAATGGAGGGGGAGTGTGCCAATGGCATGTTGGTTTTTAGGGGAGGGGGGTTGGTTTAATCCCGACTATTGTCTCATCACTAAAGAGGGGGGGGGGTTCTAGAAATTTTTGGCGTCGACTACAAAGGTCATTTTGCGCCTTTTACACAAGTTATAACAGCACGCAGCCCGGGACAAACACAAACATCCATGCCCACGGCGGGATTCGAACCCGCGGCCAGGCGGACTCGAGAACTAGAAAGCCTACGCCCTAGCCCTCTCGGCCACCTGGCCGGCTCACTAAAGAGGAACTGTGATCTACATTATTTTGAAATTGTAGTACATTATCTCTAATGTTTGAAGTTTTATCAATTGTCATTTATCAATTTCGTTGGCTTAACCTTATAGTTGTTTTTTCACATAGATCGACTTCTTCCTAATTTCAGGACGATTGTTCTTCCTGGAAATTTGCTTTAAGAAAAAATTCGAAGTTCCAGAAGAAGACTACAAGCATAGGTACGGAGACATTGATGTGAAGGCTGACTAGTTTTATAATAAGAACAGCAGATATTCTAGTGACTCACATTTCATCTACTTGTTACAGGGAAATTATTTTCCACACGGTATAATGGACGAGCAATTTATTCTGCACGTGAGTTCCCCGATGACGTTAAAGAATCTGTGCATTGAACGTATCGCTCGCATGGCGCTGCGATTCAAAGCCAACACGGAGAAGGAGGTAGGTTTGCCGACCATTTTCGAAGAAAACCACTTCGTTAGCATCCCCCGCTCCATCATCGAGGAGATCCTACCACGAGTGGCTTCCAATGCCCTCTCGTACGTGCGCAATTCTCGTAGCTTCACCTGGATAAACGTTTTCAGGGTGTTGTTGGTGAAGCCTTTAGAGCGCTTCGAATTCGACTTCCATGAATCCATCCTGAAGGATCTGCATGGAGCGTTAGAAGACACGTTGAAGCTCACCAAATCCCAGCTCAAGGTGTTGAAGCTAACAGAAAAGTCATACTGTAAATATGGTGCACCAATTCCCAGGACACTTATAATGGCGATGCCATGTCTGACGCACTTAGAGATGAACTACTTTACATGCGATGAGACTATGCTGGATACGATCGGAGACTGTTGTCCTCATTTGACGTTTTTGTCACTGTGTGTCGATCAGTGCTCGAGTGCAGGGCTCAAGAGTTTATGTATGAATGCCGACGGCAGCGTTAAAAGATGTCAGAAGCTGCGTACGCTGAAATTAGAGGGAGATGTATGGAGTGACATCACAGATAGTATCGTGGCCCTGTTGCTCGGCCTGCCCGAATTGGCTGTGTTGCAGTGCGATCGCTGGAGTCGGTTCAAAGCATTTCAACGGCTTCTACGCAACAACAGACAACGGCAACCGATTCAATTGAAGATTAGAGCAATTGAATACTTTTTTCCAATGTGCCCTCTTGTTGATTTGGCTCAGATGTGTTCACATTTGGAGGTCTTAACGCTACGTCTAAGACATTGTGATTCAGTCGTCGAGAACCTTCGAAACTGTCCAATCATGGCCAACCTGAGGAACGTGACGTTTACCATTGTGGATTGGGATAAGTCTGCCTTCGACAGTGGCGTCGTTCCTTTTCTAGAGAGAAACGGAAAATTCCTGCAAATGTTGTGCTTGGAATTTGCTCGATACGTCAACTGCACCACCATCGACCACTTGTGTCCGAACCTCAACGAACTCACCCTTAATGTCCAGAGTTTAGACGGAGTCCCTTCCCCGACGCCTTTGTTTACCAAACTGGACACATTGACATTGGATTACTGGGGTGTTGAGTCTGAAACTGTTGCCATCCAATTTTTATGCAGCATCCACAACGTGCGCCACCTGAAGGTTTGCTGCCAACAGTTGAAGAAGGAGCATTTCCAGGCCATTATTTCGTCAAAACCCTATGATCACCTCGTTACCATTGACATAGACTCATATGTTTTATGTATCAGAGGGGAGGCGTCAGATTCGGGGACTCCTCTCTCTGATATCCTGCGCAAGACACTGTCACTTCAATAAAGCTGCCATTTTTCGTTTCACTTGTTTTCTCTGTTTCTTTGTTTACTAGTAAAGGGTGACTAGCGACTGGGAAAGTCAGGGAATTTTCTGTAACCTGGAATAATCAGGGAATTTTTCAAAAAATCAGAGTATTTTACAAAAATTTTTAGTAGCTTCAAAAAGTTCCGGAATTAATTTTTATTTCTGCACGCTGAAAAAATTTAAACATTTATACATTTCTTCAAAATACCGTCCTTGGGCCAACGTCTGTATAATACTTGGAAACACTCTGCGAAGCCGGAACGGTGCAAAGTTCGGATATCGCAGCAGCTTTTGTCTCTACACTTTGTCGTCTCTTCTCGCACGATGTTGCTCACAAGATTATTTGTGGGTGGAGTGATTGAAGTTGATGGACGGTCACTCCGATTGTCGCATTTGATATTCGAACGTTGTTCCATAACTGACATTTTACGTAGAGAGATCAGAATGCGATGCTAACTCTACACGACCAGTTAACGGACTGCCTACACGTGCACAACAGCATTCCGTTTAAATCAGGTCAGAACACGTTCGGGCGTGATCTGCGAATGGAAAACAATGCGGGGAAGCCTCGCTCGCTCACACACAGCTACTAGTAGAATGGTCTTCGATTACTAACGATTACTATTCGACGCTTTTATTGACATTTTTTTCATTTTTTTAAACTGAGGCAAAAGTAAAAAAAATTAGTTAAGGCATCGTTATCCAACGCTATAAAGGTTTTAGTATCAAAATGTTACGAGAAGTAGCGGCTCGTTACTATAATAAGTGGAGGGGCACAAATACAAAATTTCAGGTTCTTAGTAGTGTTGAGCGATACTCAATTTAGGTACTCGATACCTTCGATAACCATGTAGGTATCGTCGATACCAATTACCGATATTCGATACCAAAAAAAAAGAAAATAGCCATTACTTTTACATTACATTTTTATTTATCCTCATTCATTTTATACATTGAATTTATGAATATAAATTTATCTACACTTTTTGGGTTTGTAAATTCTAAGTCTTTTCATTCACACATTATAGCTCTGTTTGTGTTTAGGGCCCCAGAGGACTATACTAGTTATAGTGTATAATAGCTAAAATTTTACGTAACACTGCATAAATATGCAAGAATTCATGTTTCTGGACTTCTGGTTCAAATGTTATAGCTTGTTTTGTGAATGTGGCCTCAGGGCCCCTGTCGAGACCCAAGAGGCTTATACAAGTATCTGGTGTATATTAGCTAAATTTTCTATAAGTAAATAAAATTTCGGATTTCTTGACCTTTCCGTTTAATAATTGCAGCTTTGCTTTGTTTGGGGCTCTGCTGAGGCCTATATTACTTTTTAGTATATTTGCAATATTTCTTTAGTAACACACTATGAATATACAAAATTTCACGTTCCTAAGCTTTTCCGTTCAAATGTTATATCTTCAATGGTATTTGTTGCCTCGAGGCCCCTGGTCTGTTTACAAAATTCTTGACAAAGCCCCATAGGAAAAAATTCAGGGGCGTAATATCGGGCGATCTCGGGGGCATAGGAAACTGACTGTTTAGGAATGCTCGAATCTCTAACCCCCAATGTGGAGGCACACCATCTTGTTGGAACAAAAATGAGGCTATCGGTCTTTAAGCATAATTTTGAAGCATATCCAGATGTGTTTGCATTCACAGAGGTCTCACTGAAGAAAAGGGTCCAATCACAGTATCATGTAAGAGTGCACTCTAAACGTTAGCTTTTGGACTATCTCATATGCGTTCCCGTACAAAATGAGGGTTCTCAGGACACCATATTTTTAAATTGTGTCTGTTAGCTTTGCCTGAAACGTGGAACGTTGCTTCATCCGAGAAGGCTACTTTGTTTAGAAAATCATTATCTTTGTCAATACGGTCCAAGATGTCGATCGCAAACTCCATGCGTTTTGTTTGTCATCGGGCTTAATCTCGTGTGAAAGTTGCACTTTGTATGCATACAAATGCAAATACTTATGAAGAATCTTTCTCACGGTCGAACAAGGCATTTGTATCTGGCGAGATCCAGTCCTCACTGATGTTCTCGGGCTGCGTTGAAAGGTTTGTCGCACTTCCTCAACTCTTTCATCCAACACACTTGGCCACCCCGATCTTTTCGCATCATGCAAACAACCGCTCTCCATAAACTTAGAATGCCATCGCTTTATACTCTGAAAGGATAGTGGATCTTTACCAAATGTTGTCCGGAAGTTCGTCTGGGTTCGAACAACTGATTCACTCTTGATATACCACGCTTCTTTTAAAGTAGGCATTTTTTTTTAAAAAAAGCTTGCTAGGTGGTATTGTGTTGCCATCTATCGGCAACAATAAGCAAAAAAAAGACAACCTTTTTGAGTGTAAAAAAAAAAAACGTTTGCCGCAAACAAAATCACTCTAATGTTAGTAGTTTATTTTTTGTGAATTTTTAAAGTATTACCAGACTTTGTGCCCATCCTGTATGTCTTAAATTTCTTTTGGACTTTATTTTGACTAAATTTATTTGGATTATTCATCAGCTTAATAGAAGATAATTTTATTATTTATTGACATATTGATAATTTGCAACGTTTTGCTAGTGAATCAAATTCCACTACGAGGGAAACATCAGAATTCTTCTTCGAGTTGCCTCGATCTTCCTACCGGAGCAAAGTCGAAGTTTAAGATCTACAATTTCTCACTATTCGACTTATTTCGTTGGAGGGACAATTGTGACGTGTCAAGTTATGGTGATTTTGAAGCGACCAGGTTATAATATAAACGAAGGTTCGACAAAGGGTGTCAGTGACGTGGGTTCGAGCAACACTTCCACTGCCAACATATCTGCGTTTTGAAATTCCGTTTTTGTTATAATCAAGCTTTGTTTACTATACAGACGAGTGATCAGTATTGTACTATTTTATGTTCAAGTCAGAGTAATCTTTTCTATAATTTTCTTAAAATTTTTACTCTCCATGTTATCTCCACGCGATATTAAAACCGGTTCCACTGATTATCATCTTCGAATTTAATAATAATCATTACTTGTTGTTTGATATACAGGGTGATTACAAAAGAACTTCACGCTTTTAAAAAAATATTACATCAAAGCTATTCAGAATATAGACATACCACATACGGATTCTTAAAGAAAAACTCTTGAAGTTTATTGTGACGCAGTTAAAGATGTTCAATATGCCCCCTTGTAGTCGAATTCGTCCCAAACCCGCATTAACATGTCTCCATCAATCCCACGTATCGCTACCGTAATGCGTTCTTTCAGCTCGTCTAGGTCACGGGGAAAGGGTAAGGTGAAGATCTTGTCCTTTACACACCCCCCATAAAAAGAAATCACAGCGGTGGATTGGTCGAGCAAACAATAACCTGGAATTTGCAAAGTGGCCACCGCACAGCCCCGACCTCACACTTTGTCATTCACGTCAAGAAACAACGACAAAGCAATAGCTGGGAAAAGAAAAAAAGGACACACACGAGGGACATTTTACTTTAATCTGCCCCCTCCCTTTTTAACATGATAATGTTTTAAGGCTGGACATCATTCGACGAAAAACGTGATGCGAAAACCACCACCAAAAAGTATTACGGAAACAGTTTGGCATTGTTGTTGCACGTATAAGCATTGTTGGCACCAGCATAAAGCACACGCCAGAACTGAAAAGCCACCTGACCAGTGTTGTCTGAGGAACAATTTTTATTTAAATCTTTACTGCAGAGATATTATGAAATATTACATTATTTTCTGATATATGACAGTTGAGTCACATCATTTTATTATTTTCAAACTGTGATGGTTGAAAATTAAAAAACCTCCGTAAATCCAAACACGCAAAATTCTGCTCATATATTAAAGGGGAGCCCGACAATTGGGTGGATGACAATTCGGTGGACGACATTTGGGTGAACGACAATTCGGTGGACGCGACAATTCGGTGAACGACGATTCGGTGGACGACGATTCGGTGAACGTCAATTGGGTGGACCCGACAATTCGGTGAACGTCAATTGGGTGGATGACAATTCGGTGGAAATGCAAATTCGATCGAGATTTTTAAATCACCGAAGAATTTTAGATATTTAACTCGTTGTTTATCTATAATTGACACATCTTTATTGCAATTATAAATCAATTTGCTTCGTTCATTTTAGGTCGAAATCACTTTATATTGAGGAAACTTTTATTTAATATTTATTAAGCTTACAAATAAATGAGATTATTTCTTATTATTAATTAATTAGCCCGTTGGTCCCCCCCCCCCCTCGTAGTCTTCTTGCCCTAACCTAACCGCGTAATATATATGCATAGGTGACCTATTATGATAAGTAAGAGTTGAATTAAATATCATAAAATTGGAATAGAAATATAATTATTAGAATAAAAGAATATCGTAGAAGAATGTAGGAGTGAGATAAAGCACTTAAATACAATAGTCAAGAAAGAGGGGGGGGGGCGACCAGAGCTCATTTTTCTAAGTTCAACATCGCAATGTTCACTGGGCGCGCTAACGGCAACACTCCTTTTGTGGGCTGGTGACCCTCCGGCGGCTCTGTCTTAGGCCGTGTTCACTTAGATTAACTCCGTTATCCATTGTTCGAGTCCTATAGAAATTTCGTCGCAGGACTCGCAGCGTCCTAAGTGAACGGGGCCTTACTTTCTCTGCGCTCGTTGCGAGGGGTCAATTTAAACAAACTTAAAAGTTTATATTTATCAAGTCGCCCAAATGAGACTGATGAAGTGTACAAACAGATAAGTGATACTGAAGAATTTGTAGGCAAAATGGCAACAATGCATTAAGTACATCAAAAAATAACCTCATTTAAAAAAAAAAAAAAATAGATGCCTTAAGCAGAATTCATTTTGCTTAAAAGATATAATGAGCTATATAATACCCACATGCATATAATTTCTATGTAGACAACGTATGCAGCTGTTTTCGTTAATTTTAGTTTAACAAATTTATTTTATCACCCTCTCAGCTTCATTATAACGGAATTTTGGCTGTACTTAATATATGGTAGATGTTCTCGGAGAATCTTTGGAGTATTTTTACTGGCTTTATTCTATAAAGGTGTTGGTATTTTGTGCTTTTTTGAAATATATTTATATATACTCCCTCATATATTTATTTCAAATTCCACACCCCAGAAGAGCAGGTGGTATCAATAAAAAAAATAGCCATCTAGCCCTTCCTATCCCGAGATAAACCCAAGGATTTTTCCACTATGGCTTGACTAGGGACAAATGCCCTAGGCGAAATCAAAACACTATAATATTATAATTAGCGTTCTTGCCGCCCATCGAGCCAACTATTTATTTTTTTTTCGAAAATATAATTTCTCATAAATGTATATAATCAAACATATTTATCTATCAAAAATATAATTTTATTAACATTAAAACAATTTTAAAAAATTCTCTATATTATATTTCTCAACAATAACTGAACAATCAGTCATTAAATGAATAAAACATCAATAGTAAATTATCTGCAAAAAACATGTTCAAAACAATAATAGTTTGTTTTTTTTAACCACACTAAACAATCATAGACTATTTGAAACATAAAAAGAAATATGTAAAAAAGAATGTAAAAACGTAATTTTAAAAATTCAATTATAAAATGAGGTTTTAAAAAAAAGTTCTTATTGTACATCTCAAAATCTGAACAATAATCCAACTGCACAATGCTAACGTCAGAAGTTTTAATAATATTCATTTTTAACATATTTCTCAACAAAACTAATAAGTTCATAATAGCTTTATAATGCTTAACTTCGTTGACTAAGAACAATTGTAGGCATCCTATTTCCTCATTTTCATAAAACCGCCTTCGCTTATTTTAAAATGACACGCAACAGGAGCATAAACTGAAGGCTATTGTGCTTCATCTCACTCCTCCTACACTATTCTTTTATACTAACTCATATATATTCCTTTTATTCTAATATATATAATTATCATATATGTATATTTTTATTCAAATTTTATGATTCTTAATTCAACTCTTACTTATCATAATAGGTCGCCTATGCATATATATTAAGCGGTTAGGTTAGAACAAGAGGATTGGGGGGGGGGCGGCCTAATTAATGCCATGTCACACATTCAGCTGCCTATTATTGGTATTGGCCCCTTTGAATGAGCATAAGAAATAATTCAAGAGCTAAAATATTTTTAATTGAATAATGGAACTCTGAGCAATGAGAAAAAATAGAAAATGTTACACTTTTTACAAAATCATTTAATAAAGAAATAATCTCGTTTATCTGTAAACTAATAAATAATAAATAAAAGATTCCTCAATATAAAGTGATTTCGAACTAAAATGAATTGGTCTTGAAGCAGATTGTTTTGTAATTGCAAAATAGATGTGTCAATTATAGATAAACAACGAGTTAAATATCTAAAATTCTTCGGTGATTTAAAAATCTCGATCGAATTTGCATTTCCACCGAATTGTCATCCACCCAATTGACGTTCACGGAATTGTCGCGTCCACCTAATTGACGTCCACCCAATTGTCGCGTCCACCCAATTGTCGTCCACCAAATTGACGTTCACCAAATCGTCGTCCACTGAATCGTCGTTCACCTAATTGTCGCGTCCACCGAATTGACGTTCACCCAATTGTCGCGTCCCCCCAATTGTCGTTCACCCAATTGTCGTCCACCCAATTGTCATCCACCCAATTGTCGTAGACCCATATTAAAGTGTGATAACAGATAGCAACTCTATTGGAGTGACCACGTTTCCTATGCGATAAGTAAAGCTAAAAAGGCCAAGTTTAGTCTGGTTGCTCTTCTGGGGCGAAACAGCGCCCTTGGAATGGATAGCAAACTCTTGCTTTATAAGATGGTTATACGAACCATTCTTCTTTATGGTATGCCTGCCTGGGCTACAATATGTAAGACCAGATGGAAGGATCTCCAAACCTTCCAAAACGTTACCCTGAGGACTATTGCCCAACTTGACAGGAGAGTCGCAACAAATATTTCTACTGCTGAGAATTTTCATATACCTCCAATTGGTAGCTATGTCCAGGAGTCGTTCAAGAAGTTGCTGCCGAAGATTAAGGACCATCCTAATCCTCTGGTTGCAGATATTCTGGAGCATCCACTCACATTTAGAAGTTTCCTCAGGCATCGCAGGCCTCGTCACGTCCTGGACATCGATTTCGACGACATTCAAAAGGCCATCTTTCCCGATTACTGGATCTCGTAGCTCCATGTCCCTCGTCAATCAACAATCAACTTCATCTTATCCCCTGGATGACTTAACTAGGTTTCATCTGGCTTCTTGCCTAGTTCAGTGTACTTCCCTTGGTTACTTCCTGGATGAGTATGGCAGTGAAAGCGTTGCTTTCGGACCGCTCGTTTCGTTTTCCCTGCGCTGTTCGATTGTCGATTGATTGTCGATAGCAACTCTATACTTCGTTGTCTTACCTAGCCAATTCGTGTAATGGCCTAACGTTTTGCTTTCAGTGTTTTGAATGAAGACTAATGCATCCTAGTGTATTGGAATAAACTCTTTTCCATTAAAATAAATATATTTTAGTACTCACAATTTAATTCGTAATTTAGTATTTTGAAACATTTAGAACGTTTGATGCTTTTTGAAGTCTTCATCTTATTTATAATGTTAGCGCTTGTTCTATTTCTTTGTGGTTTGAAGTGCTTAATTTATTTCTACCCTCTCTACACTCTTAGAAAAGAAACTCTTAACAAATCGTTAAAATGCTTGTCTACCGGTTTATTATCGGTTTACAAAGTTTCTATCGATTGATTACAGGTTGACTACCCGTTTGTTAAGAGTTTACAACTAAGCTTAAACCCTAAGGAAACCGTTACATTACCTTAAGGAGACCTTAAAACCAAAACAACCTTTAGTAAACCGTTAAGGAAAAACTACTCCTTACCGTAAGAATACTGTTACATTACCTTAACGGTTAAGGTAATTCAGGCCATAGCTTCAAATTTGACGAACCAACTCCTTCAAACAGATTAGTCAAGGAAACTTGCTTCATAAACTAAATGCTGAATTCGGAAGACGATTTGCGGACTTCAAATTAATGGAACCGCAATTCCATATTTTGACATCACCCTTTAACTGTGATGTTGAAATAGCACCGATACCTCTCCAAACAGAGCTCATCGACATGCAGGCAGACAGTATGCTGAAAGCACACTTTTGTTCACAAAATCTTTTACAATTCTATGCAAATCTGAAAGAAAACTCTTTTCCAAACTTGAAAGATTTCGCAAGAAAAATGTTCGTAATTTTTGCCTCCACGTACATATGCGAACAGACTTTTTCTTGCATGAAAATAAATAAGTCCAAGAACAGGTCATTACTGACAAATGAAAACTTACAGGCCGTTCTGCGCATTAATAGCAGCCATTTCACACCTGATTACAATAAACTTGTTGCTGACTGTGAATACCTGCAAACTTCACACTAATAAATAGTGACTTATTATATATTTGTTATTGATTGTGATAATACATTGGAATGAAAAAGAATGTAAATTGAACAAGAATTGTTTAAAGTGAATAAAATATGTGTTTTAAAGAGATTACGTTTTACTACATGTGTCGTCATTGGTCATTGATTAGGGTCATTTGCCCCTTACTATTGGTCATCGCGGACATTTGCCCCTTATGCGGCCCGCGAACATTTTTGAAAACGCTTATATGGCCCTCAAGGAAAAACAGTTGCCCACCCCTGCCTTAACCAGACGCATAGTGGATTTTTAATCATTTTTCCGCTATAAAAAAGTTTATAAGCGAAAGCTGAACAAAAATATTTATTTGTTGGATCTGATAACTGACTCTGACAGATATTAGGTATTTTTTGACATCGCCGACTGTTTGACGTAAACCTTAAAAGTAAAGTGCTGATGATGTCAATGACGGGGCAAATTAAAAATCAAACTGAAAAGGATTTTCAATTTTATCAATGTGTAGTCTTATTAATTTCTTTAGATTATCTATTTCTTTTTTTATTTTTAAATTTCCATTCCTCGTTTTTTATATTACGTAATAATAGCTAATAATGTATTTAAAAATTAATTAAAGACATTAATAGGAAAAGCAAATAAATGCTCATATTAAATATGATACTGCAATAAGATTATAAAACTTCTTTTATAAAAACTGCATAATAAAAAGATATATCCAATCAATATGAATATACACAATGCAGAAAAAAAAATCAAATTGTTTTGCGCTAAGAGCAAAAGAAGAAGATGATTATAATCCAAAAAAATACGTATTATAGTTTATTTTCATTGTCCGATAACTTAAATTTGAAAGGCGCAAAACTTTTTTGAGAGTTCATGTATATTTACTATTTCTACCGAGGGTGATTCGTAAAGTATCGTCCGTTTTGTAATAAAAACTGAATTACTATATTTCAAATTTTTTCTTTACCAGTTTCCGTGTACCTTTAAGTATTTTATCCACACAGTTTCCAAGTTTATTTAAGTACTTGTCATAGCGCTCAATGTACTTCCGCATGATCACTTCATAGAAGCCGGCGCCAGTGAAGAAAGCTTCGCAGTTTTCCCAGTTTTCACTTGTTCAGCGTTGCTGAAATGCAGGTCGCAGAAGAACTCCTTTAGATCCCGGAACATGTGGTAGCCACTGGACACGAGATCCGGACTATATGTTGCGTGGTCAAATTATTCCCATTTAATCAGATCTCGCTATATAATTCGAGTTAAACCCGGGTATCTATTCTAGTCAGATGATAATTCACTAACAAACTGAATGAATAAGATTCAAGTGAACGTTAATTTATACAAAATAAGATTACGATGAAAGATTCTTTGAAAACAGAATCTTCTTAAAGACAATTTGTCGTGATTACTACAGGCAAAGTGGATTATTTAAAATTTTTTCAAAAAAAGTAACAATGCATCGGCCGGGAATCGAACCCGGGCCGCCCGCGTGGCAGGCGAGCATTCTACCACTGAACCACCGATGCAACTGACAAATCAATTCTTTTGACATCCTTAAACAAGTTTAGTTCAATTATAATTTTTTCCCCCTCTTTCATAGGTTGTTGATGCCATATTAAAGTTGAACGCTCTGTTTCAGATGTTTGCAGGGAAGTGTCTTCGATAAATGTGTTTTCAACTGGCAACTTTTTTTCCTACAGATGTCGATGTAGGATAAAATCCACAAAGTGTTCGTGATTCACAAAGTTTTGATCGCATACAATTTTTTTAATATACACATTTTAATAATCATGCAGTATTGTTAAAAGTTTTAATATCGACATTTAAATACAGTACATGAAATTCCAATGCCGACCAAATAGTAAACTTCACTGTTTTAAACAAGGAGCCAGTTTTAAATCTTATAAAAATAAGACTGGTAAATACATTCTGGATAGTAAATTTATTATTATTATTAAGTAGCAAAAGAATGGAGCTACTTATTGTTTTCACAATGTCCGTCCCCTTCATAATTTCCGCATTTTTGGAGGCAGAAGGTTGAAATTCAGAAAGTAGCTTACGATGGGCATGTGCACCTTCACCATTTAGTTTGGTTTTGATTGGCCCACTGGGGTCGGAGTTTTGGGGGCGGAAATTTGAGGGGACCAAAAGGTCTACAGGTATTTATGCATATAAAAAAAATGAAATTCGGTATGCAGGTTCTTCTACGTAAGATCAACATTACTGTAAAGTTTGGGCCAAATTGTCCCAATAGGGTCAGTGTTATGGGGGTGGCAATCACTTGGGGCAACATATGGGGTGTCATATACACCATACTGCCATTAATGACCGGACACCTTAGATTTTAGACGTTTTGTCGAATATCTAGAAAAATACTTGACGAATTATCCTGAAATTTTAGGGGTGTAAAAAGGATGTTACAACTCATATATTTCAGCGAAGGTTTTCTCCCGAAGGCAAATAGGGGACCAGCAAAGAAGTGAACCAAAAAATTATGTTTGGAATCACCCTGTAAAAAATAATGCTTGAAATGCATTGTAGCTGCAGCATATGCTTAAGAGGATTGTTTTACTTTTCTGTGTTCATTTGTATGATAATAGCACGTATGTTCGTGTAGATTTAAAGGTTTCTCTAAAAAGGTCGAAATGTTTTCGTAAGCTTTTTGTTTATAACAAGCAAGATATTATCGATATCCGTGCACAGATATTTTGATATCGATGTTTATGGTGGCGGGAAATAGCGGGAAATCGAGACACCTACTTGCGGGAAAAATCAACATCTCCTGGTGGCAGCACTGGTCTGTGGTCTGGACTGTTCGAAGGCCAGTTTTCCAGTAAGTCGATGCCTCTCAGTCGTTGTTGTCCGTGCTCGATGTGACGCTGCCCCATCTTGCTGGAAAACCGCTTCTCCATCTCTGCCTAGCTTCGGTAAAGATGGGAGTAGACATTTTTCCAAGATGTCTTGATAGGAAGATGCATTTACCGTTCCAGTGATGACTTTAAGTTTCCCAACACCTTGTGCACTCATACAGCCCCACACAATTATTGAATAATTTTACACTTTACCGAGACATTTCGGTGCGTACGCATCAGTCTTCTTACGGATGACTTTTCAGCCTTCTTCATCATAGCAAACCGTAAACTTTGACTCATCACTAAACGTGACAGTTCTCCATTTCTCCAAGGACCATTGAAGATGCTCATTAGCCCACTTGCATCTTTTCATCATTTGTAGATTTGTTAGTAAAGGTTTTACTTTAGCAGTGTAAAACCCAAAACCTTTTCTCCGTAGCCTTCTTCTTGTAGTGGCGTTTGAAACAACAACATCAGTTTTTTCACACCAGCCTGTGGTAACTTTGGATGTGGTAACATGACGTTTGCCTTTTAAAATTTTAGGAAGGAGTTTATCATCTCGTTTTGATGTTTTCCGTGGACGACCACTCTGCTTGCTTGCCGAAGGGGTTCCTGTTGTTTTCCATTTCTTGATTATTTCCACCACTACACTTTGACAGATTTTTAAATCGGCAACCATTTTACGAATGGAAAGTTTTTCCAAATGTTTCTGCACCACTAAATTGCGAAGTTCTTCACTAGTTGTTTTACCACGTCCTATTTTGGCAGTTAAAAATTCTGTATTGGATTTTTTCGATATCAAGAAAATATCCAGCTAGTTGTCCACAGTATACAAGTTCCTATACAAGTACAAGAATTGTGGAGCTTTTAGTTTATGCAAATTAACTAGCAGTTTAAAGAACTTGTCTATTTTATTTAAGGGGTGATCGGAAAGTTTTGTAACACGTAAAAATGCGATTGCATATTTTTGCAACGCATGGATGATCAGTTATTAAGTTATTGTACCCATTACAATCATGTAACAACTTAGGATTTTTCCCTAGAACCTTCTAACAGTCTAAAACCGACTAGACAAATATAGGATTGGATTCGCTCTTTTATATTTTTTACAAGCTTAAAAATAAAATAAGTTTTAAGCATAAGAAGTCAGGTAATCGTATATTTTTGCAACTGAGTTATATATTGTACGTAGAGGTCGATTTGAACATTTTTAATTATGCTGCATGATTATTAGTAGGTTTATTTTTCATATTATACATTTATAAAGCTGTACGTGACCGCAATAATGATTTTGAATACTTTGTGGATTTTTTCTCACTGATATCTATAAGAAAAAAAAAAAAAAAAAAAAAGAAAAAAAAAAAGACCGCGAACATATTTACGAAGACGCTTTCCTGCAAGCTCCTGTATTAAGTAGTTCAATTTCAACATGAAATCAACAGTTAAGGAAAAAAACCAAAAAGAAAATTCTTTAATCAAACTTAAACTGGTTTAAAAATTGTCAAAGAACATAAGTTTTCACCTGCATCGGTGGTTCAGTGGTAGAATGCTCGCCCGCCGAGTTTCGATACTCAGCTGGTGCATTATTTTTATACACAGTTCAATCATAACACGTGTTCACTTGTGAGTACTAAACGGCACTTGTTACAATTTTGACTACGTAACTCGGAAACTTCTCGTTGGAATTCGATCAAATTTTAACGGTACACACCGTCTTATGTACTCTATTATTTCTCCAAATTTCATTAATCTAGCAGTTAATTTATTTATTTATGCCCAGGAATATGAAATAATCTGAAAAAATCCTCGTCGTCCTCGGCCGGGATCGAACCCGCGTCCTCGGGCATCAGAGGCGATCACGCAGCCACTGAGCCACCGAGGCCGATCCAAGTGAACGGGCCTTTTACTATCTAGGGGGCTATGCTACAGGCAAAGTGGATTATTTAAATTTTTTTCAAAAAAAGGTAATAATGCATCGGCCGGGAATCGAACCCGGGCCGCCCGCGTGGCAGGCGAGCATTCTACCACTGAACCACCGATGCAACTGACAAATTAATTCTTTTGACATCCTTAATCAAGTTTAGTTCAATTACAAATTTTTTTCCCTCTTTCATAGATTGTTGATGCCACATTAAAGTTGAACGCTCTTGCAGGGAGGAGTCTTTGATAAATGTGTTTTCAACTTGCATCTTTTTTTCCTACAGATGTCGATGTAGGATAAAATCCACAAAGTGTTCGTGATTCACAAAGTTTTGATCGCATACAATTTTTTTTTAATATAAGCATATAAATAATCATGCAGTATTGTTAAATACATGAAATTAATTACCAATGCCGACGAAAAAGTAAACTTCACTGTTTTCTTCACGGAGCCGGTTGTAAATCTTAAAAAAATAAGACTGGTAAATACATTCTGGATAGCACATTCATTTCAGAAGCAGCCACATTTACAAACTTTTGAATTGGAATCGGACAATTATTTCGTTATTTTGTTAGAATGTTTATTCTCAAGCACTCGACTCTACGTATTGATCAATTGGGATGTGCAATATCAAAAAACAGGCTAAAGAGTAAACTGTGCCTGAAGCAGGAGATTTTTTTGCCGTCCCTCAGGAGATATTGGACTTTATATCTTCAGAAGGGCCGCGGTGGACTTTATATCTTCAAAACATAATTTATACAGGGTGTAACAGGTTCGATAGTCATAAAGTACCTAGCGTGATCCTTTGCATGATTACAAACTTAAAGTTCCTTATCGAAAATATCGAAAATTCAAAGTTTAAATTGCGTCGTTACGTCATTTATGAACTTTCCGCACCAGCAGTTCAGTAACTCAAAGGGGCGATTACAATTAAATCGGCGGTAATTGTTGAGATTAAATGACGTTTTCGACAGGTTTTCAGCGAACATTTTGCATAAGGAACTTTAAGTTTGTAATCATGCAAAGGATCACGCTAGGTACTTTATGACTATCGAACCTGTTACACCCTGTATAAATTATGTTTTGAAGATATAAAGTCCACCGCGGCCCTTCTGAAGATATAAAGTCCAATGACACTGCCATGCCACAAACCGCATCAGTCAGTGAGTTTTTCGGTATGCAACGGCATTTCATGCAACACTTGTGGACTCTTCTCATCCCAATAACGGCAATTGTGTTTATTAACAAAGCCATTCCTCCAAAAATGCGCCTCATCTGAGAAGATGATTTTCTTGGCCTGAATCAGGATCATCTTCCAAGTGCTCTAAGGCCCAATCAGCAAACTCCCGACGCAATCTGTGGTCATCTGGCTTCAGCTCTTGGATCAATACGACTTTGTAAAGATGTAAGTCCAAATCCTTAGGCAAAATTCTCCAAGTTGACGTCTGAGAAAGCCCCAATTGCTGTGAACTTCGTGAAATCGACATATTTTGATCATCAGTAACACTTCGCGTTTTACGTTTCCTTCTCGGTGGCTTATTGTCCTGTAAAGTGTATTCACGTTCAAACTTGTCAACAACGTGCCGTATTGCCTACGCAGAGTAGCGGTGACGGCGTCTCAATTCTCTGGTGAACATTGTGCACCCACAACTGAGCTCGAACTTTGGTAATATTTTTTAATAATTTCGAAACGCTCTTGAAGCGTCAAACGCTGCATGATGAAACTGCAAACTCTACTGTATATTTTTACACCTGGAAAGAAAAGAAAATATCAGAAACGTGTAAATCTCAATTCGAAACCACAAGGAAAGAAACAACCTCTTTTCCACAAAAGCAAATGTTTTCTATTGTTGCCGCCATTTTTTGTTCGCTAATTAATGTAATGTGTCCGAGGGTGCCCCTGAAAAAAAACCTCACGGATTTAACAAAGGAGTTTTCCATCCATGTTATCTTCATCAATGCCCTTGAGCTAACTCTGTCAAGATCACGTGATTCCATTTCGTAGATGATTTTCGTGTTCTTCTCTTGACTCTTCCTAAATCCATTTTCCGTCTCTCCACAAGCGATAAATATAATCAACTTTGTTCAAGAATAGCAAATTTCACGCAAAAGAGTTGGTATGGATTTAATTACTGTATTTCTCTGTTTGAATTCAATTCTATCATTACGTGCTAATTTTGTAATAAAATTTCAATTTTAATAATTAATAAAATGAAATCAAATGACTCTGAAAAATATAGCAAACTATTTTAAACTACAGAAGCAGGGGAGTTGTTACTATTTTTCCAATTTAAAACATAACTTATTATGTCTTAATTTCATTCCAAGGTAGAACGCAAATATGACAGGAGCAATTAAAATCAATTCAAAAAATTATTGAGACCAGCGTATAACTTTTTCGTAAAATTCCCAGTTGGAATAAGTGCCTAGGTAGTCTCTGGTTCTTTTACCATTGACAATCGACAATCGAACAGTGCAGGTAAAACGAAACGAGTGGTCCGAAAGCAACGCTTTCACTGCCATACTCGTCCAGAAAGTAACCACGGGAAGTACACTGAACTAGGCAAGAAGCCAGATGAAACCTAGTTAAGTCATCCAGAGGATAAGATGGAGTCCTTTCCTATCAGGACGATAGTGTTGATTGTTGATTGACGAGGGACAAGGGATACGAGGAGCTAGGAGATCCCATATTCGGGAAATATCACCTTTTGGATGTCGTCGAAATTGATGTCCAGGAGGTGACGTGGCCTGCGATGTCTAAGAAGGCTTCTGAAGGTAAGCGGGTGCTCAAGAATACCTGCAACCAGAGAATTGGGATGGTCCTTCACCTTCGGAAGCAGCTTTTTCATCAATTCCTGGACGTGATTTCCAATGGGAGGTTTCTCAAAATCGTCGGCAATAGAAATATTTGTTGCAACTCTCCTGTCGAGTTGAGCAATGGTCCTCAAGGTAACGTTTTGGAAAGTTTGGAGGTCCTTCCATCTGGACTCACATATTGTGGCCCAGGCAGGCATACCATATAACAGAATGGTCCGGATTACCATTTTGTATAGCAAAAGTTTGCTATCTATTCCAAGAGCGCTGTTTCGCCCCAGGAGGGCGACCAGGCTGAACTTTGCCTTCTTAGCCTTATTGATAGCATAGGAGACGTGGTCACCCCAATTTAGCTTAGCATCTATCACCACTCCGAGGTATTTGTAATTCTTCACCCATTCGAGCTCTCTACCCGAAAGAAGGAGAGGCTTCGGGGGTTTCCGAAGTTTCTTGGTAATAAACATAGCTTTGCACTTGTCGACGTTTAGTTTGAGTCTCCGCTTAGCAAACCATTTCTCGCACTTATGTAAGGCATTCTGCAATCGAGATATGACATGAGCGGGAACGCGAGCAGTGGTCATGATGGACGCGTCGTCAGCGAACAGATACAGCTTGCATTTTGTAAATGTTGGGAAGTCATGGATGAAAAAGTTGAAGAGTGCAGGGCCAAGAACAGAACCCTGGGGAACACCAGCTTTGACGTCACACGGGTTTGACAAGGAGCAGCCAACCTTTACTCGAAATATCCTGTTCGACAGAAAGGATCTAATCAAGGCAATAAGATCGTCCGGAAATCCACAAGTAATCATTTTGTGTATTAGGCCTTCGTGCCAAACCTGATCAAAAGCTTTTCGGACATCCAAAAACACAAGACCACCATATTTAGCGCAGTTAAGAGGAGTGTTTAAATCTGCAACAAGCCTCCAGATCTGGAGTTGGCAGGAGTGACCTGGTCGAAAGCCGAATTGCTCTTCACGAACAAGATTGTTAGCCACACAGAAGTCGTTAAATCTCTTAAGAATGATGCGTTCAAACACTTTTGATAGCATAGGTAACAAGCTTATAGGCCTATAGCTGACAGGGAGAGCAGGGTTTAGACCAGGCTTCGGTATGGTAACGATTACAGACTCTTTCCACTTGACAGGAAAGTAACCATGTCTCCAGCAGTCATTCATGGCCCTGGTAATAGTCGCAACAACATTAGGAGGTAAGTTCTTGAGAGTGCTATTAGTGATGGAATCGATACCTGCTGCTTTCCTGCTTTTAAGATGCTTGATGACATCGGAGATTTCCTGAACACCAATAGTGTCCTCACAGGTAGAAATACGATGAGTGAGCTCGTATGCGATGCATCCATCGTTTACAAGACGAATATTTGGGAAATTATTTGGGTTGTTCTCACCAGGAGTGGTAAATTGTTTAATCAGGGATTCGGCGATCAGTTGAGCTTTATCTTGGTCGCCCGTGACAGCATTGCCATTTGCGGTAAGCAGCGGTGGTAAGTTGATGGGTCTGTTTCCTTTTAGAGCCCTTACAGTACCCCAGAATGAGTTGTCCTGGACGGACAGGGACTTTAGCTTTTCGCTCCATCTTTGATTACGTAATGATTTAACCTCTTCCTGGACCTTGCGAGCTAGCCTGTTGTATTTCGTCTTGAAGAAGGGAAGTCGTTTACGCTGCCATAACCTTCTATAGGAATTTCTTTCGAGTATGAGACGCCTGATGTAAGTAGGGAGGTCGAGATGTTCAGGACGCTTTCGATCAGTAGTGAAAGTGCTGGAAGCTGTAGCATCATTGATAACACGAGTAATAGAACTGATATTTGCATTAATGTCCTCGTTGTCAATAACCTCCTCATATGGAATGCTGTTTTCTCTAAGGATATCCCTGAAGAGTTTCCAGTCTTGTTTGGAGCGAAGCCCAATCTTAACATCGATGTTCAAGCCCTCAAAGATAAGCATCACTGGACGGTGGTCAGAGGATAAGTCGTCGACTGTGAAAATATTATAGGGCTTAAAGAATCCTTTAAGAACTACAACGTCCAGCACGTCGCTGACAGGAGAATGGTCGCAGTAGTACGTGTCATCAAGGGGTCCAGCAACAAAGGTGTCAATCTCGTTTAGAGTATATCCATAGAGGATATTGCCATTTTGGTTGGAGCATTTGGAATTCCATGCAGGGTGCTTAGTGTTAAAGTCTCCCGCCATAACCACTGGAACGGGCCCAGACAGCAGCTCGTCAAGCTCGCACGGTCCAAGCTTATGCCTAGGAGAATTATACAGAGAGGTGAATTTAATTTCACCGCGTCGGCGTCATTTATTATCACGGAAACAGCTTCCATTCCTACATAATTTGGAGTGACAGTCTCACGATGATCAATGCCATCTTTGACAATGATAGCTGCTCCACCAAATGCTTGACTGGCGTTGTTACCCAGAGGTCGATCCTTTCGATAAACATGATAAAAGTTAAAAGCTTGAGTTGATTTCAGGTGCGTCTCACACACGAAAGCTATGTCAATATTCCAATTAATGATGAAATTGTAATATTCGATGCGCTTCCGATAGATTCCCCTGGCGTTCCATATATTGCAACGAAGCTTTCCGTGGGTAATTGTTCTGTAGTGGTGTCTGTCCATGGTCAGTTCTTGATTTCGTGGGACGCAACCTGTGGCAGTACGTTGCCACTTTCCTTACAGAGATTAAGAAGGTTACCCACACTCCTATAAATGCTACGCAATTGGATTGGATCGACCGCATCTGAATGAGAAGAGCTGGATGCGACTGAAGCATAGGTTCTGCCATCAATTACTTTAGTGCTTTTGATCCTTTTGACTTGGGGATATTTCGGACACTTGGTGTAACTTGAAGTATGCTGACCATCACAACGAATACATTTAGGGGGGTCTTTACCCTTTACATTAGCACACGAAGGATATGACCCGGACGTGATTTGAACACGCAACCTTCTGATCTGGAGTCAGACGCGCTACCGTTGCGCCACCGGGTCAACTGAAAAGTTCTGATTCACCTAACTACATTAGACGAAATCTTATCTTATAAAAGCGGGTAGGTTACTCAATGGTAAAAGAACCAGAGACTACCTAGGCACTTATTCCAACTGGGAATTTTACGCCCAAACCCATTGATCTCAGAGAAACTATAGGAAGTCGGTCTCGCTAAGCAAACGAGTCAGACTGCCCACTGGATCTTGGTGAATGTCCTCAAGTAAAGTAGACTTTAACGTTAAGTGACGAATATATGCCAGAGCAACACATTCAAAAAGAATATGATGGGTCGTTTCGTCCACCAAATTACAATTTGAACATAGTTTTTCTTTCCGAAGGATCCCCATCTAATATATAAAACTGAGATGTGGGAGTGTGGCTGGCATTCGGCTTTCTGATTGGTCTAGGATTTGAAACAATTGACAATTGTTTGCCCAGCTTCCAGCAAACAATTGTTGCATTTTCTTCTTGGAATTTCTTGTTCGTAAAATTTAAATATTTTCTTTGTTTACTTTATTTTTGACGTAGAACTACGTCTATCAGGGGTGCAGCCGAGGAAAAATTCAGACGCGGTTTTTCGTTCAAAAAGTGATGTACATTCTCAGTCTATATCTTTGCATCACTATATCCTACAACTATGGGCAATATTTCGTGGGAAAGAAGAAGGTTAGGTCTTGAATAATAAACAAAATTTTAACAAAATGGACCACTGGGTTCAAAGTTACAGCAAGTTAAAGTTAAGTGAATTTTATATGCTCGCCGTCATAATAATGGAATGGCGCTGCTGCAGCGTGTAAGTCAGAGACGATCAATGAGGAGACTTGACATTTGCAGCTTTTCCCATACAAACTTTGTACTATGCGCCCTCTGGAAAAAGCAATGAAACATTGTGGACCGCTCATGAATGACGTCGTATAATTCAGTCATAATTTACGTATACTGCTTGCTCTTCAAAATCTTAATTTTTTTTTCTGAGTTTCTTTAAAATTGTATTTTATTTATTTCATTTTCTTTGTTTTCAATTTATTTACTTAACAGGTGATATTTATTTTATTTCTTTATTTACTTTAATTTATTTTATATTGCTTTAATTCCTGTTAAATGTTTCTGCTACAAATGAAAAATTAAATTAGTCCATATAAAAAAACCCCGCTGACATTAAGTTCAAACATTTAATTAAGCATTAATAAACATGTTAACACGTAGTAGAGTAAAAATTAATAAAAAAATAGTGAGTTTCTCAGCCATTGTTGGCCCAAACGTAGCGATAGATACCATTGAGATGCATGTGGAAGATGCAATTTAGATTAAAATTTTAATGAAATATTCGTTGATTGATCCTAAATTTTAATCCGAATAAGCAAAATTTCAGGATCCTTCAATCTATGCTCTTTGGAGATTAATAAATTCGTCAAAATATCCGAAGAAATAATAAGATGCAAGTACGTTTATATTATAACTTTACCGAATGTTATAGAAATATTGCATTGTGCAATTCTCAGACGATTAGAAAATATAATTTTTTGTTGATTATAGTTCTTTTTAAGAAAATGCAATTCAATATAACAAGGTTAAACTGTCTGTGAAATGTGGAGGCAAAACTTGAAATAAAACGTCCATGTTATTTTCATCTTATTTTAGCGAAGTTAATTATCACTCATCATTAAACTTGAATATAACGTATGAAATTGAATAACGAAAATTTGCAATTTGGGTGAAAAAAAATATAGAAGATTTTAACTATGAGTTTTTGGTAGATTTTTTACGTCAATATTATAAACCTCCATAAATGAACAAATTTCAAAATACATTGCATGTGTAGTTATTTTTTTGTAAATTTTTTTTGTAATCAAACGGATAGTTCATCCAAATCATAGTTTTTAAAATATTCTATAAAAATATAACTATTAAAGTAATTTTTATATTTAAATCAAAAACTTTAATTTAATAGATCCTATTTTATTAAATTATATTTGATATTTTTTTATAATTATAATTATACTTTTTTTAATAATTTAATATTTTTTATAATTTAATAAAATTAAAATTGGTAAAGTGAAATTTTTGATATAAATATAAAAATTAATTTGATAAAAGTTTATTAAGTTATATTTTAATTAAAATTTATAAAATTATATTTTGATAAATAAAATACAAAAACTACACACAATGTTTTTTAAAATTTATTAATTACATGTAAGTCGTTTATTAAGGATAAATAAATAAAGTGAAAATAAGCTAAAAACTTAATCTGGTTATCATTAAATTGCCTCAACGTTATCATTATTTATATGTATAAAATTATAATTGAAAACAAAATTTAAAGAAAAATCAATAGGTACAAAATTTACTGATTGTCAGTTACATTTCCAGACGATAATAATAAGGACATTTGCGAAAAGGATGCATTTAAGCCGAATTTTAGAGGAAGCGTAACTCACTTGATAGGGCCAACAGGGCCAACAATGGCGGATTTTGCAGCAGACGACGAAGTTTGTCGTACTTTCCAAATCTAGAGCTTTATGCTAGATGGTATTGTGTCGCCATCTATCGGCAACAATAAGCAAAAAAAAACAACCTTTTTGAGTGTAAAAAAAACGTTTGCCGCCAACAAAATCACTCTAAGGTTAGTAGTTTATTTTTTGTGAATTTTTAAAATATTACCAGACTTTGTGCCCACCCTGTATGTCTTAAATTTCTTTTGGACTTTATTTTGACTAAATTTATTTGGATTATTCATAAGCTTAATAGAAGATAATTTTATTATTTATTGACATATTGATAATTTGCAACGTTTTGCAAGTTTGCTAGTGAATCAAATTCCACTACGTGGGAAACATCAAAATTCTTCTTCGAGTTGCCTCGACCTTCCTACCGGAGTAAAATCGAAGTTTAAGATCTACGATTTCTCGACTAAGCGAAGTGGGTTCGAGCAACACTTCCACTGCCATACGATCACAGCGGTGGATTGGTCGAGCAAACAATAACCTGGAATTTGCAAAGTGGCCACCGCGGAGCCCCGACCTCACACCTTGTGATTTCTTTTTATGAGGGTGTGTAAAAGGACAAGGTCTTCACCCTACCCCTTCCCCGTGACCTAGACGAGCCGAAAGAACGCATTACGGTAGCGATATGTGGGATTGATGGAGGCATGTTAATGCGGGTTTAGGACGAATTCGACTACAGGGGGCCATATTGAACATCTTTAACTGTGTCACAAAAAACTTCCAGAGTTTTTCTTTAAGAATCCGTATGTGGTGTGTCTATATTCTGAATAGCTTTGATGTAATAAATTTTTAAAAGTGTGAAGTTTTTTGTAATCACCCTGTATTTTATGCTATATTTTAGCATTGAAAATTCCAATGGTATCATAATGATATCATTAGCACAGATACCACTGAATCAAAATCGACCATCTTCGAACTTATTAATTACCCTTATATATTCGTTCATGGCATGTCATAGCAAGTTGTTTGATATATTACGTTGCCTATCTTGGCATTAGAAATTTACAATGGCACCATAATGGTATCATTAGATCAGGTACCACTGAACCAATTTCGACAATCTTCGAACCATATTTATTGATTGGCGAAAACGTACATAATAACGTTATATTCGCCCTTATCTTCTCATTACGAGTTATAACTTGCTATAACTTAGCATAGAAAATGTCTAGGGGGTGTATAATGATACCATTAGAGCATATGCCATTCTACTGATTTCGTTCATCTTCGAACTGGTTCGTGCGATAAACCATTTTAATTGACTGGCGCAAAAAAATTTTGAAAATATATCATAAATTTCGAGACGATCGAATGACAGACGGACTGACAGACAGACACTTTCCCCCACAGTAACAGGATAAGCACCTTTCGGTACTTAATAAAAGTGACACCTTGTTAAAAAAACATTGACCTTAGTCCCCTTTAATACGACGCTTCCATATTGGCGCGGCCAGGTCGTTACACTGCTCACACGTGGTGATGATGGCGCCAGTGGACGCGCGGCCAGAAGAGGGGGTGTGCTCCAGACGCGATTCTTCGAGACACCAAATTGGTGGCGCGGCTATGTCGTTACACTGCTCACAGTAAAACCATAGAATAACATTCTTAAATTGGTTATTCTATGGTAAAACCTTTCACACGAATTTGCGCCACCACCATTGCTAGGGAGTTGAGGAAAGGGGGTTTCCATAGCAACGATTCGTTTGCGGCAACGTGAACAGAGCTTGACTAATTTCCGATGGCCGCGTTGGAGGCAGGAAAATCTGAACACGCCACCAAGAAATGTGCCACCAAAACGAGTGGTGGCGCGACTCTGGTGGCGTCGTGTGAAAGAGTAATAAAAGTAATTAAAAAGTAATTATAAAAGTAGTTAACTTTTTTGCAGTAGTTAAGCATGTAGTTATTATTACTTCATTAAAAAAGTAATTGCAAAGTAGTTGTAATTACTAATTTTTAAAATAAAATAATTAGTAGTTGTATAAGGATCTTACAAATGAAAACGAAAATTATTTATTTTATCCAAAGTGTATACAATGAATTTAAAAATACTCTCCAAATGCGTGAAGACATTTATCCCACTGTGTAACAAGGCGTGTAATTCCTTTATGGAAGAAGTCTTTCGGTTGCGTGTGGAACCATTCCAAAACCTCTTCCTTCACTTCATCGTCCGACTGAAACCTGCGGTCTTTCAGATGTTTCTTGAGATCCCCAAACACGTGAAAGTCACATGGGGATAAATCAGGGCTGTAAGGTGGATGCTGCATTGCTTGCCAGTTGAACTTTTTGATGAGGTTTACCGTTGCTTTCGAGATGTGAGGACGCGCGTTGTCGTGGAGTTTTCCTCAGTGCTGCGTGAACTGTGGTGCCTTTTTCAAGAAAGTCAGTAAAATCGGGCCTTTGCGATCAAAAAACACGGTCAACATCACCTTCCCCGTGCTGTTTGCGATTGCTTTTGATTTTTTCGGGGGTGGTGACCATAATGCTTCCATTGACGACTTTGACGTTTGCTTTCGGGCTAGACGAAGCGATCACACGCAGAGCTTCGAAGCGCGAGCTATCGTTCTTTCTCACGTGATACAATACTTGCAACCTATTGTTTAATTTGCACGTGGGGTTTCGCAATTGTTGAAAACTAAAACTTACGATCTTACACGTCGTCTTTTTTTCCCACACAAATTTTCGTTTTCATTTGTACGACCCTTACACGTGTAAAAACTACCTTCAAAGTGATCCATCACTGATCTGTATATCAGTTTTTTATTCCTATACCTCTTTCCGTTACTTTTTGCTTCTCATTCGCTTTTCTCACCATCTTTACTTTTTTTTTTTTAATCTTCCTAATTCCATTTTGCGTCTCTCCATAATTGATAAATATAATCAACTTTGTTCAAGAATAGCAAATTTCACGCAAGAGTTGGTACGGATTTAATTACTGTATTTCTCTGTTTGAATTCAATTCTATCATTACATGCTAATTTTGTAATAAAAGTCCCATTTTTATAATTAATAAAATGAAATCAAAATGACTCCAAAAAATGTAGCAAACATTTATAAAGTACTGAAGCAAGGGAGTTGTTACTACTTTTTCCAGTTTAAAACCTAACCTTTTATGCCTTAATTTCATTCCAAGGTAGAACGCAAATATATAAAAGGGGCAATTAAAACCAATTTAAAAAATATTGAGGGCGGTGTATAACTTTTTCGTATGAAAATAAAAGAATCCTTCCACTGTATGACCCGAACGTGATTTGAACACGCAACCTTCTGATCTGGAGTCAGACGCGCTACCGTTGCGCCACCGGGTCAACTGAAAAGTTCTGATTCACCTAACTACATTAGACGAAATCTTATCTTATAAAAGCGGGTAGGTTACTCAATGGCAAAAGAACCAGACACTATCTGGGCATTTATTCCTATGTGGGAATTTTGCGCCAAAACCCAGTGAACTCGGAGAAACAATAGGAAGTCGGACTCGCTAAGGAAACGAGTCAGACTGCCCACTGGATCTAAGTGAATATCCTCAAGAAAAGTAGAATTTAATGTGAAGTGACGAATATGTGCCATAGCAACACATTACAAAAGAACATGATGGGCCGTTTCGTCCACCAAAGTACATTTTGAACATAGTGATTCTTCCCGAAGGATCCCCATTATATATAAACGTTTTAGTAGTAAGTCATGACTTGTGAGAAAGCCCATGATAATCCGTAGTTTATCCCTATTAAGTTGTAGAATACTAGTTGCTAGATTCTGAGAAGATGGTCTAGATCATGAATCTAGCATGTCTCTGATCGGTGGTGGTCTGTTCCCACCTTTTCATCATCTCTTGATAAGAGATGCCATTTATCTCCCAAACTGCAGTTTATTTAGAAATATCGAAGAAAGGTTCGGTACCAGATTTGGCACCTTGGTTTGCGAAGGTATCTGCGACCTCGTTTCCAGACTATACCTTTATGTCCTAGCACCCATTGTAACGTAACGTTATTTTGGAGAGCCAGTATCTGCAAGAGTTACGACATTCCAAGGTAATTGTAGAAGTTATCTTGAAATATTTTATGGCCCTAAGGGCCGCCTGACTGTCCCTGAGTATGAAGATTTTCCTACTAACGTAGAATTTATCTTTAAGAATCCGTAGACAATAAATAACAGTTAACATCTCCGTCTGGAAGACCGTGACCCAACGACCGAGTCGACGAAAGCGAAGGGATTTGGGATTGCCACAGTAAACATCCAGGCCAGAGTGTCCTTAATGTCGGGAGCCATCCCTTAGGAAAATGCCGACTCCCTCGTCTCCACTTTACCACGGGATCTATGATGACCTCGCTCGAGAGCTCAGGGAAGGTGTTAGTTTCCATGACATCGGAAGGCATTTGTAAAATATAACTGGTTATTAATTAATTAAAAAAACACAGGAAGAAACACAGTAACAGGAGAAGAAGAGCTATGATAAAAGTCCGATGATCAGTAACAATTCTCCAAAAGACCTTCTTTTCACCTGTGTTTCGTCTGCTTCAACCAGATCTACATAATAAGCTCCACAAGACCTTCGTTTCATCTGTGTTTTGTCCACTTCAAAAATTGTATTTCTCCATACTGGGTGAATTTCATTTATCAATTGTTTTTAATATTTATTTTTATTTCTATTTCCTTTAATTAAAATGGAGTTACAATTTTTTTAATTAATTATAGAATATTACAACTCCTACTCTTATATAATTATTACTGGTCATAATCAGGCTAATGATGGTATGAGATTTCACCATAGCCCTTGATTACCCAGACGACATGAACTTTCCTAGCGACTCCTCTGATATACGAACCGTCGTAAATATCAGGCGCTCACTCACCAGGTCAAACCGTGGTAACACATGGCTTGGGCGGGTAAATTAAGCCGGTGGTTATCGAAAGAGTTGGTAGTTTGCCGCACAACTACCTTTTTGCACGTACCGTACAGCCAAAATTCTTCCGACGTCACACGGTCGACGACGATGGAGACAACGAGAGTGTCATCGAAGGCATCGTTGTCCATGGGCTTATCACCGGAACTCACATCACTGTCAGTAATGCCTGCACTCGTAAAAGCTTTATTCCTCTCCCTGCAGTCTGGTCCGTTCGGCATCGATGAGTCGCACATTTTTGGAATTGTCACAAGCTGTTCTTTCTTCTGATCGTCTTTTCCTTCAATTCCGATTGTAAAAATTCGCCATATGATTCGACGTCAATTTTTTGCGCTATTCTTCGTAATTTCGTCTCACAATTGTTATATCGTAAACTTATTTAAAAAATTTTAAACGTGGTTTAAATAGTTCACTATTTTATGCACAAAGTGAATTTTATTTTACTCAAAACGGTTAACGCTTGTGTCCAATATCTGTTTTCAAAGTATGAGTCGCCGGGAAACGAACGTCTGAGAGACGTGCCTATTACTCGTAGTGACCTGATTATAAATAAACAAACACTGATTATACTGACGCATGCGTAAACCCTTACCATACCTATATATGAGCAACTCGACTATACTATGCCCGGTTTATATTTTATAATGTTTCAAAATCTATCCTATTTTCGTTACACTTCATTTTTCAAACTGGCATTTCGATTTATAAGACATATTCACGTCAAGAAACAACAACAAAGCAATAGCTGGGAAAAGAAAAAAGGACAGACACGAGGGACATTCTACTTTAACCTTCCCCCCTCCCTTTTTAACATGATAATGTTTTAAGGCTGGACATCATTCGACGAAAAACGTGATGCGAAAACCACCACCAAAAAGTATTACGGAAACAGTTTGGCATTGTTGTTGCACGTATAAGCATTGTTGGCGCCAGCTTAAAGCACACGCCAGAACTGAAAAGCCACCTGACCAGTGTTGTCTGAGGAACAATTATTTTTTAAATCTTTACTGCAGAGATATTATGAAATATTACATTATTTTCTAATATATTACAGTTGGGTCACATCATTTTATTATTTTCAAACTGTGATGGTTGAAAATTATAAAACCTCCGTAAATCCAAACACGCAAAATTCTGCTCATATATTAAAGTGTGATAACAGATAGCAACTCTATACTTCGTTGTCTTACCTAGCCAATTCGTGTAATGGCCTAACGTTTTGCTTTCAGTGTTTTGAATGAAGACTAATGCATCCTAGTGTATTGGAATAAACTCTTTTCCATTACAATAAATATATTTTAGTACTCACAATTTAATTCATAATTTAGTATTTTGAAACATTTAGAACGTTTGATGCTTTTTGAAGTCTTCATCTTATTTATAATGTTAGCGCTTGTTCTATTTCTGTGTTGTTTGAAGTGCTTAATATATTTCTACCCTCTCTACACTCTTAGAAAAGAAACTCTTAACAAATCGTTAAAATGCTTGTCTACCGGTTTATAATCGGTTTACAAAGTTTTTATCGATTGATTACAGGTTGACTACCCGTTTGTTAAGAGTTTACAACTAAGCTTAAACTCTAAGGAAACCGTTACATTACCTTAAGGAGACCTTGAAACCAAGACAACCTTTAGTAAACCGTGAAGGAAAAAATATTCCTTACCGTAAGAATACTTTTACATTATCTTAACTAAACCCTAAAAGTAAAGTGATGACGATGTCAATGACGGGGCAAATTAAAGATCAAACTAAAAAGGATTTTCAATTTTATCAATGTGTAGCCTTATTAATTTCTTTAGATTATCTATTTTTTTTTTATTTTTAAATTTCCATTCCTCGCTTTTTTTATTACATGATAATAGCTAATAATATATTTAAAAATTATTAAAGACATTAATAAGAAAAGCAAATAAATGCTCATATTAAATATGATACTGCAATAAGATTATATAACTTCTTTTATAAAAACTGCATAATAAAAAGAAATAACCAATCAATATGAATATACACTATGCAGAAAAAAAATCAAATTGTTTTGCGCTAAGAGCAAAAGAAGAAGATGATTGTAATCCACAAAAATATGTATTATAGTTTATTTTCATTGTCCGATAACTTAAATTTGAAAGGCGCAAAACGTTTTTGCGAGTTCATGTATATTTACTATTTCTTTCCCTCTTCATTAGACTCTAGAACAGTTAATTTATCTCTGCTCGTACTCTATATACCCAGATGTAGCCTATTCTATTCTTATTGTACTTGTGTGAGTGACCTCTAACCTTCCCGTCTCCCCCATTTCTTTCTTGTGCTTTGCCCTATTTCCCCTCTTTTGAGTATTTCTTCATTTGAGGGGGACATAAACGTAACATAACATTATTCTCGAAAATAACTCTATTTACAACAAATATATTTCGTATTTCGTGAATACTTTTGGAAGATTACACAACTCTTGATATCTGAAATGTACTTAGAGGTAAATATCAGGGATGCGATTGGACCAATACACCAGGATTAGAGAAAAAAGTGAAAAAACAATTTTAGCTCAATGGCACTGGTGCGATTACTGCTCGCATTCACCTTCTAACCATGAAAGAATTGGTAAGTGATATTAGATATTTTTTATCTTTATATTTTTAATGTTACAATTGAAACACGTTCTCACTCTTTTCTTGAATCTGACATTATCTTCTATTTCACTATACAGATTCTGTAGCAACTCCTGATTTATCAGATGTACAAATAAATGATGTTCAAAATAAAGAAGGAAATTTAGATGCAAGTAATTACTTCATCAAGAATTTCCATCATCAGCGAAGAGCCTGTTTTTCAAAAGCCTGTTGAAATTGTAAAAAGCAGAAGATTAAAGGAAATTTTAAGTATTGTAAATAATTGTTAATAATTTGTTTTCAAATTCTATTTTGTTATAGTGTATAATATATTTTGTTCATTTCTTACTTAGTTTTTGATGCTGTCTACTATTTTTAAGCAACTATGATACTTCATTTGAAATAGTATACTAAAACTAATAATATAAATAAAATATTCAATGTAATCCAGAATTCATGTAATTTCTATGTTCTGAAAAAAATAAATATATACTCAGGGAACTTCTTTGTATCTAGTTCTTCAATTTTCAGATTTCTGTCATTTTCAGAATTTTATAATATTTCTAAAACTAAATCTTATCGTATTATTAACCTATAATCAACTCATAAAATATAAACCTATAGTCAACCCTTACATAAAAAGAATAAACCCTTGACAAACCCATACTATGAAGGGCCATTTATAGGTTACTGTTAACCGGTAGTAAACCCATAGCCAACCTGTAATTCAAACGTCAGGTAAGGGTAAAAAAAGCTGTGATTTTCTTACCCTTAATAAGGGTTTATCAAGGGTTTTTGTATTTAGAGTGTATAGTTAAGAATACTGGTCTGGATCAAAAAAGCGTTACGGATGAAGCAATAATCATTACGGAGGTTGCAATAATTTTAATTTTTCGTCATACAACATACACTCGTTTTGTGATTTTAGATACTGCGAAAAGCTTGCACGTGCCATGTTTGTGGTTCCACATTGGATTGTGAGCACAGACGTGAGTAAGAAGACGCATAGACGCTGTGTTTACTCTAAATATAGAGAGACTCTATACCCGTGCTTATATTTCATACTTCAGTTATTATAAGCCATTAGTCCGTATTACCGATGTACGAGGGTGATTCGTAAAGTAACGTCCGTTTTGTAATAAAAACTAAATTACTATATTTCAAATTTTTTCTTTACCAGTTTCCATATACCTTTAAATATTTTATCGGTATCCGTCCTACTGCCCGACTGTCTTTCTGCCCGACTCATTAATATTGCGAACCTGCTGCCCACTGACTGACTGCCCGACTCATCTGATTACTAGTTAAAAAGAAACTAATAGTCAATGTGGTATTTTATGGCATCCAAAAATTCCTTTAAATTTCTGACTCCCGTGTCGTATTCATTGGATAGTCGATCTAACTTGTCGTTAAATTTTTGGTAGGCGCAATTCTTCTTTGGTGGAGGAGCTCCAGCTTTTGCCAAGTTTACTTGTTCGTTTACAAAAATTAACTGTATTAATAACTATTTTCTCTTGATTCTAATAAGCAGCTATACTAAATGAGGTTCATGTTGTCAGCCCCCTCTAAGTCAAACAGTTGCAAAACCGATTACACCGATTCCTATTGTTCTCTAGCCAAGTGAACGGGCCTTTTACTATCTAGGGGGCTATGCTACAGGCAAAGTGGATTATTTAAATTTTTTTCAAAAAAAGTAATAATGCATCGGCCGGGAATCGAACCCGGGCCGCCCGCGTGGCAGGCGAGCATTCTACCACTGAACCACCGATGCAACTGGCAAATTGATTCTTTTGACATCCTTAAACAAGTTTAGTTCAATTACAATTTTTTTTCCCTCTTTCATAGATTGTTGATGCCATATTAAAGTTGAACATCCTTACAGATGTTTGCAGGGAAGAGTCTTCAATAAATGTGTTTTCAACTGGCAACTTTTTTTCCTACAGTTGTCGATGTAGGATAAAATCCACAAAGTATTCGTGATTCACAAAGTTTTGATCGCATACAATTTTTTTAATATACACATTTTAATAATCATGCAGTATTGTTAAAAGTTTTAATATCGACATTTAAATACAGTACATGAAATTCCAATGCCGACGAAATAGTAAACTTCACTGTTTTCTTCAAGGAGCCAGTTGTAAATCTTATAAAAATAAGACTGGTAAATACATTCTGGATAGTAAATTTATTATTATTTAGTAGCGGAAGAATGGAGCTACTTATTGTTTTCACAATGTCCGTACGTCCGTCCGTCCCCTTCATAATTTCTACATTTTTTGAGATAGAAGGTAGAAATTCGGAATGTAGCTTACTATGGGCATGTGCACCTTCACTATTTAGTTTGGTTTTGATTAGCCCACTAAGGTCGGAGTTTCGGGGGTCTGAAATTAGAGGGTACCAAAACGTCTATGCGTATTTATGCATATAAAGGAATGAAATTCGGTATGCAGATTCCTCTAAGCAAGGTCTACATTACTATGAAGTTTGAGTCAAATTGTTTCAATGGGGTCGGAGTTATGTGGATGGCAGTCACTTGGTCTTTAGAACTATGGCAACATATAGCATGTGATATATCATTCGATCGGAAATGATGAGAAACGAAAGAAGATAGAACTCTTTTTCCTTTTCTAAATACTACGTTCGACGTTTCAGTGAAGAGGCCTTCGCTTTAGGTGGTGTTATTATTGGCATGAATACCATTAACAAAAAGTTCTTTATGATGATGTAACAATATATAACGTTTCAGTGCTCAGGCTTTCTTTCTAGGTATTGGCTGAACACGTATATCGCACTGAAAAACGTTGATAGGCTCTCTTTCCAGAGATATTGATATATTGTCCGTTCTATAGGTGTTATTGGAGAGGATTACCAACAGCAAGCATGGCTGGCAGATCTGTGCTGACCTAGAGTTAGTGCCTCTGTTGATGAGTTTGCAGCAGGGATATACAAAGTAGTGCTGTTTTCTTTTTCTATGGGAACACTGGCCTCCGAGAGTGTCTTTTAAGCCTAGAGAAACGAATGTACAGCACCCGCTATTGGCAGAACGACATAAAATCATCATTCCTCCTAAGCTCGGCCTGATTAAAAAAAAAAGTTGGTAAAGAAGGAACTCGCATTCTAGTACACATTTCTAAGAAACGTAGCCGATTCAGCTTTTTCTTAGTCAGTATTCAATCCCTTGAATTCATCAATTGAATTCAATACTATTATCATCTCGGAAGCATGAACTTTTTAAAATTTTATTGCCCAGTGTAATATATTTTTTGTTAATTTATCACTTGATTTTTTTGCTAAATTTGATACTCTAATACTCTGAAACTAGCTGAGTCTCAGTCATCAAATTAATATAATATGTTTTTACTGCAAAGATGCTTATTCTGTAAAATTTTCATTATATTTCACTCTGTCCATTTAGAGGTATCAAGCACTGAAAATGACAAATAACGGGTTCTCCCCCCCCCCCTCCTTTCATAGCTTTCCTTTTCTTTTTTAGTTGTAATTTTTTTGACCAAGTTCCTCGCTAGTTAGGGAAAAAATAGTAAGGATATAAAATTTTAACCATATTATGATGAACATTTTGGATTTTTATTCATCTTGATATCTTTAAAAATATCAGAGCCAGAAAATTTTCCAAAAAATTTGGACAAACGGCAGAGTATAAACGGCCGCCAAAAAAGAACTATTGTCACGAAAAATTTTTAAACTTTAGGGAACATTTGGTAAAAAATAATAAAATTTAAAATTGATGAGTAACACTGCCTGAGCAACAAATGGATTGATAGGGCAGTATTTAATGTTTCCCATGGGATATACTGGCAGCTTCGAGCATAAAAATAGAAGAGTGGTCGTAAGGAAAAGCGGCTTTTCCTTCTTATTCCTCCATGCTCTCTTTCCCGAACGCCAGTGGTGACGCCTTGCTATTCGTGGAATCGCTGTAACGTCTTGCTATTCGTTGTAAGGAAGTTGCTAGCGCTTATGACTAATTACTGAACATTTACCAAGAAGGAAAAAATAAAATAATTATATTAGCTTTACAAATAAAAATCAGTATCCATATATAAGCATCTGGTGCGGTTCTTTTGTCGAGTGCCACTGATGCTAATCGAATGTGAATGTGTAAAGCGACGATTTTTCAAACATGGACAGTGGTCGTCATTCTTTAAGTTTTCTCTGCATTTTTCTCCTCACAACGTCAGCAGGTAAAAGACAGGAAATAATTATAAGAAATTGAATAAGTTAACAGAGGGAGTCGACAAAAAATGTACACGCACTTGAACAGGAGTTGTAATACTAAATTTACATAGATTTGATATTTGTTTATTTCATCGTATTTAATTTAAAAATTATGTTAATATGCGATAGTCTTAGTTAAGTAGATTTTAGCGAATGTTTCTGTGTGACGAATAAGTGTTTGAAATAGGTAAACTGAGTTGTCTTATTAAAATTTTTGAATACGAAAATTCGGACAACCGGAAGTCACCGAAACAGATATCGTGAACACTAAACTCTAAATTATTATTGAACCAAAAAATTAAATCAATGAGAGTCATTTCAAAGTGAGCGGAAGAGAATAAACGCTTTAATCGAAAATCTGTGTCCAAAGATTGATATTCGTAATTGCAGTTACTTCGTTAAGTAAAATAAGTCCATTAGAATTCCACGTTACTTATTATTTAATATTACTTGAAATTTAAACACATTTTACTTTCTTTAAACTGGGATATATGTGATCGTTCACAAAATACGTTCGCTAAAATGACACTTTGTATATAGAAAACGTTCATACTTTGATACCTCGCCCGCTCTCTTGACGT
>JAHWFO010048912.1:2754104-2791306 GCA_023313115.1 Rhysida immarginata
AATTTCAATGCTAAGATATGGCATGTAATAGATCAAACGACTCGTAATAACGTGCTATGAGTGAATATCACGTGTAAATAATGATAATAGTTATTGGTTTAGTAGCACGTGCCCTAATGGTGCCCTATGGTACCATATGGTAACCTTGGAACTTTCAATGCTAAGATATGGCATGTAATATATCAAACGACTCGTAACAACGTGCCATGAGTGACTATCAAGAGTAAATAATGATAGTGGCAATTGGTTTTGTAGCACGTGCCCTAATGGTACAATACAGAATTTATAGAACTTTTAATGCTAAGATATGGCGTGTAATATATCAACCAACTCCTTACGCGTTATTAGATCTTTTGTTATCCATAGCTTATTTGAATCAAGAGTATAGTACTCTTAGGCTTAATGGTATTTAAAACTCATTACTAATTAATTTAGTAGTTAATCGCTTGCTTCAATAAGACTTTAGTAATTTAATATGAAAATCGAATAGATGCTTACACATAACGCTTCAGCAATTGAGGCTCACTTCGTTTAACATTATGTGAGAATTCTTACAAATTAAAGAACTTTTATTTTTTTAAGTGTATGAGGAGTAACTTCACTCTCCATTTACCTTTCATTCTTCAAGTTTATTCTTTTAAATTCTCTCTATACGTTAGCCTATTTAAATAGTAATTTACAATTTAGTTTTCATATTTATTTATTTACTCTCAAGTGTTTTAAAATGTTGGTTAATTCTATATGTCCATGTGCGATGCTATAAATAGAAAATGTGCTCCCTTTATCCGCTTTGGCGGTAAAATCATTCTTGTTTAATACTGTCTTTACCTAGTGCCTTCTTTTTCTTGAGTTTCTTAAAGCAATTTTGAATCTCAGCTACCTGTATATTATGTTTGGCCACATGATGGCTATTGTTGTAATACTTTGTTATGTAATACATCTGTTTTTATTGGTAGTTCCCCGTTTTTGCTTCCTATCTTTTAGAGAATTCCTCTCTGTTCACGTGGGAAAATGTATTCAAAGCAAGTAAACAATATCGGGGTCATTTAACGAACCTCCTCTTTGCAAACACCCATCATTGATACAGCTTTATTGCTTCGGAATTGAAGAAAATTTATATTGGAGGCATTTGAAAATTTTATGTTTCAGAAAAAAACTGCCGAGGACATAAATATCCTGATGAGATTATGTAAATCATCAGACAAAGCAAAAATGAGAGTTCTATTTTGTAAACATGGATGAGTGACTATGAGCTCAGGAGTGAGCAAACACAATGTTGCTCTGTTTCTCATTTCTCAAAGTAATTTTGCTTTATTACAACTCCATGACAAAACGTCGAGATGACAGCAATGAAGTGCGTGCGAAAGTAATTACTAAACATCGTAAAGTCTTGGCTACAAGCAAATTGCCAAAGCATTATCCTTTGCCAACATCAACCGGAAGCGCTTAGACAAGATACGCAAAGCAACAGCTTCAGCTAAGAGCAAGTTTTAAATGGGGACCTAACCAGTCTCGTAACAACGGCGCATGAAATTTTGCCGCACTCTTTCAAATGTCCCTGCTGTCTGTTCTACAAGGAGACAGGCAGTTTGGACCCTAGCAAGCAGCGAAAAGACTTAAAAGTGTCCCTACAGGAAAAAATCTAGAGTGAGATTCGCGAATGCGTTGGCCTTGAAACAAGATCTCCCCTTCCAATCCAATAAACAGGGTATCTCTTGGCAAGTATCACCATTGAAGTGAGCAGACGCACGTTATTTTGTAGCCACTTGAAATAACCAAGCTGGACAAGATCTCGTAGCGCTTGAAATATCCGATCATTGGTTTCCTATGTCAAAATATTCAGTTTATAGTCCTTTACCACATGTAGAATTTTGATCGGAAAAGGAGACCGCAAAATGTAGTTTTTCTTGCTTAGTGGGCCGTTTTCCCTTCAAGAAGTCGTCCAAATGACTAAAAATAGAGTCTGATGGAGTCTGGCGAATGCGCAGGTTGACGGGTAGTGTATTCCAAGGCGTTGATTTTCTGCATGCTTCTAATAGATGCATGTTGTCGTGCTCAATTATGTAGGTTTGGACATGTTTCGGTAGTTCCCCTTTATTGAACCACTGCGCTGTTAACTTTCTGTTGCCATAAAACAACCATTTTTCATTAACCGTTGTAGAAAGGGAGCGCCAGCCTCTCGTCTTTGGCCTCCGTTACTGCTCTTTCTTGTGTATCAAAATCAGCCAACAGTTTTTACTACAACTCAATATTTACTACAAAGGTCACTAAGAAGTAATTCACAACATTTTTAAAAACTTCAATTTCTGTTCTCCACCATTGCTGTTTATACGATGGTCGATCACAAAGTCCTTATAATCACCATGGTGAGGTTCGACCGTATTTTCCTGAACCGGAATCCTGGTGTCTTCTGCAGGATACAAAGGTGAAGCAATTCCTCGCGCGAAAATAGATTCCAGAACTTTACCATCCTCCGTATCCTCTAGACCACCAACAATGAAAGGCAGATTTCTCGACGTTCCGAATATTCAAACGGCTGTGACGAGGGAACTTCAAGCAGTACCGAAAGAGGATTTTTCACACGCTATGTAACGATGTCAAAAGTATATTGTAGCCATGGGGGCTTACTTTGAAGTACAATAAAATATCATCTCTGAAATACCTGTCCCTGTTTGTTTTTCCGACTCTTTCACCGAACTTTTCGGTCTCATCTTGCATGTTACTCACCTAAAGTTACTAATGATGCGTGCATTAATAAGGAATCGCAACATTTTGTTTCTTTCAAAATAAAACCACAATGCAAGCATCAACGGTAGCTTTAGGTGAGTAAAATATTTCAATTTGGTGTGAAACTGTGATGCAGATTCGGATGGTTCCCTTGTGAGTGCTAACTACGTTATGGCATTTCTATGGAAACGATAAATGTCTTTTCCAGGATGACAATGTTTCCGCATACCACTGAAAATCGAACCTGCTGGGTGGCCTGGTCTTCACAAAGTCCAGACCTCAATCCATAGAGAACTAACTTATGAAACAAATTGAACGACGGGTGCAGGCCAGGTCGGCCCGACCTCCTTCATTGTTGGGGTTGGTCGACGTACGCTACGCGGAATTGCGAAATATCCCGCCTACGGTGGTCCAGGGACTCGTGGATAGTTTACCCAGAAGGGTTACTGCTGTAACTGCCGCAGGTGGTTTCCGTACCACGTACTGAGTTTGAAAAAATCCTTTTGTTCCTTTATGCTACAGTTTCCAATCACAAAGTGGTTACCCAAAACGTCGAGATACCTCCGATTACGACAAACCACTACTTGAGCAAATTGTCATCTTAATTTTTTTTCCCGAAGTACCGCCAATACAACTGGTCTTCTATAATTCACCAAGACTGTCACGGCGAACCATTCTAGAGGAAAAGGGGTCAGGAGTGTTAAATCAGGAAATTACTAAATTAAAGCGTGTATACATTCCCCCCCCCCCCCCGCCCTCTGTAGAATAAAATCGAAGTTAAGTGAAGGTCTGCTGTAAATTAAAATTAAAGTTTATTTTTATCCCCGACAGTCGCCGATGATTTACGAGAGATCTACACAAAATGTGTGAAAGACTCCTCGAAAGGACGATCACCTGCAGATTCTTATTTAGAATGCCGGAACGCGTCTCGCACTCTAACTGAAACATCTGCAGTTGAGGAGTGTCTGTAAGTGGAAATGGGATGATCAGGTAAAATATCGATAGAGTTGGTTTTAATTTTTTTTTATGTTCCAGTTCTGATTACTCTTTCTTGAAGTGCCTTCAACAGATGCTTGATAATACAGATTTTATAAACTGCGTTGGAAGTGACAACAAACGAACTCTTGAAATCGTTATGAATGTCATCCACGAAAAGATTGCACAATGCAATAAGGATAATTTCAACAGTAATTATGGTTCCACTAAACAGTCATCTTGAAGCAGTCGTCACTTACTTAATCTGTTCATTATTTTAATTCAAGGTGATACATGGACATCAATGAGAGCATGTGAAGAGCAACATTTTAGACAACTTAGTGACTGCGCATCAAACATAACTAATATAGGGCCAATTATGGCAGATCCTTTAACATTGAGTGGATTCACTCTCGATGCCAACTTTTGCAGGTTCACGTATTCTTCTTTTAATGTCCCCACGTTCTCTTATACTTGTCTTTTTTTTCTTTCTTATTTCTTTTCGTCGAAATTTTCCTTATCAATTCTTTAATGTTTCTTTCCTTTTCCATAGACAACTACAGGAGTACTACAAATGTGAGGAGTCGACACTGGGATCTTGCGAATCGTCTGCCGTAGCTTTCTCCCGATTTAGACGCGAGGCCATTTGGAAAGCGACCCATTGCGATTCGACCTTATCGAAATCCAGTGTAAACTGCTTGCCTGCAAGCTTCTGGGTGATCCTACTCTCCGCCATCTTAATGATTTACATTTAGATTTATTACATGCATATTGCGATCAAGAGTAAACGAAGCACTTCATATATTCCTGGCTGTACTCTACCCTTTAGTAATATTCTATCTTTCTCTAATTCTAGTTTACCTTTGTTATAGTTGGCCCATTTATAAAACGGTAACTAAATAAATTCAGTTTTTAAAATAAATTGCTGTAGGTTACTCCCCTTTCGTTGTTAAATGGTACGCTCTTTTTGTTGTCATAAACTTCTTTAAAGGTCCTGTCTCTTATTCGTGGAAATCACCTTACGATGCATTACAAAAGAAGCTAGAGTCATCTAAGTCAGGCCTGTTTATATGAAAGTGCCCGTGCCTGACTGTATTCCCAGTGCCCTAGTCTAAGAGATGAGACGTTAGGAAATTAACTTTTGAGCCACGATACACTGAGCTGCCACTTTATTAGGTACACCTGTCTAATAGCGTTTTAAACTTCCATTAGTTCTCAAAAAGGCCTGTATTCGTTTGGGCATGGATTCAACGAGATGTTGAAAACGTTCAAGTGGAATGTTGCCCCATAAAGACATGAGAACTACACCGCAATTTCCGAAGATTCGATGGTGGTGTAGGCAAGGAGCGAAAGGTCCTTTCCAGTTCATCCCAAAGATGTTCAATGGATTTGAGATCAGGGGACTGAGCCGGCTACTATATCAAGGACAACTCACTGTCATGTTCCTGAAATCAATCCATAGTTATTTTGGGCCTGTGTGCTGGTGCATTATCCTGCTGGAAGGAAGTATCTGTGTGCTGATAGACTGTGACCATGAAGGGGTGAACAGGATCTTTATGAATTTTTATGAATTTTATGAATTTAACCGTCTATAGATATTAGAAGATCCCATTTATGCCAAGAAAACATCCCCCACACCATTACTCTGCCTCCACCTCCTTGGAACGTCCGCACCAGACGTGAGGGGTTCATGGCTTCATGTTGTTTTCGCCATATTCTAAACCCTTCATTAATCTGATGCAACAGGAATCTAGATTCGTCTGACCAGGCAATCTTTTTCCGCAATGGTCCAATCCTTGTGCTGCTGTGCCTACAAGAGGCATGGTTTCTTGTTCTTCTTTAGTATCACTGTTACTCGAGATGGTCTTCGCCAATGTGCGACTAGTTATTCATTCTTTAATTGTTTGACTCTACCTGAGTTGTCATTAGCAGTAATTTGTGATACTGTTGTCTTTCTGTTTTCGCGCACAGGACTTGACATCTCCTCTGGCTTCTTTCATTAATAAGGGTTTTCCTCCTCGGGAATCACGATGACTACTGCAAGTATCTTGCTTCTTGACCCACTCTCGAGAAACCCTTGAAAAGTTCAGAAGAGTCGCCGTGTTTGAAATGCTCATTCCAGTCCGTTTTGCACCTACCACCACGCCACGCTGAAATTCTACATGGATTTTATCTCCCCCGTTTTACGAGTTTTATGCTTCTATTTTGTTTATGCAAAGAGTGGATTTCTACTGAATCGGTGACACGATCTATAACTTTGTAATTGGAACTTTATCTAACATGGCACAAAAGTTAGTTTTCTTAATTTCTCAGCACTTAGGGATGCTGGGAATATTTTTGATCAATCGGGCACGGCCACTTTTTGACTCTAGCATCTTTTGTTCTAAAGTTATTCGATTGTTTCAGAAATCTCTTCTACAAACTGTTGATAGCCAATAGGAAATGATATTTTTTTACACTTTAAATAGAACCTATTATCCATATAGCATGAAAATGACAATTTAATCATCTTAGGTTGAAACTATTTCAATAAAATGTAAAATATATCAAATTCATTTTATTTCATGATTGGCTATTTTATGGAAATCATTGAATATGAACAGGGACACGTACGGTTTTGATAATCGATATACACTGATGTCTCCATAAATCAAGGGATTTGTAGAATGGAACCCTTCCGCACATCCAACCAGCACCAAACTTGGTAAGGCCATGTAAACACAATCACTTATTAAAGACAAAGGTGGCAGCACCGCTGCGGACGGAACGACATGAAAAATGCATGATCACCCCTGATACAAAAACTTGTAGCAACCCTTCCCCCTGTAGCTTTGTAAACTGTAGGTGACATTTTAGTACGCTGTGTAGTTTCACGGCATAGAAACATACGCAGCACCACGTGCTGGCATGCTCAAAAGCAGGGTACCCAACAATGGGGGGGGGGGGTTGCATTCCATTCCTGGACAAATGACATTTGCAGATCCTGCCGTGTTTGCGGAGGAGGTGGTACTCGTGCCGCAAACACATGCTCCAAGAGCGTCCCATGTGTGCTCGATGGGGTTTAAGTCCGGGGACCGTGCTGACCAATCCATGCGCCGGATGTCCTCATATTCCAGGTAATCTTCTACTATGCCAGCCTGATGCGGATGGGCATTATCGTCCATGTAGAGGAAATCTGAATCTACCGCACCCTTGAAGTGACGAACATGTTGTCGCAGGACATTACTTCTGTACACCTGTCCAGTTATGACCCCTCTGTCGAAGAGTTGTAGCGGTGTGCGGGAACACATCGTGATGCCCGCCCACATCATCACACCGCCACTGCCATAACGGTCATGTTCAATAACATTAACGGGGCTTAAACGTGCCCAACGCTTAAGGCTGTTCAGATGTGAACGTGTCGAGAATCAGGTCCAGGCTGTACCGGGACTCATCCAAGAACATGACCTGAATCCACTGTCCTTAAATCATGCTGCATGTCCGGTGCATGAGCCAACCGTTCCCTACGGTGTCCCTGGGTTGACGGGACGCACCTCGTAGGTCGTCGAGCATGCAGACCAAATGCGTGGAGTCCCTTGCATACCGTTTGCCTGGAATCATTAACCCACTGGCCGCTGACAGTTCTTTGACAATGTCCCTGGCTGTGCTTCGCTTGTTCCTACGAGCAATTTAGCGGTCTTATCTGGGCGCGGTGACTCTTGTACGACCCTGACTAAAGTGTCTGCGGGTATTTCCATTCTGTCGGAACTGTATCCACAGTCTTGAAATGACGTTAATTGATACGTTCAACGCCCGAGACACTTCTAGTCGTCAAATTATTCGTCCTCTCATTTCACTCTCTAAATGGACACGATGAGCCATTAGCAACAACTATCGAATGCTCAGTTGCCAATGAAAGTTAAAACAGCCGTTCTTTATGGCACATGGTCAATGTAAGTGTGTTCCACAAGGTCAATGAGGTAAGTGTATTCCGTCACCAGTGATGCCGCCACTTGCGTAGTTAGTGATGGAATGGTATTTACAGGATCTATAGAATGGCCTTACGAAGTTTTGTGCTGATCGGAAGGGTTTCGTTCTGCAAATCCCTTAGTTTACCTGACACCAGCGTATTATTGGACATAGGTGTTACCCATATTAGTTTCGATTCGGAATTTTATTATCACTCTGTGAGCTTTCCTAGCGAGTTTCAAAGGGGAAAATTGTTGGCACTCGCTTAGCTGGTGCCTCTGTTACGGAAGTTACCAATGCATTTTCCGTGTCGCGAGAGACAGTGCCAATGGTTACAATGGCATATACAGTTTCGACGTAGCCGATGAAAAAAGACAGGCCCCGGCGCGGAAGTCACCTGACCATAGTAGGCCGAGTAACAACGTAAGTATCATTGATTCCATCTTGGATTTTAACAATCATTATCTTTTCACTTGTTGAAAACAATAAAGATTGGATAGTTAGTCGGCCTACTATGATCAGGTGATTTTTCCGCGTTGGAAGCGCGAAGTTTCCGGGAAAAGGATGTCTGATAATTATAACCATGGATGATATCGTCCACTGACTGAAAGATACAACAGGACATTGAGGATTGTGAAAACAACTGCTGCCAAAGTGACTGCAGAGCTCAATCTCAATCTTCCAAAGCCCACCACTACACTTGCTGAGGAGAGAAATCCAAGCGCAGAATCATCACGGGGAACTGCAATTGCGAAACCACTAATGACATACGAGGGGCAGGCAAAAATTCCCGGAACTCCTCAACAGACTGCGAACGAGCGATAAGATAGCGATCCCACTTTTATGCAAGAGAGAACAGCGCCTCTGTTAGCAGGCGCAAAAAGGCTTGGCAGGTTTCTGTGTGCCGTGTCGTTACTGTTCCGTGAAGTGTTGGTCGTTCGTCGCATTGTCACAAATCGAAGTGTCAAATAATGACCATCGCGGACTTGCAGCAAGAAGTGGTACATCTCACGCCATTTTGTCCGATGACTTGAAGATGAGACGCGTCAGTGCGAAGTTTGTTTTGAGGGAACTGACCACGGATCAGAAGTGACTGCGAACTTGTCACGCGTAATGAGCCATGGGTGTTTGCCAACGACCCGGAGACGAAGACTCAGTCAACGAAGTGGGCACGCATCGTCGTCTCCCCGAAACAAAAAAACCCACGCCTCGTCCGATCCAAAGACAAAATGATGCTCATTGCATTCTTTGGCATCGATGGCTTGGTGCACCGTGATTCGTACCACCTGGACAGACTGTTATGGGCCATTTCTACGCACAAGTTTTGCGAAGGTTGCCGGATGCGTTTCGTCTGCTATCTTGGGCCGTCCTCTACCTGGTGCGACAGCCAAATCGCCAGTCGGTTCAAATTTGTTTATCACTTTTCGCAGCTCAGTATCTGACATGGGCCCTTTTCGCAGTCCTTTTAGATGACGATATGCTCGCAATGCAGCTGGACTGCTGCTATCATTCTGGTAAAACATCTTTACCGACAGTGCGCGTTCTTTCTTGCTTAAAACCATGATCTTTCGTGAAAGCTTTTCACTAAGCATAATATAAAGAATGGTTCAATCCATTCCATTCTGGGTATGTTGACTTTCTAATTTGCATAAACTTTCTGCTAATAAGGCCGATATTGAGAATGAACATAAGTTGTAATCAAACAAAAACCTTGCCTGCTTGTTTAAAACAATAAAACTAGTTTTAAAATCTCCATTTGTCATTCCACAGCGCCACATTTTCATCGGAATTCTCTTCCCACTAATTCTCTGAATAGCCTACATTTCAATTTGCATCACAATCGGTTCATTAGATTGGGCTCTACAGGGCTCTGAGTAGGCTAACTTATTTTATAACCACCCTGTTCAACGTTGTAAACAAAAAGGTCTTGCCATTTCTAAGAAATGGGTCTTCAATATACTCAATTCCCGTTTTAAAGCTCGATTCGCAGAAAGAATGGGACAAGTGTTGTGTCCGAAAGCGCATCCCAAGAGGGTGAAGACCGCGGACATCATTCGAAGAGTACGAGAATGGGTCTCCGTCGAAAATCCTTCAACACAAAAAAGTATTGCTTCGAAACAAGGAATATTGCCCGCAACAGTAAACAAAATTATCAACAGAGATTTGAATCTGCGTAAAGTCTACAAGGCGAAAGTTCATAAGCTCTTGCCTCGTCACATCGTAAAAATGAAGGTGAACTGCCGAAAGCTTTACGAGAAATTTCTAGCCGGCCACAAGTGGAAAAAGATTGTTACGTTGGATGAAGCATGGCTTTACCTAAGCCGCCCCAATGGATTTCTGCGTTTTCGGGATGTTCAAGAGAGCCCTCGGGAAGTGACGGTGCAGAAATTTGACTGGCCTTTGGAAAGCTGCGCAAGAGGAATGGGACAAATTGGACCTCGTATCCTCCGAAACAGCCTTGTATCCTGAAAATACATGTGTGGGGCTATTGTCAAGAACCAGGAGAATTAGATAGAACATGACAGGAATATAAATATGGATTGTTAGACTAAAATTCAAAAAATAAAATCGTTTCCATAAAGTGTGAATGATCTTCTGTACAAGTCCATTCTTTGTAAGCTTCATCGGTGTTTACTCTTCTGCCATTAGGTCATCCAGGTATAGTCAAATCTTACTACAGTTCATATAGAACCCTGAGTGGAATGACCAATATACAAAAACGGGGAGTAGATCTGCACTCGTGCGAAACCCTTTTATTTTCACTTATATTTTCTTTTAACTTTCTCGGAAGTCGAAACTCTACAACTACAAACTCTCAAAAATGACTTAATTGCAGCGCTAATATTATCCTCTTGTATAATACGATCTCACAAATTTAGGTGTTTTAGGCGATTATCGTAGAATAAATAGATATAAAGAAACATTTGATTTTTACTAATCTCACAAAGGCAACTGTTGTCCAAAGGTTTCCACTTGACTCTTTTCGTCTTCGCGGCCCAAATCGATCGTCTTTCTGGATCGCGAGGAAAACGTTTCATTATAAAACCATCTTCAGAGCGATTAGAACACCCTACTGCAGCACAGGAAGGCATTTTTGGTCACTAAACTCTTTTAAAATCTTTTAAAATTACAAAAAAACCGTCTTATCTCCATACAACGCTATGCTAATTCGGACACAATATGGCGGAAAATAGCACGTGACAATGAATTACCAATAGAAAACTGTTCCGCGTATGGCCACATTCTGGTTATAAAGGCACTCTAGTTACAGATCGCCTGCAGCGCCATCTCTTGGTAGAAATGTTAACTAAATTTGAAATTTGGTGGGATAAAATTCCCTGATTTAGTAAGCATAAGGCTGCTAACGATACATATCTATCGCATTCCGTCTTTTTTTTATTGATTTTCAAAATCCATCAGTCTTTTTTGGGACACCTGGTAAAATATCTTGGAAATCTCACGGATAAAATGCCCAAACTTGTGGGCTCCAATGTTCATCCCTCTTTCCTCTACACTAAGTTCGCATCGTCTGTTCATATTGACTGCAGTAACTGTTACGAGCGTATTATAACCCGTCAACGTTTTTTATAGGTTGTATGACGTGTGTGGACGATCCTATGCGTTATTGGAGAGGTCTTCGATGACGAATGACCAGAAAGTGTAAATCAGTAGTTTTATCAGAAAATTTGTAACTGATTGGCCAGATTCTACTGCTTATTTGCTTATAAATGGAGAGATCTTTATAAAATACGAAGACATCTCTTCTACACGAAAGCACGAGAGTTGATTACCGCAGTGAAGTCAGCGAAACAACACAACCGACGACGCTAACAAAATTCTTTCTAAAGGGTGTCCCAAAATGAGCTGACATTTTGATTTTTAATAAAACACATTTTTCATTGGAAAATTTATAATATTTTTGCTTTATTAGAAAGTAAAAATAAGAAGATTTTGTGTGTTACAAAACATCTGAGCGACTCGGCCTTGGTAGCACAATTCACACTCTTGAGGAAATTTCTCATAACTTGTTGATGTAAAATGTTGCTGGGAAATTTCGGCAATATTGTGTTGAATTTCATCTGTGAGGTCCTCATCTGTGTGGTTTATTGACGTACACTTTATCCTTAAGATAACCTCAGAGTAAGAAGTTTAACGATGTCAAGTCACATGATCTTGGCGGCCAATTCACATCACAACAGTTTTCGTAAAATTTTCTCCATTATTGAAGTGAATTTTTATAATTTTACGCGTTGTTCTATTGTATAGTTTTGCATAATTTAACCTCAATGTTTAATAATGACAGCATATAAAGACTTCTACTTTGGTTGCACCACGAAAAAAGTGGCGGCAAATTCAAAAAGTCAGTTCATTTTGGAACATCTTTTATTAGAGAGTTTGCAGCAGTGACTTTTCCTTTATAAAATGCAGCGTTATGGCTATAATTTTACCGGAAAGGTCATAAGCGTAACGAAATCTACGTTAGTTATAAAAATAAGGGAACCAATCAGAAACTTTTCGCTATGTACCTCAATGTGATGTTACTCGCAAATGGCGGCCAGAGGAGCTTAGCTGCCGATCTTGCCAAGTGAACTGGAGTCTTTCGTTACAAATCTAAACATTTTGGTCTGCTAAAATGCCACCAAGACAAACGAGATTTAGATTTACAAATGGAGAGCAATTAAGAACTGTGGACAAATAATCTAACGTCATCTCTGAAGATATTTTTACCTCCGCCTTCAGTATGTGACCTATGTATAATGTAACGTAAGGTTTGCCTTACGCAACCAGCTTGTTTGGAGCAAAACCTTACCTTATGCATAACTCTAACGAGACTGTATAACATAAGGGAAAATTCACTGCCACAAACTCTGTATTGACACCGACACCGTTACCGACAATTATATACTCAGTCGGTGTACCGGTTGACTTTAACCCTGTAAAGCTAATCATATTTGACGAGCACAAAGGCAAAATTGAGACAAAAAATCGTTTTACTAATATATCAATGGGCTCTTTATATACAAGGGTTGGGGCATAAGTCATAGCAACTATTTTTTTTTGTGAGAATTCAAGCGTGGGTGAAAAATGTGAAATACACAGATGAAAGGACAAGAAATGGACAAAATGTACGGACAACTAAAGCGCGCCAACATTTTGCTTCTCATGTTTATTAACACTAGAAACACGGAGCACTCTTTTTGACTGTTTTTCGTTTTAAAAATGCTGTACTTTGGACTTATTTAAATTTTTGACTTGCCCTTTTAGGACTGTTATTATTTAATGCCGTTCTTTTAAAATACAAAATTAGGTATGATTTGAATATCATGTTTTTGATAAATAGAGAGTTACACCTGGAACCATCATGGCCCACAGCGGTCCGTATTAACAATCTAGCTGGATAAAAATCGAAATTGCAACTTCCTAGAAACAAGTCAAAACTTGCACAAACAGGCTGGAAAATGTTCAGGTGTATTTGTTTCATGACTATTTTTTTTCTGACCTTCACTGTCGGGAGGGGATTAACTGTAACGTGGCAAGTTTCTCACCCTGGATTTTCTTCAGTCATCACTACTGAATCATGAATTTTGATGAATAGCTAATATGTCTCCATGTATGTAAATTAATATTTTTGCATCATATTAAGTTTATTTTTGCATGTATGGAAATGCATGGCAAAATATTTTTTAAATGTTTTTGCATAAACCCCTCATACATTGTGAGATACAAAAATTTCCCGGAGAGTCCGCGATCACGAATCATGTGTTTGTGAGATGTGTGTTTCTTTAGTTTTTAAGGGGAAAAAAATTAGCTGCGCCAACTTGCGCCTTTTTATAAATCCACTAAATACAGCCTCAAATCGATATATTGCAATATAATGCACTTTTGTATTAATTAGCTTTTACCTATTTTGAACAAGGCAATAACAATGTAATATAATTTCTTTAACTTACAGTGAGTTTCAAATTTATTCGGACAATTTAAAAATAGCACATTGTCAATGGTTTTGACCTTAATTTAATTTTTACAACAATGATAATGCTTTAAATGAACTATAGGCCCTTTAAATATAACAAAAAACATAAACAACTCGTTAATAAAAAAAAAAACCATTTGAAAACTTAGAAAAAACTTGAAATTGAGTGTTTCACATTTATTCGGACAGGCACGATTTAGCACCAGTTTAAACAATAATAAACCATTAAGGAATGACATAAGCAAGTACCGAAAGGTTAAACTAAACCATTCGCGGAACCATATTTTTAACCCCCCCCCCCCCCAATGTTAACATTGTAAGTTTCTAATGGACCATAAAGATACCATTAAACCACCTACCTTTGAAGCAATTTCGACTATCACTAATTTTACATTATATTCATTCATGACACATCATTCCAAGTCGTTTGATATATTACATGCCATATTTTAGCATTGAAAGTTCCAATGAACCATAATGGTTCCAGTAAACCAGGTTACTTGAAACCAATTTCGACTATCATTAATTTTACGTTATATTCATTCATGACACTTCATTCCAAGTCGTTTGATATATTACATGCCATATCTTATCATTGAAAATTTTTGAGGGTGTCATAAGGGTACCATTAGAGTACGTGCCATTGTTTCGATTACAACCATTTTCAAAATGGTTCATTTCTTGAACCATATTTATCAATTGGCGAAAATGGTAATTTATATCCGCTTCTATCTCGCCATTACGATTTGCTTGATATCTTACTTAATATATCTCTCCAATGAAAATTGCTAGGCGGGAAAATAGAGGTACCATTTGTGCACGTGCCAATGAACCGATTTAGATATTTGTGATTGGTTCGTGCCATGAACCATATTCATCGACTGACGAAAACAGATTTTGAAAATCTTTCATAGCCTCGAAGAAGTTAGAGTTACAGACAGACAGACAGACACGTTTCCCTACACTGATAGCATAAAGCACCTTTCGGTACTTATTAAAAATATTTAACGCCCACTGTGACCTCTCCCTTTGTTGATGATATCAAAATCTTTGTTTGGCATTGATTTAATGAGTTCTTGAAGAATTCCAGGATCCAAAGAGTACCAGGCATCTTCAATTGTAGACTTCAATTCAGAAACTGATGAAAATTCCCGTGCATTTTTGTACACCTGCCTGAACATAATGCCCCACAAGTTCTCGACTGGATTGATATCTGGGCTTCTGGATGGCCACGACAAAACTCGAACGTTATGTGATTCCAAACCACTTTTTGGTGTCCTTTGAATTGTGTATTGGTGCATTATCTTGCTGAAAACGCCACTTTTCTGCACAGACAACTGCTCCAGCAGGCAAAAGATGTTCTTCCAAGATCTCCGGGTACCCCTATGAATCTAATCTTTGTGAAATAAACGCCAATGTTGACGTTCCATTGAAGCCAAATGCTCCCCACACCATCACTGATCCGCCACCCATTTGAAGTTTGAAAACGTCTTTGGTTCTTTTCTCAAATCATGCCAATAGCATGCCCACCCGTCCGGTCCATCCAAATTGAATTTTTTTTCGTCTGAGAAAAAAATTTCCAACCATTCGTCGGTCCAGGAAATTTTTTTCGGACGATTCGTCGGAACATGTGTGTTCTAGCCCATGTCAATCCGTCACGTTTGTGGTGGTTTTTTAATGGTGGAATGGAACACAAACGTCCATGTCTCAGCACTGATGAATTTTTCATGCCTCTGTGCGCTGTCGTACTACTGCATGGAAGGTCCAATTCAGCTCGAATTCGCCTTGTTGATAACTTTTTATTAATTCACAAAGATGCACAGTTTTATTTGTGTTGATAACTTTTAATGTTTCGTTTTAATCTTTGTACCTGAGTAGAGGTGGTAATAATGAATAAATAAATAAATAAATAAATTTAAAAATAAGTTAACAGTGTATAAAGGGTTAACTGTTAACTGGTAATAATCATTATATATTATCGTATATATTTAAAAACAACAAAAAAAATTAAATTTTACCCATTTGTCTAGAGAAATATTTTCATCCTGCTACATTGTGCGACCAGTGAATTTGACTGCTAATTATAGCCGAAAATATTATTTTAAGTACTGGTAATTTTACATTAAACAAACTACCTCGCTATATTCAATTAAACCGACTGAAACCGGATATCTATTCTAGTTCAGGTAATAAATCACTGACATACTGAATGAATATAATTCAAGTGAATGCTAAAATAAGATTCCGATGAAAGCACAATCTCCTTAACGATGATTTGTCGTGATTGCTACAGGTAAAGTGAATTATTTAAATTTTTTTTTCGAAAAAAAAAAAAAATTATGCATCGGCCGGGAATCGAACCCGGGCCGCCCGCGTGGCAGGCGAGCATTCTACCACTGAACCACCGATGCAAGTGCGAAGCTGCTTCTTTTCACATCTTCAAACAGGTTCAGTTCAATTTCAAATTTTTTTTCGCCTCTTTCCTTAAAGTTGAACGGACTGTTATAGATGTTTGCAGAGAAGAGTCTTCGATAAATGTGTTTTCAACTGGCAACTTTTTTTTTCTACAGATGTCGGTGTAGGATAAAATCCGCAAAGCGTTCATGATTCATAAAGTTTACGGTCACATACGATTTTTTTTAATATAAACATATTAATAATCACGCAGTTAAAAGACTTAATATCAACATTTAAATACTGTACATATAAATTCCAATGCCGACGAAATAGCAAACTTCACTGTTTTCTTCACGAAGCCGATTGTAAATCTTATAAAAATAGATTCATTCTGGCAGATTCATTCTGAATAGCAAATTCATTACGGAAGCAGTCACATTTACAAAGTTTTGAACTGGAATGGGACAAATTTTTTCGTTATTTTTTTAGAACATTTATTCTGAAGCATTCGACTCTACGTTTTGATCATTTGGGATGTGTGATATCAAACAGCAGGCTCAAGAGTAAACTGTGTCTGAAGCAGGATATTTTTTTTTTGCCGTCCCTCAGGAGTGATATTCAAAAGTAAAGGTTAATTTATGTGATGTTATTTTTATTTCAGAAGTCGGGCATATATCATTATCAGATGTTTTATTATAATCTTATTTATTTAAAAGTTTGGTAATTTTTTTTTTCTTTTTTGTAATTTCACTATACATGTATATCACCACTTCTCCAGCTCTGTCGAGATCACGTGATTCTATTTCGCAGGCGATTTTCGCGGTTCGTCTTTAAATTGTGAAACAAGGACCATATATTTCATGCATCTAACTCTTGTAAATTAAATATTACAACTGGCGCGAATGTGCCAATAGTCAGGCGAAAGAAAATAGCAACTAATCACGTTTCCCGTTATTATTGACATATCTGAGAAATTTTCTAACAAATGAGATGAAACGACAGAACATACGCCTGTTTCTGTATATTAGTATTTTATTCCTATACCTCTTTTCCGTTACTTTTTGTTCATCATTCACTTCTCTCACTGCCTTGACTTTTTTTTAAAATCTTCCTAATTTCATTTTCCGTCTCTCCACCATTGATAAATATAATCAACTTTTTTCAAGAATAGGCAAATTTCTCGCAAAAGAGTTGTTATCGATTTAATTAGTGTATTTCTCAGTTTGAATTTAATTCTATCATTACATGCTAATTTTGTAATAAAAAAGTTCCATTTTCATAATCAATAAAATGAAAACAAAATGTCTCTACAGATGTCTCCAAAAAATATAGCAAATTTTTAGGAAGTAATGAAGCAAGGGAGCTGTTACTGTTCTTCCAATTTAAAACTAAACCTTTTATCCCTTACTTCCATTCCAAGGTAGAACGCGAATATATGAAAGGGGCAATTAAAAATAATTTTAAAAATTATTGGGAGCAGTGTATAACTATTTCGTATCAAAATAAAAGTTTCCTTCCTATGTATGACCCGGACGTGATTTGAACACGCAACCTTCTGATCTGGAGTCAGACGCGCTACCGTTGCGCCACCGGGTCAACTGCAACATTCTGTTTCACCTAACTACATTAGACGAAACCATATTTAAAGCTTAGCAATGAAATTCCACTCAGCAATTTAATTTCTTATTTTCATCAACAACTCTCTTTATTTCTTTTTCTTTTGAATTGACAGAATACATGGATTGGGGACGTTCAAGAAATACGTCACGCTCTTGGGGGAGGGGGGTTAGAAAGTGTGACACACCGTGACATAGGGGTAGGGGGGATTTTACATAAGTGTGACATCACAGCACACGCCTTCAAAAATTCAATTTTTTTCATATTGAAATTATTTCTTTTTATTATTTCACATTATTTTATTTTATTATTTTCCTTTCAAGTGAAAAATGAGATGTCTTTCTGACCCTATTGTGAAACTATCTTTGGAAAGCTCATTGTTGTTCTCCAAAACAGAAGTTTGTTCCTTTAAGAAAGCCCCCTAAGATATATGTTGATAAAGAAACGCGGTCACTCTTAATTTTCTTGGTGGGTAGATGGACTTTATCATGCTTCCGTCCAAGCTAAATAACGAAATGCATGGAGAAAAGAGACGCTACCATTTTTAATTTTCATAGTGGCACAATACAGGATTCACAAAAGAATATATCAAATTTGAAAGGCAATATAACGACAATGAAACAACTTACACTGAGTGACCAGTTTATTAGGAACACCCATGAATATGCAAATCCGTTGGCATAACAATTACTACGTATCAGTTGGTCACGTGACAGTTGGTATCAATATAAAGAGTGAACACACTTGTCAACTGCAAGTAGTTTGACCGTCATCATGGGGAAAACAAAGGATCTGAGCGACTTCGAGTACGGGATCATAGTTTGTGCCCGGTGAGGTGGACTGATTATTTCCGAAATCGCACATCTTCTAGGCTTTTCCCGAACAACCATTTCAAGGGTTTACTAGGACTAGTTAAACAACCAAAAAACAACCAGCAAACGACTCGTCGATCCAAGGGATGAGCATAGGATGGGAATGCTTGTTCGTGCGAATAGAAACGTCACGACTCGTGAACTAACCGTACAGTACAACACTGGACCTTAGAATAACCTCTCTGGACGCACTACACGCCGTACATTGGCAAGGATGGGCTACAACAGCCGACGGCCAGGCCGGGTGTCTTTGATCTCCACCCAAAACCGCAAAAAACTTCTCAAATTTGCCCGTTATCACCAACACTGGACCGTCGACGACTGGAAGAAGGTCTGTTGGTCTGATGAATCGACGCAGAACTTGGAGACAACAGCACGAAACGATGGACCCGTCCGTCTATTTTCCAATATTCAGGCTGGTGAAGGTTCTATAATGGTCTGGGGAATGTTTCCCTGACATACTCTTGGTCCGCTGATACCTGTAGAACAACGTCTTAATGATCATTGTTGCCGACCACGTTCATCCCTTCATGGCTACTTTGTTGCCCCCATTGGAAGGATACTTCCAGCAGGACAACGCACCATGTCACAAGGCTCGTATCATCATGGAATGGTTCCAGGAGCACGATAATGAATTCAACTTACTCCTCTGGCCACCAATCGAATATCTTTGGGATGAGCTAGAACGGGTTATTCGAGGCAAGGATCCACCATCATCCAATAAGCATCAACTGGGAGCAGCTGTTGCATCCGCATAGACAAACATCACGGAACAATGGTTCCAGCGAGTAATTGAATCCATGCCAAGGCGAATTCGCGCTGATGTATCTGCTAGGGATGGCGCAACACAGTATTGGGGGAGGGGTGTTCCTAATAAACTGGCCACTCAGTGTATATCGCCACTCTACTTATCATCGCTAAGGAGAAATTCTGAAGTTTTGTTTCATTGCCAAGAGATGTTGCTAAGTGCTTGAATTCGATAAAATTAATTCGGTGACATATATAGAATCAATCCTACAAACAGATGGAATATCCTGCATTGGTTACGGCAGTTACTGACAAAGGGCGCCATTGCAAAGGCAAAAATCCTGGAAGTCAACGAGTGTCGGAAAAGAATGTTCAACGCATTCAGCAAACGTTCACTCGCAGTCTGAGGAAATCGACGCGCCGAGCCAGCTGGAACTCCAAATTGGTTGTGGAAAATGTTGAGAGAGCAGTTAGGAAACCTTACAGATTACAGGTACTGCATGCTCTGTATCGTACATCGTTCGAGCTTTTCGTGGCGTCACATTGAATATTTGTGATTATGTGGATAACCAAAATAAACTTTAGATTATATGATTCGGAAAGATGCGTTGAATAAATCTAGGAGTTGTGTAGTTTGATAAAATAGCCTTTTAATTTGGTATATTCTTTGTGAACAGGTTGTATATCTCGCTTTTTTATTTACAGTGCAAAATTTATTTGGCCATAATCTGAATAATTCGCATATTAAAAAAACACCCTTTTAAATAAGAAGCGTGCCCGGAAAATAAGTGTACAACGGCTAGTATTCTTTCAAACAATGTTTATTTGACAAAATGTCCACTACAACTTGTTTAAGTGATACAGAGATCATAGACGGCCTACCGTTCCTGCGTTTATTATGAACATCGGTCCTGCTCCACAGAGTTCACGACACCACTTCGTTACACGTTGTCGACTCGTAATGCTTCCATAAATGAGAACAAGTGCTTTGTGAATGTCCGCTGGGCGCTTACCTTGTGCTTGGGAATAGAGGTATGACGGAGCGCACTTCACATTTGGCGGGATTTTGAATCGACACAGCCATTGTAAACACGTGTTACACGAACTAGACTCTACGTAGCAATGAGGAACAGCCGCAAGAGGGAAGTGGAAGGCAAACAGTTAAAGCCAGTATAGCCAACTTAAGCACTAAATATTACTTGTCCAATACAGGAGTTGTAATCTTACTTTCCAGACACGCCTCGTATAAAAAATCACTTGGTCTTCACACACTTCTTCTCCTTTTGGCTTTTCAGATAAAATTAATATAAGGCAACCTGTAAGAACATCAGCTAAGACACAGAATGGCTTGCTGGCCATTTGCGCGACGACTTACAGGAGCAGTATGCAGAAAGGGTCAATGAAGACGAAATTGACCAACTATCCGGAGATCTGCTGCACTATCCTGCACAATCCTTTTGTTTTGTCCATTATCTTCGCACAGAGCACATCACTTGCTCACAGATATTCACTTCTGATAAAAACTGATGTAGTGTAATTCTGTTGTCCTTTCAGTAAAATAGGCACGTGGCTCCGCTCAGTTTAGTTGAATAAAGCAAAGCCAAGTTGATTACGGTAAATTTTAGAATCACCAAGTTCAGGATTTCTTTTTTTTGCCAAATTTGACTAACTGTATAAAATGTAATTATTGAAAATGCAAAATGTAAATGTATGAGAACATGCTACCACAAAATCAATATATGATTTTCTCTTATTTTGCAGCGGCAAAGCAATGAAATCCATTGCAAAGTAGTTAAAAAACATTTTCGAACTATGTTAAAGCATCATGGAAAGGTTGACGCTCATCGGTGCGTGGTTGTAGAGATTATCGAAAATATACACACATTTGCTTTTATTCATATAAAAGGTGTCATATACGTAAGTTCGTGAAGAACACGCATCGAAATGTGTTTTCAAAACAATGGTAGTCATGTAGAGCATCCATATATATAAAGAAGGATGTTTGTTTGTGGGTTTGTTTGTTTCTTTGTTTGTTTCTTTCTTATCCAAATCTACAGTTTTATTCCGATCTTGATGAAATTTTGCATACTTGACCTTCAAAGCATGAGGAAGGTCACTGTCTATCTCAGATTTCGAAAAAATAATAATTATTGATAAAAAAATCGATGGCAAGGCATATTAATGAGAAATATCTCATGACCAACAATGCAAGGCAAAGTTTGTGCAATAGATAAGTTTCAAATTGTAACAATGCATAGAATTCCTGTTATGAAATATCTTAAATTAATATTTCTTTTTCTCTTTAATCTTAGAGGAACCGACCCAACTTTCATTTCAAAGCCCAAGATAAAAGATGCAGTCTTAACATTTGTAAGTATTTTAATTATAGTTAGGAATATATATTTGATTTTGATTTCATTAGGCTTGTCGTGTATTTGCTTTATTTCAGAGGTCGTAATAAAGATGAGGACGCATGAGCTTAATTTCTGTGATGTCAAATAAATTGCAGTCTTCTGCTTCGAAAATTTAAGTAGTGTTAAATGTGTTCAGTGTTTCTCAGCAGTTTGTGCTTGTCTTAGCTGAATGTGATAAACTTACGCAAAGCTGGATAAAAATCATCAAAAGAGGTTCGTGTGTGAGTATGTGTTCTATCAACTTACCGTCGCGAGTGAACTTTCTTGTGCATCAGAATTTGCTCATATTGACTTACGTCCTCTAATTTAATTTTTTCAGCTTCCAGGATCGAAATCACGATTGAGGACTTTATCAAACAAAAACTTCCAGTGATTTCTTTGAACAGTGAATTTGTGAAATAGCATTTTGAAAATTGTGATATCACTTGGGAACGTACTTATTGCTCCGTAAGGGGCATATAGCGCATTTTCTTTGCAGAAGTCGTAATAAAGTTGACGATTCATGAAGTTCATTTGTTGTCGAGTAAACTGCAGTTTCCTACTTCGAAAATTCAAAGGATCTAAATTGTCAGTGTCTTCCTGCAGTTTGTGAAGGATACTGCTACGCAAACTGGATCAAAATCAATCTTCTACTTCCCATCGAGAGTGAATATCACATTGTGCACCTTGTTAGCTTTGATCTGCTTCGAATTCGTGCTATGTGATCTAAATTCGTTTCTCATCTTCGATATCATAACTGATGACTGAGGATGTTATCAAAGCAGAATATTAATGACGTTTTGAACTGTTAATTGTCAATGAGAAATCTTTCTAACTGATTCTGAAACTTGTGATCCGACTTCAGGAAAAGGGTTTATAGTATACTTTGTAGTATGGGAAAAGGGCTATAGATGTCAAATGCTTGCGATTTATTTCTTAGTAGGTAGGAATGAAACTTTGCTTCGATCATCGTGCCTTGAAAGCTGACGGATTTCGCTCCTGTCAAATGAAGAAGTTGGTTGTAAATTTCATGTTCTTGTAAAACAGAATATGATAATGAAAGAAATATGCAGTGCAGTTCAATTCATGATGTAGGCACTTGGAGCAAATCGTGTTCGATTCAACTATTTTCCAAACTGGAAGAATCAAGATTGTTAAACATCGTTGTACTTTCAGCTTTAAACAGTTCTTTTTGGCTAAAGATATTACTCAATGTCAAGACGAATACTTCTGAATTTGTTCCTGTGCAGTTTTCTATGTGAAGAGACGGTGAACATTATAAATTTTGTAACTTTTGTAGACTTTCTAGTTTTATATTATTTAAGTATTTGGCGCCGTTTAGTTTTCTGTGTATGTAATGTACGTGTGTGTCTGTCTCTGTGTTTGCGTGTGTATTTTGTACACTTCGAGGGATTCAGCTCATGGGATTATAAATTTGAATATCACCAATTAATGTTTCTAAGAAGGGAGTTATTTATTTTTTTTACTCAATTTCAAGGAAAAGAGAATCTATGCATAAAGAAGCAAGTTTACTTAATTTTTACCTATTTAACAAGCTCCGACTAACATAACACTATTAACATAACACATGTAGATTTGCTTCATTATGTTTTAAGTATTGGGAATAAATTTTAGATACAGATCTCGCGTATCTTATTTTTACGGTTGTTTGATCAGTTAGTAAGCTAAGGGAAATTTTATTTTACTTTAAACTTCTGCCACTACTTTTCCACAAGTTATTCTAGGTAAACATTTTGCTGCAAATGGGAAGCAATGTTACAAGCCGCTGTTACCAAGGATCGTGAGTACTAGTTTATAAAGATCAATTATTTTTTTTTAGTTAAAAGCTTTGTTTGGTCATTAAAACCGCTTAGATATGATTTCTGTAATAATACGTTAATATGCTGTTTTTGTTAGATATTTCTTTTCCAGATGCAATTCGAAGTAATGTTATTGAAAAGCGAATCTATTTCAATGGATTTTTTTTTCTTCTGCGGAAACATGTTGGCAACTTCAACCCAAAAATCGAAAGACTAACTCTTAGCGCTGGACTAACAGTGGAGGAACCAAAACGTAAAAATTTTTTAATTCTTTATAATTTTAATCTGGTACCTTATTGAGTTTCGTTTTATTTTATATTGGTTGACATTTCCATGTATAATATATCTGATTATGTAAAATAATAATTTTTTTTTTTTAAATAACACGCACAATAATGTATGCACTAATTTTCAATTTGACAACGAAACTGTTATTTTGAATTTTTTTTTTAAAGCGATACGAAACTGGTCGCCTCATCTTTTCCTAATAAACTTCTGTGGGAGCATATTAGCAACTTAAAATGGAATAAGTCCAGATCTAATCTATGCTGTATCGAGAAGCAATGAGGAATCTGCACAATAATCCATCCTAAATCAAAGGTAGGACAGTGATTGCTGTAATATCGCTCATGCTTGTAGTATTATTTTCTACCGAATTTATTTCGCCATAAGTAGTGTGATATTGCTTATTCTTTAATTGAAGATGGTTCTAAACCAAGAAATTAATATTTAATATTTTATACAGTTCACTGCCAAAGGCCTCGGAAGATATTCAACATCACCAATTACTCTCAAATACACCAAATACTCTCATGAATTTGTCAGGTGAAATTCGGATGTAGCCTTCTTCAAATGTTAAGCACTAAAATTGATTCGTCATGTGGTAATTACAGAATGAACATTTTTCTGATGATAATTTTAATCTTAAAAGTAAGTGTTCGACTTTGGCTAATTGTTCTGAAAATATTAGATTTACTTATTGTCTTTCAGTTCTAATAATCTCACAATACCGTATCTATATTTCAGAAGGGATCATCTTGTATCAATTTGATTGTATCCATTTTTACTATTTTCTATTTAAGTTTTTTTAACTTGATTATTCCAGATTTGGACTGCAACCCAAGATTCATCAACGACAACAGGATAAGAACCAAATATTAAGTTTTTATTAAAGAGTAACTGATCAATATTCTTTGAAGGTTTTAATTAAATGCCTTACCTCAGATGTTTAAATGAAAATAATTATGGTGATTGATACTGTACTTCCTTGCTCTTTACTTAATCGTTTAACTTGCACTTTTTAAAGGGGTTTAATGCTGAATAAGAAGGCGAGAATTCTAATTCGTAGATTTATAGCATTTTTGCGAGTATTGAATTTATAGGATTGAGGAGCTTAGTGGTTTTAGATTGATTTCTAAGGACCAGGCAGGTTCTAGGTATGCAGTTTTTAGATTTGGTTTCCAATGTAGTTCAGTTGAGTCTTGTCATTTGGTCGAATTCACTAACATTTTAATTCTTGGGTTAGTTTCAGTGAACATGTGGATTTCTCTAGCTCTTATTCAGCAATAAATAACTTTGAATTTAGAAATTTACTTTCACGTAACTAAAGAGGAAGGAATTCAATTTTCAGGATGTAATTTCAAATTTTATGTATTTCCATCGCCCAATCTTAATGACTTAAATCTGTTTCGTATTTTAGATAAAATTCATTGCTGTTAATAATGCGTAATAAACATAATTTTGAGATATTTAAAATTGTATTCTTTAATCAGTTTCTTTGGAAAATCAATGACACTGCTGTGGATTATGTAAAACTGTTACCATTCATTTCAAATAAAAATATAGTTAGTTTGTTAAAAATTCTAATAAAAGCATTACTTGGAAATAAATTACATTCGATAACTGAGTTCAAATAAGTTTTCACAAAGGTAAATCATGCTACAGGAATTGAATTATTTTAAGCGGCATCTTCGGAAATTCGGTAATATAAGGCTATTAAAAATAAATATTTTTTAAAAAAATTCTATCTTAAACTTTATACTGTTTTCACTGCTTTTGAGCTATTTATAACTGGTTATACCAATTTGTATTTCATCGTCATGGAACCTCAAGTGAAAACTGCCACTTCTGATTCAGGTGAGCCCATACTGGAGGAGACACATGTCTGGTCATACCATATGATCTGAACCCGTACGTATTCGTAAAATAAAAGCCCTCATTGCATCGGAGATAATTGAAAGGTACGTAATATGCCGAGCACGCCTCTTAGGGTTTCCCTTTCATTGCTATTAGATGTAAAATGTGACTACAACAGTTTACCCTAACTAAATTTAAATTTTATATTATCTGAATTATAAAATATTCAATTAGCTACGTATAACTAAGAATCAAACTAAATATAAAGAAGACATAAAAATTTTAAGAATCTTTAAATTAAATATAGATTAATTCTTAAACATTCAAATTAAAAAGTTCTTATTAAAATTAGAAATTAAATTAAATTGACCTTCGATAATTAAAATATATCCCAAAACTCTTTTCACCATCAAATTTCTTAAAATCACGGTCTTCCAGATTAAAATAAAATAAAATGAAAGTAAAATTTTCTCAATTTCTTCAAAATTCTTAATTTCTGAAATTAATTTCTCAAAATAAATATTTTTATAAATTTTTTATACTGTTCGAACAGTGAACTCCTATAGTGTATAAGCAAAATCCGGCATACTAGTTTTTCATCCGAAGTGGCACTTAATGAGTTTTTCTGACAATAAGATAAGGCTTCAAGACATTCGCAGTTCAGATCTTGCAACTCTATTAAATAATTCAACTGTGAACATAAGCCATGTTCTACTTTGTTCTTTGCTTGGCTCTGTAGATGAAGTTTACTTCGAAACGCATCAACCAGTTTTATTAAATATTGTATTGCTTAAAATTAGAGTAATCTATTTATAACTTACGTATTACTTTTACGTGTTGAGAGTTCTTTGTTTTATTCCTTAAAGAAATACGAGGCTTTTGATGCTTTTATTTCAGAAGATTTATAGCCTATAATTGAATCGGTCATTTCAGAAACCGCATAATGTCACGTTTTTCTTAAACATACTCTTTTTTGCTGCGAACGTTTCCTTAAAGTTAGACGCATATTCTGGGTAAAATCCACGTAAGTCTGTTCATAACCTTCCTCTTCAAATAATACCGCCTAATTGACGTTATTGTTAGAAAACGATTCGACAAAGGCTGGTTAATTTAAAGCCATGAACTCAAATCTACTGTGTTTTTATCGGATAATTTTTGCCGCTCTGCGATCGATTTACCGTTTCAAAAAGTATTAAGTGTAACCGAAGTTTCCTATAAAAAAATAGGAAGCCAATATAAAATATGTACTGATCAAAAATCATTACACGCACAACGTTATTGACGCTACTCCTCATTTCAGTTGGGGAGGGGGGATATTTAATATTAAAAAAACGAACAATTCCGACTCTATTTTACTATAAATTTTGTATAAAATAAGTACAATTGTCTCGTACGATAAATAGAGTTGAATTTCTTTCTTCTATTAATAAAGATTAGTCCTACCCTCCACCGAAAAAAAAAAAACTGCTCCCGATTTCACAGTTGTACATTGCCAATATTTTTTTTTTTTTATAGCGGAATAATCTTTGGTCGATAGCCAATACAATGCATCCATATTATACCTATTTTCTTTTATACTTTTATTTCCTATCTTTTTATACGAAAATGCTGTTACACTTTCTACTTTTTGAAAAGGCAAATCGTTAAAAATTTATCCGATAAAAACACGGTGGATTTGAGTTCATGGCTTTAAATTATCCAGCCTTTGTTCAATCGTTTTCTAACAGTGAAATTAATATTTATTTTAACCTTTCAGAACAATAATTAACCCTAGAATGCTAACCATACGTCTTGGAGACGTAGTTAAAATTTTAAACATCAGCTGCTGCGCTTGACCTTGAAAGAGCGCCCTGTAACTCCAGGTATGCTTCATCAAACATGTATTCTTTCGAATAGTGGTGTTTCAGTTGTCCAACTTGCATATCAACAGCGTGTATTGCGTATTTTCGTAAACATAGTGCATCTGTTAGACGTAGAGTTAGTATTCAACGTAAATTTTTATACGTCTCTTGGACGTAGACTTAGTATTCAATGCATATTTTTGTACGTCTAATGGACGTAGAGTTAGTATTCAACACATTTTTGTACATCTTTTGGACGTGTTGTTATGAATGATGATGCTAATTTATATCCTCTGAGGCGTATTAGTTGTTATTTATTACAACTGCTATATTAATACAAAATTCTATTTTTATGGATTCAGTAGAGGATAAAGAAATTGAAAAAATTATTGGAAGTCGAAATATAAATTAGTCTTCAGGAATTGGTGGAATTTAGCCAAACAACATTAGAAATACTGGTAAAGGTTTTGTTAACTCATTTATATAATGTAATATTGAAGACAAATGAATGGCCAAAAGAGATAACAATATCAAAGATTAGGCCAATATATAAGAAAGGTAAAAAACAGATTTAAATAATAATTGACCAATATCATATTATTATTACACAACATTTTTAAACATTGGATTAAAAAAACTTGGGAATTTTGGGAAAAGAACAATACTTTTGGTAAAGAAATATATGGTTATAGAAAAAAGAAGTCAACCTGAAATTTGAAATGACACAAAAATTAAATAAATGCTTTCATCATGGTCTTAATTCAGCAGTTATATTTTGGATTTAAATAAAGCTTGGGATTTGGTTAATCGTGATATTTTGTTTATAAAATTAAAACAATATGGTATAAGAGGACAATGTTTAAATTTGTTCAAAGGAATGCATACGAATAGAATGTAAAAATTAAAGATAAATAATCCTGAAAGTTCAGTTTCTGAGATCACAAATGGTATTCTTCAAAGGTCAATATTAAGTTTAATTTTTTTCCAAATTCTAGAAATATCTCTTTTCGTTTGTCTTTTAAAACATTTTAGACTATAAAATTCGTTTTAATACATATATTTTTTTCGAATATTCTTATATCGATTGTTTTTTTAATATTGCTATTTTACAGAGTTGTTAAATATTTAATGAACAATTTTTATAATAAATGTATTGTTCTAAAGTACTTATTATATAATAAATAAATACACAAAACTCCTTATTTCAATCAATACAACTATAACACTAATCTTAACTGCATTTCAATGTGATGTATGTCTGGGAGACGTAAAGTTAGTAACAAGGTTATGCTGCTCATGGTTAGTATTCTAGGGTTAACCAGTCACATATATTTTCATTCATAAATTATTATGAAATTCACTTGTTAAAGCCATTGTCGGCGATTTCATTCCTTCTGCTGGCCGACTCTACTCCAAGGTCGAGTCTCATTGGCTACGCTCCAAGGTGTTGTGATGTCATAGAATGCTTTATCGCGCTATTGCTCGGCACTTCGTTGATAGAGCCATGGCCGCTGTCGAAGAGTTACAATAAATTAAAAACGAGATTACTATAATTATTTACACAGTTAATTAATAAATTTATAAAAGTTTCATTAAGTATACAAAAATAATTTAGATAGTTATATAAATAATAAAATTACTATCTAAATTACTATGTAATAATACCATGAGACGCTAAAACGAAGTAGTTCTACCTTTTTTTATACTATCCAAAATTACCGATAATGATTTTTTCAGAAAAAAATTTTTTTTCAGGCCACATTCACTTTTGGCCGCACTTCTAAAATTTTCGATTATTTGGGATTTAGAGCCGCGGCCTATATTCGAAAAAATACGGTAAGTAAAACTTCAGGCTTCTTCAATCTATTGCTCCCTAGAGGTTAATAAATTCCTTAAAATATAATTTTTCCACACATGTGTGGCATTAAAGAAAAACTACTGAAAATTGCCATTACAAGTTGAATATAGTTCTTTTTAAGAAAATACAATTCAGTCAACAAAGTTAAACTGTCTGTGAAAAATGAAGTAGAAGCATTAAAAAAAAACTTGAAATAAAACTTAGATGTTAGGGTTTTTTTTATTTTTATTATTATTTTTTTATCAAAGTTAATTACTACTCGTCATTAACAGGATACTATAGCTACTTGAATGTAATGTTTGAAATTGAATAACGAAAATTTGCTGTTTGGTTGAAAAAATAGAAAGTTTTAACTAGAACAAGTGTTGGTAGATTTTTACCTCAATATTATAAACCTCCATGAATGAATAAATCAATAAATTTTAAAATACATTGCATGTGTAGTTCTTTTTTGGGGGGGAATTTTATTTTATCAAGATATAATTTTTTTTTCCAAATTATAATTTTTGAAATTTTCTATCAAATTGATTTGATAAATTTTTTTATCAAAATATAATTACCGAATCAATTTTTATATTTTATCAAAACTTCAATTTAACAATTCCTATTTTTTAAAATTATATTGTGATATTTTTAAAATTGTAATATTCGTTACTGTAATAAAATTAAAATAAACTATTAATATAAAAATTAATTTGATAAAAGTTTATTAAATTATTTTTTAATTAAAATTTATAAAATTTTATTTTGATGAATAAAATGACAAAAAACCTACACGTTTAAAAATTTATTAATTTATTCATTTACAAATGAGGTGAAAAATTAAAAGCTTAACCTATAGTTATCATTAAATTACCTCAACCTTATCATTATTTATATGTAGAAAATTTTAATTCAAAACAAAATTTATTGGCTGTCAATTAAATTTCCAGACGATAATAACATGAAAATGTTTTTTAAAAAATTGCATTTTAGCCGAATTATAAAGTAAGCGTAACTCAATTGATAGGGCAACTGGGCCAACAATGGCGGCACGGGACAGGTTTGCCGTACTTTCCTAATCTAGAGCTTTAGCGATGTTGTAAGAGCATTCGTTAATTCTAAAGCCCTTATCGACTCAGCCAATTCTTCAGCTTTAAGCATAATTGCCCCTTTGTAGCCCACATTTTTTTTGTCCTCTTCCGTTCCCAAGACGTTCATTAATCATACCTTTCAGTTCATTTAAAAGGAGAGTCCAACTTTGATGTGTAACCACTGTATGTGAAACCGGCTGCCTGTTCGATGGTGTCATCCCGTCCGCCATTATTAATTTTTCTAATGCAGTTGTTCGTAACGATGATAATTTGTGACCTGTTGCTTTTATCTTGAAAGAACTTGGCTCCCTCAGACATTGATCCTTATGTTGATATGATTTTTCATTAGGGAGATTTCGTTGCATTTTTCTGTACGATTAACCCTAGCAAGTCTATACATCAGATGCCTGTCGTCAATCACAGTTCAAAGTGCGAAAAAATTTCAGATTTCTAGACCTTTTCGTTTAAAACTTGTAGCTTTGCTTGTGTTTGGGGCCTGTGGGGCTCTGCTGGGGCCTATATTACTTTGTTTGTATACTTGCAATAATTTTTTAGTATCACACTATGAATATACAAAATTTCAGGTTCCTAGGCCTTTCCGTTCAAATGTTATAGCTTCAATTGTATTTGGTGCCTGAGGCCCTTGGCGGGGTTCTAGAGGCTTATATCGCTTCCTTCTATATTGTCGATATTTTTTAGCACCAAACTAAAAATATACAAAATTTCAGGTTTCTAGACCTTTCCGTTCAAAAGTTATAACTTGATTTGTATTTGAGGCCTCGGGGTCTTCTGGCAGGCCCCATAGGCCTACATCACATGTCTTGTATGTTTGCTATATTTTTTTGGTACCACACTATAAATATATAAAATTTCAGTTCCTAGGTCGTTCCGTTCAAATGTTATAGCTTCAATTGTATTTGGGGCCTTGGGATCTCCGGCAGGGCCTTAGAGGCTTATATCACTTTTCTTGTACATTGGTTTTATTTTTTTAGAGCCGCACTATAAATTTACGAAATTTCAGGATTTTGCCCTCTTTGTTCAAAAGATAAAAAAGGAACCATGAAATTCATATAAGTGGCCCCTAAGGGGCCCCGGGCCACCCTAGAGGATTCGCTATATTTTTCACACCGTCCTCTGTATAGGACCTACGTGTGTAGAAAATTTCAAGCCTCTAGGTCAATCCTTTCAAAAGTTATGGCATCAAAATATTACGAGCAGTAGCGGAAGGATTCGCTAAACTTCAAATACAGTTCTTTAAATTCTGACGTCAAACAGTCAAAGTCTGACGTCACAAATTGCTCAAACGCAATCAAACCTCCATAGATATGAAAGGAAGTCAGTTGGGGAAACCACAAAACACATGGTTTGGTCCACCCTAGAGGAATCGCTATATTTTTCGCTCCGTCCTCTGTGCAGGGCCTGCGTGTGTAGAAAATTTCAAGCTTCTAAGTGAATCCTTTCAAAAGTTATGGCGTGTGACATACATGTTACATACATTTGTACCGTCGTTAATAGGGTTTTAGATGATGCTAAAACCCTTAAAAAAAAAAAAAAAAAAAAATGTCATTGCTATCTGTCAATCAAAACTTTACAACAATTAAAACTCTGACTATTCTGAGTTTCACAATAATGTTTGTTTTAATTATTACATGTAACAATCAAAATAATTACTGTTTTCAAATTGTTTGCAACCGCGAATCCTAACAATGAACAGGATAATAATGCTTCCTGATTAGGAGCTTTAGCTAAATGCTACTTAAAAGAATGCGCCTTTGGGCTGTACGTTTATCCGTTTAGAGTTTGCATGATAAGTTAAAAACGGATTAACTTTTTCAAATTCTATTTTCGACAATATCATCATCATGGTCTTATTCAACCTTTCAGGCTTTTTCGTGAACCCCTTCAAGTCGATTGCACATGCTCTAACAGAGACCTTAAAGAATACAAAGATAATGGCATGTCAATAACAATCGATTTGTAGTGAGGAGTCAACAATGAATAAATTGTTACTTTATCTTTTAAGCATTGTTGACGTGAGCACGTGCATGCGATGATCGCTTTGTTGAGGCTCAATTGCTCATGATACATTAATAATTGCACTTCTGCGTCACGATTAAAGCTCCTTCTTAGAATGTTTGCAAGATTTTTTTTGATAGTTAAATTTTCAAATTTCAAAAATCGCAATTGTTAACACATAAGCAAAACCTGAAATTTCATTATATAAGTCCATGGACTTTACTTCAATTTCTATCTGATTTACACATAAGCAATAATAAAATCTTACTTCAAACAGGTTTTTTGTGTTTGAAAATAACCAAAGATTGTTTCTTTGTAGAAAAAGGGGGGGGGTTAACTTATATGGTGTGACGTCTTAAAAGGAGAGGGGGTATGGAAAATGTGACACAATGTGACAAGGGAGCACGGGGGAAGGTTTGAAAACGCCAAAAACATCAATGACACTCGGTAGATGTGTTTTTGTAGATATCGAGTGAAACCGGGTATCTACTATAGTAAGGTAATAATTCACCAACAAACTGAATGAATATAATTCAAGTGAATGTTAAAGTTACACAAAATAAGATTCCAATGAAAGATTCTTTGAAAACAGAATCTTCTTAATGATAACACTATGCAAATTTTGGGGACCGAAATGTTTCCGATCTTTCAAAACATGTTTCTGAACTGTTTTTTCACGCCGATCAAGAATCTGCAATCCATTTTGTTCTGACACCTTCAGAAAAAAAGATAAACGCAAATCTATTTTCATAAACATTTTATCTTTTACTTTTGTTTTATTTTATTTTATTTTATTTTATTTTATTTTATTTACGCACTCCCGTAGGAGTAAACCACTAATTATGCAATAGAAAGTAGTAATACAGAGGGTTAATTCAGATAAAATGAGACGACTTTGCAGTTCTGTTACGATGGTGTAATACCATGGCGCCACCATCGGTTGTGTTCGATGTGAGAGCCACGTTGTTGGACTATCGCCCGGCACCGTAATTTCCACTGAAGTAGGCTGAGTTTGAGGGACTCCATGGGAAGTTCGTTCCACACCTGCTGACACACTTTCCATAGCCCATCAACGGTTCTTGGTCGGCGACTTCCGAGCCATCGTTTCAGGAGACCAAAACTACAAAAAATCCATCGGTGATGCTTCAGGAGATTTTACAGGCACATGAGAGAAGGGAATAACTCGTATGCCCGTCTCCTGTTCCATCTTCCTGTAGTAAGGCATAGATGACTTGGCAGTGTTCAGTTGTGTGACCGCGCGCTTTATGACGTCGCTCCAGCCCAAGATTGTCATGAATTATTCTGGAGACTGTTGCCTGTGAAATACCTTTCCTTTGGGCTAGACTTCTCTGTGTGGGGGGATTTTCTTTCAGCACTTCAGACCGGATTTCTCGCACCACCTGAGCTGGGCGTGTTGGCTGGGGCTTGTATCTGGTCTGTTGCTCTGCTCGTCCACGTTCATTAGATGGTCGCAATTTGTTCTTTTTGATTATTCGACCCACAGTAGCTTTGGATACCACAATACCATTTCGTTTGCATAATTCCACAATGCACGAAAGACTGAAGTTAGCGTCGGAAAGGCCAAACATGTACCCTTCCAAAAAAGCTGCGATTTTGGAAGCCATGTTTCAGCACGAAATGTTCCAAATAACAGCAACAAGTGTACACAAAGCTAATCCCCATGAATAGTGGACGAGTCATGCAAATCACATTCCGTCAAAGTCATACGCGGCGTTTAAAGTCGTCTCTTTTTATCGGAATCAACCCTCCGTAAATATACAAAAGAGCGAAATAGACGTGCCAGTTAAAACCATGAATTAAAAAGAAAGAACAAGTAAACAAAATATAGCCTACATTCCAAGAAAACAAATGAATTTTAAAAAATATTGGGTGACATGGAGCAAACAATTTATAAGTGCATAAAATATGCTGTTTAAGTGTTCATTTATGGCAATATTGTGAAGTTGTTAGAAAGATTTACTGTTCCATTTGCGCTTGTAATTTGGATTCCGTACATCCCTGATGAGCCTCCACCATGTTTGGTGTCCATCTTCCTTGGTAACGGTGTTCAATATTCATCATATCTTGATGAAATCTTTCACCATGTTCGTCGCTTACTGCATCTAGGTTCTGAGGGAAAACATCCAGATGCGAATGAAGAAAATGTATTTTCAGTGCAATACGTTTTCAGAAGTTTATTAACCAATTCAGCATAGTTTGGTGCTCTGTAGTTCCCAGAAAACTTTCGCAGACACATCTGAATGCTTTCCATGCCTCCAGTTCAGTTTTAGTTAATTTCTTTGGGAACTATTCGTCCTTCATGACCTTTCGAATCTGGGGACCAACAAAAACTCCTTCCTTCACCTTGGCGTCGCTGAGGCATGGAAAAATGTATTTAAGACCTGCACCGTCCCTATTCAATGCCTCGACGAAATTATTCATCAGCTCCAACTTAATATGCAGTGGAGGCAGTAGTATTTTCTCGGCAGGTACTAGAGGAGGATAAACAACATTCTTCTGGCCAGGTTCAATGTCGATGCGCTCAGGCCAATCCTTAACAATATAATGCTTATCCTTCGCTCTACTATTCCATTCGCAAATGTAATAAGAGTATTTGGTGTAGCCTAACTGCATACCCAACAAAATCGCGATAACTTTCAGATCACCACAAATTGACCACATGAAGCGGTCGTAGCTGATTTTATAAAGGACAGTTTGCATGTTTCCATGAGTCTCTTTCATAGAAACAGCATGAGCAACATGAACCGATAGATATACTTTCCCATAGTGGAGAAAAACAGCCTTCAGACTTACGTTCGAACTGTCGATAAACAGGCGCCATTCATCAGGTTCGTGCGGATGTCCCAATGCATTCAGTAGTTTAGAAACATCGGGGCAGTACACAGATGGACCACTCCGTTCTCACGATTTCGATATACAGAAATTTTTGCGCCGCTGTGCAGTAAATTCCATCCTTGTAATCTTGACCCAAGCAGCTCCGCATGAAGTTTCGATAGATTCAAATCCCGAATTAGGTCGTTGATTTCATCTTGAGAAATTAAATGAGGCTCAGTAGATGAATCACCAGGTACGAAATCAGGGTCTGCCCCTTCTGATTCTACATCCAATTCTTCAGTTTCTTGTTCCACAGTTCCCGGTGCCGGAGTTTGCGGAATTGGCAGATCTTTGTTGTGCGGAACTGGTCGAATAGCAGACTGAAGATTAGGGTACTGGATGGTTTGCTTTGATTTCAAAGAGAATCATTTGATGTTAAATAAGCAAAAATAGCAGTCAGTTACGTGATCTTTAGGTTTTCGCCAAACTATTGGTACAGCAAATGGAATTTGACGTCTGGTACCATTTATTCATCCTCTCAGATAAATACTGCATGTGGCACAAACTATGTGGGGTGCTCAAGATTTGTCTTGATCACCTAATGGACACCCGAAATAAAACTTGTAAGCGTTTTCTATCTGCGGTTTAATTTGCTTCCGATGAGCCTTAACTGTGAACTCTCCACAAACATGGCAAAAAGCATCAGCATCATTAATACAATTTCTTGGCATTTTTGACAAAAGTTCTCTATACTGTGTAACTTCTCAATTTTCCTTCTAATTATTGACAAGCACATTACAAACAAATTTCTTATTCCATGTGTAATGCTGACAATAAAACCAAAACTAAAACTAAAGCCATTTTAGTTTTAGTTTCAGTTTTGGTGTCAATTTTTTGACGCGCAATGACGTGTGTAAGCAGAATATGCACTCTATAACAGTAATATTTCATGTTTTAACCCTTAACTCGTTAAAATGCGTAATATAAACGGTTATACTGTGTCTTAATATGTCACGTTTTACTCTTTCTCAAAACAGGATAAATCATGAAATATATTTTTTAACGCATCTACGCGGAACATACTTCCTATTTTTTTTTAAATAATTCCCGGTACAAGTACTCTACATACTTCGTTGTAGTTATGACAAATAAAATTTACTTCGATTTTGAAGGTAATTTATACGGGGAAATTTTATTATTTAATCATTCTTGTATAAGCAATAGAATATATCCATATATTATGTTAATTAGTTTTGTAGAATTTCTAGAAAATGATATGTGATAGGACATTTCTGATTGCAGATTCGTTTTTATGGCAAAAATACATTAGAAACAGCTATTGTCATACCAAAAACGTTTTCTCTGTATAATAGTGTAATTTGTCATGATTGCTAAGGCAAAATGAATTATTTCGATAAAAAAAAAATGACAATGCATCGGCCGGGAATCGAACCCAGGCTTTTCCTTTTCCACCAAACATCGGTTTGCAAGTGCAATCATGAGACATGCCCGCGTGGCAGGCGAGCATTCTACCACTGAACCACCGATGCAACTGGTAATGTGTTTCCTTTCATATCCTTAAACAAGTTTAGTTAAAATACAATTTTTTTTTTTGCCTCTTTCCTTGATTGTTGCTGCCATATTAAAGTTGAACGGCCTGTTATAAATGTTTGCAGGGAAGAGTCTTCGATAAATCCGTTTTCAACTGGCAACTTTTTTTCCTACAGATATCGGTGTAGGATAAAATACACAAAGTGTTCATAATTCACAAAGTTTTCGGTCACATACGATTTTTATATACACTTTTATTCAACTTGTTTTTCAGTGAACCCAAAAGATGTGATTTTTTGGGAGGGAAGAAAAAAAATCAAGGAAGATCTTTGTTTGTGATATGCAGTGTTTGTGTATAAGTAATAATAACAATAATAATAATAATAATAATAATAATAATAATAATAATAATAATAATAATA
>JAHWFO010048912.1:2795933-2822255 GCA_023313115.1 Rhysida immarginata
GGGGGGGGGGGGGGGTATAAAGGACAAGGTCTTCACCCTACCCCTTCCCCGTGACCTAGACGAGCTGAAAGAACGAATTACGGTAGCGATACGTAGGATTGATGGAGACATGTTAATGCGGGTTTGGGACGAATTCGACTACAGGGGGGCATATTGAACATCTTTAACTGTGTCACAATAAACTTCAAGAGTTTTTCTTTAAGAATCCGTATGTGGTGTGTCTATATTCTGAATAGCTTTGATGTAATAAATTTTTAAAAGTGTGAAGTTCTTTTGTAATCACTATGTACATTCTGAATAGCAAATTCATTACGGAAACAGCCACATTTACAAAGTTTTGAATTGGAATCGGACAATTATTTTCGTTATTTTGTTAGAATATTTATTCTGAAGCATTCGACTTACGTTTTGATAATTTGGGATGTGCAATATCAAACAACAGGCTCAAAAGTAAACTGTCACTGAAGCAGGAATTTTTTTGCCATCCCTCAGGAGTGATATTCAAAAGTTAAGGTTAATTTATGTGATGTTATTTCTATTTCAGAAGTCGGGCATATATCATTATCAGAATTTTTATTATAATCTTATTTATTTAAAAGATTGGTCTATTTTTTTTTTTTCAATTTCGCTATTTATCACCCATTTGCCAGCTCTGTCATGATCACGTGATTCCATTTCGCAGCGATTTTAATGGTTCGTCTTTGAATTGTAAAACAAGAACCATATATTTTATCCATCTAACTCTTGTAAATTAAATGACATGATACTATGTATGAAAGCGTATTCCTCTGTACTTCGTATGCATATTTAAGAAATAAAATGCAATTTTCTGTATATTAATATTTTCGTTATTAATATTTCAACTAGTCTCCTTACTTCCTGGAGATGAAGGCTTTGCAAAGAAGAAGAATTAAATGACATTACAGCACTGGCGAGAATGTGCCGATAGTCAGGGGAACGAAAATAGAAATAATCACACGATTATTTCTCTCGTGAAAAAAAATCACGGGACTAAAAGAAAACTTATTACAATGCATTAAATTCGAGCGGCACTCACTTCAATGGTTATGCACACTCAAAATAGTACCATAAAGTGCTATAAAATTAATGCCATCTCCCGGTGCTCAAAGAAAATTCACGCTAAATTCTAATGGCACCATAGAAGAGGAATAAGATAGAGTGCGCAAGACTACTCACTATTTCCTTTGGCACTGCTCAGTACAACACCTACTCATATTCCTGAAAATGCTAAGCAATACGGTCTTTCCATTGTAAGCAGCGCCGCTTCGTTCTCATCCGTCCCCAATCGCAGTTGGTTATTTTGCCTCAATGTCGGCACACGAAATCGCGCATTGCGCAAGCGAACGCGCTCTCTATCTTTTTCTACTCTTTGATGGTTACGGACATTCGTAATTATTATTATTAATATATATATATTATATATTAGGATAGGATTAGGATTAGGATATCTGAGAAATTTTCTAACAAATGAGATGAAACGACAGAACATACTCCTGTTTCTTTATTGGTGGCCGCCTATCTGCGTATTAGTATGTTATTTCTAAACCTCTTTTCCGTTACTTTTTTTTTCCTCATTCACTTTTCTCACAGCCTTTACTTTTTTTTTTTTAATCTTCCTAATTCTATTTTCCATCTCTCCACAATTGATAAATATAATCAACTTTTTTTCAAGAATAGGCAAACTTCACGCAAAAGAGTTCTTATGGATTTAATTACTGTATTTCTCAGTTTGAATTCAATCCTATCATTACATGCTAATTTTGTAATAAAAAAAATTCCATTTTTATAATTAATTAGCTGATAAACCCGGCTTTGCTCGGGTTCTTTTTTTGATGAAATTTTGCAATATCTGAAAATTATAATATAAGTGCTGCAGCGCCTTCAAGTAAAGCATAAAAACGTTCTCCATGAAAAAACACTTACATGTGCCTACTTTGATGGTGATTGGTCAAACAATCTTGGAGTTTATCAGTCTCATATATAACAACATCCGTTTTTATATTTACAGATAAAATGAAATCAAAATGACTCCAAAAAAAATAACAAACTTTTATAAACTTTTATAAGGGTACCCGGCGTAGCCCGGGATAATTACACTTATACTTAAAGAGAACAATCTTCCTATTTAAAACTAAATCTTTTATGCCTTAATTCCATTCCAAGCTAGAACGCAAATATATGAATTAAAAATTCAATTAAAAATAATTTTAAAAATTATTGAGAGCAGTGCATAACTTTTTCGTATCAAAATAAAAAAATCCCTCATTATGTATGACCCGGACGTGATTTGAACACGCAACCTTCTGATCTGGAGTCAGACGCGCTACCGTTGCGCCACCGGGTCAACTGCAGCATTTTCTTTCACCCAACTACATTAGACAAAATCTTACCCTCAGCAATTTAATTTCCTATTTTCATCAATAATTCTTTTTATCTCTTTTTCTTTTGAATCGACAGACTACACGGATGGATGTTTAAATTCGTGTAGCCCAATATGATTTCAGTTATACGAGTACTTTAGAAAATGATTCATTTCATATTCACAGTGAGTTAAAACTATTAGTACAAATTCAAAGCTTAATATTGCCAGAAATTGTGAAAACAGCACACTGTTTAAAACAAGAAACAAAGAAACCGCTATTGTCATAAAATTTTTAGTTTTTATTTGTACGTGCATTTCGACGATAGCGTCGGTCTTCTTCAGCGAATCACTACAAGTAGATTAAGAATGAGAATACAAATACATGTAGTGAAAATCGTAAATAGCCTAGATCTACATCGAAATTACAAAGATGGCCAAACACAAAGCTGGATCCTCAGGGATTGTCCTGGACACGTGACTTTAAAAGCTTCCCAATTTTGGACCATTCGGTATTGACGCCTGATCGGACTCTTCGGCGTTCTCCATCGATTCCAAAAAAGATTAACAAAACAGGATTATCTTCAACACCCGGTTTGTCGTAATTATGAAGTTGATGGAGGCCTTGCAATCACAGCAGGAAAGAAATCACACAGAGTTCCGAAATGAAGTAATTGCTACGGAGTTCCGAAATGCCACTTCAAGCATAGTCACCATAATCAATTATGTTAAGAATCTAATAATTTATATTTATCTGATTGTTTTCATTGTTGCAAACCGCGTAGTGGCACCTTTTCAAGATATAAGCGTTGTTCAACTTGGGTTATATACAGGGTGTCCGGAAATAAATGGTAAATATTCATACACGTGAGAGAACATGTATAAAGAAGCATTTTTATTCTTATGAACATGGTGTCGCAAGCCAACCCCCACGGAGATACAGGGAGATTAAAGTATGTTGCGCTGCCTGATTGTTGGCGTCCCGCGAGCGACTAGGCAATGTGGTGCAGCCCACATTGGAGCCTACAGACCTCAGTACTCACAACTGCATCAACGATCCCATTTGTGAGGGTTCAGGTAGTAAGCTTATTTGTGAAATGGTCCTGATTGTGTAAATGTATGCAAATCAATACGTGTGCCACGACCTTCAGTGACATTTAAGGTATTAAAGGTTTGTGGAGTGACCTGACAGGGGCAGCCATTCGAGCATACATTGACATCCCTTGAACAAATGTGGGCTACACCACATTGCCTAGTCGCTCGTGGGAAGCCAACAATCAGGCAGCGCAACATACTTTAATCCCCCTGTATCTCTGTGGGGGTTGGCTTGTGACACCATGTTCATAGGAATAAAAATGCTTCTTTATACATGTTCTCTCACGTGTATGAATATTTACCATTTATTTCCGGAAACACTGTATATTAATCCTGCACGGAAACATCAGAAAATCACAGAGCCATCTAGTATTGTGGAAACATACTAGCAATGCACGGCTTCCTTGAGACATATGACATCTTGTGATGCCATCCTTAGCTCTGAGAAAAAAATATAGTTGCCATGACTTATGCCCCAACCCTCGTATAATCTTAATGAAAGTTAAATTTAATTTCATAATCGTTTATTTGAAAAATGTTATTAATAAGAACAATAGTATTGTTTGACATCAAAATAAAAGTCCCAAGAAAACTTTAAAAAAAAGCAAAAAAACATTACAGAACAACGTTTATTTTTCCTAAAATTAAAATATTTGAATTTTAGAAATAATTAATTAATAATTAATACAAATTTCAACTTTGTCTTCTCCATTTGGCACATCTTGACTTTTCATATCACATTTCTTGTATACCAGATGTTTGTATACCATCAAATATTATAGATTTTCTTCTATTTAGAGTTGGTATCCTTTTGTGGAGTATAAATGAATTCTCCTGAGGTGCTTGCAATCGATTGGTTTGGTTTGGTTTCGTTTGTTTGGTATTAACGTCTTTTTCAACTGATATGGTCATTTCAGGACGGCGTTATTGGGGCCGCAAATTTTGCCTCGCAAGGGTTTTTTAACGTGCAGCCGGCAAACGACTACACGGAACCAAAGGCTTTACTTCCCTTCCGAAGGAAGCGCGTGATCTCAGGAATTCCCCCTGAAAAATCCTCGTCGTCCTCGGCCGGGATCGAACCCGCGTACTCGGGCATCAGAGGCGATCACGCGCTTGCAATCGAAATTTATTTATTTATTAGTCTTCAGTTACTTTTGTAATTCGGCATATACATATATATATATATATATATATATATATATATGTAATTATTTTATGATCTCAAGAGCTAAGTATCGAACGAGTTGACACGTGGAACCAAATCAATTGGCACGATTGTTACAAAGAGGTAGCCAAAAATGCTAGCCTTTTAGCGTTAAATTACGTCACCAAAAGATCCAATGTCACAACAGAGTCCTTGATGAAAATCAATCCTCCACCTTGTCTTTTGATTTTATCTTCCGTTTCTCCTTCATCGTCGCTGCCGTCTTCTTTAGCATCCCGTGCAGGTCACTTTCCCACAGCAGTAAAAGGTGAAGGTAGGGTCCATTCTAAACAATGTAACTTGTAAAAAATTACAAAGAAAAACTATAAGAAGCTGGATGTTTCAGTTTTTTATTGCGCCGCTAGAGTGTGCAAGGAACAGTTTTGGTATTGGCAACATCCGGTTAGGTTATGTTAGCGCGAAAATGCCGTACAATTGTTGTGTTCCACAATCCTCGGCAACTTCTAAGAAGAATAAAGGATTGAGATTTCATTCATTTCCAATAAATGGAATTATAAGTAAGCAGTGGATTCAAAAAATCAAATCTGGAAAGAAAATTTCAAATTACATGAAATTGTGCAGTCTTCATTTTTCTCCGGAAGATTACACGGTCACGTCTCAGAATAAATAAAATTGTTTTCTTTAAATTTAGTGTTTTATTAACTTGTGTTAATCATACATTTGTGTTAATTCATAAGATGACAATTTAAAATTAAATATTTTATTAATTAAACACTTACACAATTAAATACAAAATTGAAAGATTAGATTAATGAAATAAAACTAAAATAAAATTAAAAAGTTTTAAACATGATCAAACCTTTAATTATTGTACAACTTGTATTTTCTATACTTAAATTATATAAAAATTACTAAAAATTCAGTAACTTCAAATTTATTTTTTAAGAAGATCGAAAAATACTGAATCCTGATATCATACCAACTAGAAAACTGCCAAAAAGAAGCCATGACAAACCTCCCAAAAAGGCACATCTTTATATATAAAAATTCAGGTTCAGGGTCCGTCTGTAAATGTTCTAAAAACTTTTGAACCACTTATCCGTTTGAGCTCGTAGTCGCACAATATGTTCGTTAGGTCCTGAGTAAGGTTTACATGTCCCCAAAGTGAGGGGGAAGGGGTAAAAATCATATATCTTGGTTTGTTTGTTTGCTCAAGAGATGGCGCCAGGGTTTGTTTATCTTTTTTTTTATATAGACCTTTCCCTTGAAACCGAAACTGGAGTAACTACGCAGAGCCAGCACAGCAAAAAAGCTTCCGTTTTCCTCCGGATATATAGTAGTGTTTGCACATTTCAAGGCTGGAAACAGAAGTCTTTTACTGTCCTGCTTCTGCGCAGTTACTCCGGTTTCGGTTTCAAGGGAAAGATCTATATAAAAATTCAGGATGCATCTGTAAGGCCCGAATGCGAATATATATTTCGTAAGAGCTTTACCGGAAGCAACGTAGCAAAGCACGTTCGCATTGCTTACAGGAAAGCCGTCAGCCCTTCACTGGAGAAGGAAGCCAATGATATCTAAAACAACGGGCGCATATCAACGGGCGCCTATCATTTTGATAAACAACGTTGTTTTAGATATCATTGGAGGAAGCACATACAGCGGGCGCGCATGAAGATGATGATCTGTGAAACTCCGCACACCGCATAGCAAACAAAATGTGCGAGGTTTGGTTTGGTTTGTTTGGTATTAACGTCCTTTTCAACTGCTATGGTCATTTCAGGACGGCGTTATAGGGGCCGCAAATTTTGCCTCGCAAGGGTTCTTTAACGTGCAGCCGGCAAACGACTACACGGGACCAACGGCTTTACTTCCCTTCCGAAGGAAGTGCGTGATCTCAGGATTTCCCCCTGAAAAATCCTCGTCGTCCTCGGCCAGGATCGAACCCGCGTACTCGGGCATCAGAGGCGATCACGCAAACCACTGAGCCACCGAGGCCGATGAAATGTGCGAGGAACAAGCAATGAAGGTATTTCTATTTTACCTTTAAACATTTATATTTCGAGCATTTAACCACAATTAAATAACAAATTATTTAAAGTTTAACCTGAAATAAAGTAGGTAAAATATTCTTTCACTAGGGTCTATTACAAGATACTCTGCCGTTTGTGATCGAAACGTTTGAGAGATTGGCAGATGGAAAGTTTCATAACGACTTTCGACTTTTGATTGAAAATATTAAAAAAGAACAGTTAATGTCAAGGAAGTAAAACGAGCTCTGGTCTCAAAAATTTACAATCTACAACCCCTGGCAAAAGTATTAGTTCACTCTAGGCTCTAGATAATTGTACATTTTCAAACAGAATAAACACAAAAGAAACAATAGTAATTTAACACAATTTTTTTTATTAATAATTACTGGTCTTATTAATTATTATTCTCTAAAGCAATACAAAAAACACGCAATGCACAATATTTCAACAGTTAACGTACGTTACCCCTCTTGGGAAAAAAAAGTGTTAGATCGCCCTTTTTTGGAGAAAAAAGTCTTAGATCAAATATGCATACAAAATAAACAATGCAGTTTGTGACAAATTCAGTCAGTACTTAGTTGGGCCACCTCTTGCCCTAATTACAGCCATAATTCTTTTCGGCAATGAAGAAATCAATTCTTGGCAATAATCAACACTAATGTCATGCCAACTTGATTTAAGTACAGCATTAAGTTCATCTTTGTTAGTGGGTTTTTGTTGTTTACCAAGACTTTCAACTTCCACCAAACAGTCTCACTGGGGTTTAGGTCCGGACTGTTGGCTGGCCATGACATTGTAGGGATGTTTTTCTGTTGCAAATGGGACTTAACCTTCTTGGCTCGATGTGACGGTGCATTGTCGTCCTGGAATGTAAAATCGTTGTTATCCCCAAATTGATCTTAAACTGTGGGTCGATGATGTCCCACAGGATTGATTAAGAAGGAGTCGATGATGTCCATGTAGACATCTGCATTTGCTGTTGTCTTGATAATGCACATTTCACCAAGCCCGTCCCAAACATACAATCTAACACTATCAGTGATTGAGAGAATTTGCTCTTCGATAACAAACATTGCTCTTTAAATTTTTCATCCACCCTTCGCCACACATATTGTCCAAACTCATCTCCGCCTCCCACGCAAATACGAGATTCATCCGAAAACATTATTTTCTTCCACTCATCCAATGTCCACTTTCGTTTCCTTTGCAACTTGATGAGCAGTGGTTTCACTTTGGCTTTCCTGTAGTTGTATCCTATTTCGTATAGACGATTGCGCACTGTTCTGTTGCAGACATGTTTTCCAGGCAACAAACCTGATTATATCAACTTGATAATTTGCAGCTTAAATTTCTCAGAATAGTATCGTGTTGGAGCCATATTCGCTGATGATTTTGGAACAATTGATCGACACTTATTTTACACACAGGAGAGAAATCTTCTCTAATTTAAATATGGGATGGTTCCGTTATTTTTCTGTGGTTAAGAACAGGTGAACTAAGACTTATTTCTCCGGTGAAGGATGATCTATTATCTTGAACAGAGGGTAGATTATCGCAGAACGATAATTTGCGACACTTACTCCTTCGAGGGAGTTTTGCGCCATCCCAGAAACTAACGACTGCTACGAGATGACAGTAGCAGCCGGGACCGACGGCTTAACGTGCCCTCCGAAGCACGGGGGATTCATGATGGAAGAGCTGCTGACGGACGAACAAACCAGTGGCTATCACCAGCTGCTGGACAACCAGCACTGGTCACTCAGCAAATGGGTCAGACAAAAGTCCCCCAACAGCTGTGCCCCAAATAACCGTCCCACCTAGCAGTGGTCCTCAAGCCACGAGGCTGTCACCCAGGCAGCAGCTGACCGCGCCTGAGGTTGCTTAACTCCATCGATCAGCGAGCCAACCGACGAGACAACCAAGCCACGGCCACCCCCAGGATGATCTATTACTTTTTTCCCAAAGGGATGGACGCTATTTAATTTTTTACGTATTTATTATTTAGTACATTTTTTATTAGTTTATGAGAAAAAACTATTTAGGCCGTTACTTATTAACAAATAAATTGTGTAGAATAGCGATAAATACTTTGGTGTTTATAGTCGTTGAAATGATGTTTTCCATAGAGCCTAGAGTGATCTAATACTTTTTGCCAGAACAACTGAAAGCTACTTTATATTTGCCATGATAACTTTAATAAAATATTCAGGATGCCTAAGGAATAGGGGAAGAATTTAATTTATATTCTTTAAATCTTTCTTTTCTATATATATAAAGAAGGATGTTTGTTTGTATGTTTGTTTGTGGGTTTGTGGGTTTGTTTGTTTTGTTTTATACAAATCTACAGTTTTATTCCGATCTTGATAAAATTTCACATACATGACCTTCAAAGCATAAGGAAGGTCACTGTCTACCTCAGATTTCGAAAAAATAATAATTATTGATAAAAAAAATCGATATTCATGGTTATGGCAGGGCATATTAATGAGAAATATCTCATGACTAACAATGCAAGACAAAGTTTTTGCAACAATAAGTATCAACAATGGTATCAACACGCAATTCACAAACACTCTGCACGGACCAACAATATATATCTCATGACCAACAATGCAAGGCAAAGTTTGTGCAATATAGAATTCAATGCATAGAATTCCTGTTATTCAGGCTTTTCTTAGAAAAGAGAATTCTTAGTACTTAACAATTTCTTGAAAATCTTTAAAAATGATCAGTAACTGGAGATAATGAGTTAGCAGACTATTGAGAAAGAGTGAAAGACGATAGAGGAAGCACTCCTTTAGCTCCGTACTGTATTGAACAAATGGTAAGCAAGTAAATAGAAGAATCGGCGACCGCTAGACTATACAAAGTGATGAATGGCTAATTTTTGCTTCAAGACATCGAAAGAAGAAAGGAAATTGCAACAACATCAAGTGTACATCTAAAGTAAGATTACGTGCGTAAAAAATTATTTAGACTAGAAGGCATCCTTGGAGAGGTCTATCCATTGTGAGCCTTTAAAAATTTTTTTTTTCGGTAAATCACCTAGATTTTTTCAGTGAAGAGGTAAATTCATGCCTTTCGGATTTTTCTTAGAATGGATAGTCCCTTCGCTCTATATTGTAGTGATTGAGTTATTATTTAACCAATTTGGAGGTTAGATTAACCTAACCTAACTAACCTAACCTAGCCTAACCTAACCTAACCTAACCTAACCTAACCTAACCTAACCTTCCCATCTGTCGCGTCCGTCGCGCTCTGTGTGGCCGTAGCTTTACAGGGAAGCTCCCTATTGCTGTCAATATTGAATGACGAAGAGTTACTTGCTTACCAAAAAGACTTCCTCGGGCGAGAAGATTTGGACTTATTTCCACATGTGGGAATAACAGACACAGAAGTAACGTACTATAAATATGGCTGCTTCACGTGATGCACGTGTGGCCCACAACAATTCACACAACGCGCCAGCGAAACCGGACACAAAGAAAACCACTTATTTGCAATATACCATAAAAAAAGACTTTCGTCGTTGTTCATCACTGGATCTAAGGGTAATTCTCTTCTAACATTATCTAAGAGAAAAATATTAAAATTTTCTTTTGGCGATTTTTTCTCAAGACCACGCCCGATTAAAAAAAAACGAAAATTTCCCCTATAACTTAGCTCACCGATGTAGATATTTGATACATCTATACAGTCAGCTCCTTTCATCCTGATGTCTCCAATTACACTCAAGTTAACCGTATTCTGTTTTCAATTTCTAAAAAAAAATCATCTTTGTTATATTCTTTTTCGTGCCTACGATTTTGCTTAGTTACAGTACATAGGGGTTTTCCTAAATAATTTCAAAGGAGTGCATGATTTATGCTCCAAATAATTTTGAAAAATTAAAAAAACAAGATTATAACGATAACAAATGCTGCCTGAAAAAATGCAATACTAGCTTTTCAAATAAAATTAAAGTATATCGATTGCCGTGGTAAATTAAAAATTACAAACTATAGTTGTTAGGAATAAAATGAAGTGACCAATGATATATTTCAAAATTAACGGATCTTGTTTTTTAAGTTTCCTGATACTTTAGGAAATTATAACATTTTAATACGCCTTCTACATGGACATTTTGCTTGAACAATAGGACAAGACCGTCTTTGGCTTCTTTGTAATTCATCACTTATGTCTTCTATGGTCTTGCTTGTTTTATCGGTGTTCTATTGAATGGGCTGGTTTTGTTTTCTTTTTGTCATTAATTTATAAAACATTATGAATATAAGAGAATGGATCAGATAATAAATATCACTCTTTTATTTTTGAATTTTTTTTTAGTGGCATAAATTTTTGGTGGCATTAATTTCTTTAGTGGCATTAATTTTTTTAGTGTCTGGTTTTCTTCTTCACATAGCTCATTACCAGTCTCATCATCCAAGTACTGGTTAGCGTGACTGGCTTTAATTTTGAAGTAGATAATTGAATCACCAGTTAGAATACTCAATTATTTTTTTTCTAAACAGCTTTCCGCGATGATAATTTCTTAATTTTCATTTATACAGAGTAGTTTCTTGCCTTTTTGTGCATAAACATTTCTAAGAACGAGGGCAAAGTTGGTTTTCTTTTTTTCTTTTTTACATAAGATGTATAACAAATATAAGAAATGCCATCTAATATCGATTCAGAAGGCCTCATTTCCCCATTGCCTCATTTCTTTTCCGTAACTGAAATATTGGGTGTCCGGGCAAGAAGTACACAAAAATTCAACGACTATGTCATAATCTAGCACGCTCATCCTACTTAATCTTTAGATATAAGGCTGAATAAATAGTTCATGAATTTTTCATAAAACAAATTTGAATTTTTATAAAATAAATCTTAGAGGTTACTTATCTCTCTGTTTTTGTTTTCTGAGTGAAATTTGATATATTTCATGTAGTGGGTGTTAAAATTCTATAAGTTAAATTATTATATTAATAATTATCATATTAATGCTGACAGATACGTTACACCATAATTTATAGGATACAATATATTTGATATTGGATACAATAAAAGTTACAACATTTTCTAAAGTTAGAGTGGGCCTTGTATGATGCACCTATCTTACTTAATTTGATGCGTCTACTGCATAATTCTTATTCAATTCAAACTCCTTAATTTTTAAAATGTAGGTTTCTGTTCTCTTTGTGAGTTTCTTAATAATTACAATCTTGCTACAGTTTTATTTAAATCTACAAACCCATTTTTTATTGTGAAGTGTCACTTATATGCTAGATTGTAAATGAGAAAGTTTGCAAAAAAAAATATACAGTTGTTGCTCGAAACCTCATAAATATTTGGTAGTGCCATGCACACATATAACGAAATTAGCTATTTTGTTGATTGGAAAAAGACGTTCATTGTTATCAAAAACGATTTCACAATAGGGAAAAAAAAACGAGAAGAAATGAAACGAAGTTCTTTCTTAGTTAACCCTGATATTGGGAATGCGGAGTTTTCAAAGAAGAGTTTTTTTTAATTTTAATTACTTCAGAAAAAGATTATGTAGCTGTTTCAATAGGACGAAACGAAGGATATACGCAGGTCGACTTTAAGCCAATTATACCGATTGCTCCCAATCCCGGCACAATCGATCCAAAAATTACATTCACCGGCATGCACTTTTTAGAAGCGCATTTTCATTGCTTTCTATTCTACCATATTGATATAAAATAATAATAAAATTAATTTAAAACAGTTTTTTTTTTGGTTGTGAACTTAGGATCCGAGATTCTAAGGCCAGTTCTGGAGCTCCCAATGTCAAAAGGGTGAGTAGAGTTAACAAAAAAATAAAAAGAGGACAATTCTCAGTAGCTAAACATTTGAAATTAACTTAAGCGAGTCGCACACTTGGATTTCGCAAAGTGTTTCATGAAGCCTTAATCGCACTCGGCTGCGCAACCGAAGTTTTACGAAATTCACCAAAATCATCTCCAAATAATTTAATTTTATCTCAGCGCTAGTGCTCCCTAGCATTTAAAATAAATTTCTCACTAGGGAACATCACGGAGTGATAAATTTCGAACCGAAACTGACACAGCTTCACGGATATATTATTATATCCAATAATATATGGATTATACAAAAATTACATGCCAAGATTCATATTCAAAGATTTTATAGGCACATTAAAAACCCATATATAGGGTGTAGAGGAAATTCCCGAAACAGTCGAATAACTTTAGAACAAGTTGCTAGAGCCATAAAAGTCAAGTCTATCTAAGGAAAATGGCCGTTCCCGATTGAATAAAAGCATTCCCTGCGTTCCTAGTGTAAGCGCTGAGAAGTTACGAAATCTAACTTTTGAACCATGACAGATAGACATTAAGATATAGAGCGTCACCGATTTAGTAGAAATCCACAGTTTGCATAAAGAAAACAAAAACATAAAACTCGTAAAACGGGGGAGAAAAGTCCATATATACAACATCTTCGGTACACCGTACCTTGGAATATTTACGTGTAGAACAATAAACGCACTAAATCGCTCCTATTTATTACTTGTCATAATGGAAGATTGAATAAAATTAAACAAAACAATCACTAAATTTCAACATTTCAGAACGCTCGAAAAAAAGGTGAAAAGGATATCGAGGTAATTATTCAGTCAGCACTCGCGATAACGCATAACTAAACAAATTCAACCAGGAATAAATGAGAAATGCTGATGGAGATTTGCTTTCGCCTATGATGGTCAAGGGTCCAAAAGAATGTTTTTGTGGCCGAAAATATTCAAATTGAAAATTCTGTTTCAGGAAAAGTGAATTGAATTGAAATTTATTATTAAACTGAATAAAAAATACAATATCAATTTACAAATTTACAAAATAGACAGAATCTGTCCAGGAATTTACATAAAATATAGAAAAAATTTCATAAAAAATTTAAAGTTAAAAATTCATCGAAATTAAAACAAACAAATTTGATATTGAAAAGAATAAAAACTAACAATTGCTGCAAAAGAGAAAATGACTCGTGTCAGCAGCAAATAATAAAATAAACACCAAAAAAAAAAAAAACAAACTAAACAATAAACACTTTTTAGAATAAAAGGCTTTCTAAATTATCTGCATTATTATTAATCCAAGTTTTTAACATTTTTTTCTGCATATTTTTATTTGGAGACTGCCTTATAATAAGAGGAATTAAATTATATAATTTAGGAGCCATAACATAAAATTGATGAACAAGAACAACAGGAAACCACTATTCCACATCAGATGTTTATTACAACGTATGCGCATTTCGGCAGCCAAGCTGCCTTCCTCAGCGAATACAAGAACTTGATCAGACCAGAGGAGTTCAGAACTTCCCACACATGCCATATGTTGCCATAGTTCTAAAGACCAAGTGACTGCCACCCCCACAACTCCGACACTGTTGGGACAATTTGGCCGAAACTTTACAGTAATGTTGATCTTGCTTAGAGGAATTCGCATACCGAATTTCACTACTTTACATGCATAAATACGCGTAGACATTTTGGTCTCCTCTAACTTCCGCCCCCTAAACTCCGACCCTAGTGGGCCAATCAAAACCAAACTAAATAGATAGTGAAGACGTACATGTCCATAGTAAGCTACATTCCGAATTTCAACCTTCTACCTCAAAAAATGCGGAAATTATGAAGTGGACGGACGGACAGACAGACGGACATTGTGAAAAATCTTGTATCAGAAATTACCAGAAAAATCGATGTATGAGCGGGAGAGAATAATCAGTGTGACAATTAGTGATTGTTTTGTTTAATTTTATTCAATCTACCACTTTGTGAAGTATTAAATAAGAGCGATTTCGTCGTTCTGCACGTTAATATTCCAAAGTAACGTATCCAGAAGGTGTTCCATACATGATTTTCCCCCCACCGTTTTACAAGTTTTAGGCTTTTCTTTTCTTTATGCAAAAAGTGGATTTCTACTATTTCTGCTCTACATCTTTGTAATTGAAAGTTTATTAAGTAGCGGAAGAATGGAGCTACTTATTGTTTTCACAATGTCCGTCTGTCTGTCCGTCCGTCCCCTTCATAATTTCCGCATTTTTTGAGGTAGAAGGTTGAAATTCGGAATTTAGCTTACTATGGGCATGTGCACCTTCACTATTTAGTTTGGTTTTGATTGGCCCACTGGGGTCGAAGTTTCGGGGGCGGAAATTAGAGGGGACCAAAACGTCTACGCGTATTTATGCATATAATGGAATGAAATTCGGTATACAGATTTCTCTAAGCAAGATCAACAATACTGTAAAGTTTGGGCAAAATTGTCCCAATAGGGTCGGAATTGTGGGGGTGGCAATCAGTTGGTCTTAAGAAATTTATGGCAACATATAGGGTGTGATATATCATTCGATCGAAAATGATGAGAAAGGAAAGAAGATAGGGTTCTTTTATATTTTCTAAATACAAGGTTCGAGAAAATCAACTTTTGATTAAAAAATGGGGGGTTAAAAAGTGCAGATGAAGGAATAAAAAAATAGATGAACTCAGGGCTTCCGCTACTTTCCTAAACCTTCCTCGGGAGGCTTAATTTCTTGTTTGTCATGGTCCATGGTTCAAAAGTTAGATTTTGTAACTTCTCAGCGCTTACACTAGGGGCGCTGGGAATGCTTTTTATTCAATCGGGCACGGCCACTTTCCTATAGATGGACCTGAATTTTATGCTCTAGCACCTTTTGTTCTAAAGTTATTCGACTGTTTCGGGAATTTTCTGAACCCCCTGATGGGTTTTTAATGTGCCTATAAAATTTTTGAATATGAATCTTGGCACGTAATTTTTATATAATCCACAAATTATTGAATATATGGGTTAGCTATATTAGTTTCGGTTCGGAATTTTATTATCAATCCGTTATGTTCCCTAATCAACTTAATTTGCGCGGGACAAGATCCGGAAAGAAAAAAAAAGTGTTTAACACTTCTGTACGTGCATTATTAGGAGTTTATGCTTGAGAGTCAAATTTGGGAATTTCTCCGGATCGGCGCTTAATTCTTTGGCTAGTATATAACTACAATGTTGTTTGGACGTAATAGAGCATTAACCTAGTAGCTATTGTATAAATTTTATTCCGTAACTACTGTATCAACAAAGTATAAAGACATCTTCATTATTTGACGCTATTGATATCGAAACTGGTTACAGTTTCATCGGTGTACGGATTCACAGGAAACTAAGAAAAGCAATTTGAGGAGACAAGCTGAAAGGGAATATCCTTAGTTGACCGTAGTCCCGACGATGACCAAACCTTACAAAATGTGACTCTTTTATGGGGAGATGTACCTTTGGAGATTTTGCACCGGGTCTCGCTTTTTCTAGGACCGGTCCTGATTGTCAGCCATGTGAAGCTCCAAGTATCTTTTGTCACCGACAGGTGTCGCACCAGTGCCAGGCTACAGGAGTAACACGTAATAAAAAACGGGGACCGAAGGTACCAGAGTGCGAACGAAACAGCGTTGAAACGGGATAAAATTTACAGGTTTTCTTCATCTCAAAGTTTTTCTTCATGTCTTTAGTACACTTCAACATGTGCACCTTTCGTAGCTCACAGAACATCTAGACGATATTGAATTTCTCGCCATTATTCGCTTGTATGCCTTCTGTTACCGTCAATAACCCATCCGTTACAATGCCTTTAAGTGTTCACATCGGGGATCGGTGTAGCAAACATACCCAGAGGAAAAAATCTAATGGTATTATGCCCGCTTTCTCTCTCACAGACGCCATTTTCAATATGAACGATATTAGCGCCACCTACACCGCTTCGGCTCCTACCGTGCCAGAAGTTTAAAAATTTTTGAGATCATAACACAAAAAAAAAAACGTATATCTAATAGTTTTTTTTTTATTAAATTTCTTTATTAGGTAAAGACTTTATGTTCACCCTGTATAAGATTGCATGTTTTGGATTCGACACTAATCTCGATCATTTTGGACATTTTATTTTTAACTCTTTCTCTATCCCCATGCCGATGGGGGCTGAACTTGGATTTCAACGGCATCAGAGTGCCACTAATCATCTCAGCGACCACGAAAACTATGGATTCTTCCCCACACAAAATTTTTTCCAGAATGTAAATCGTGTGTACGAAAATATGGATTTTTTGATTTAGCTTCTGATGTACCTGTAGAGATATACACGGTTATAATTAGTCCGGATAATCGAAGAAGCACTATTTATAAAAAAGTAAGTTTACGAGTTGCCAAAGTTATTAACGTCCATACCAATATTACCAAGGAGGCAAATAAACCTCTTGAAAAAAGAATTGTTTATCCAAGTTTCAGATTGAAAAATTGACGTTGTTGATAATAAACCAGGAAAGCAATCAATAATTCACAAAGGTTTACGTTAACAACATAATGAAGTAATAGAAACTAAAACAAACGTGGATTAACATGGCAGTGCGAAAACAAATTCCGGATCACCACAAGCGATGAATGTTACGGTGAAATCATAATTGTCAAACACATATTTCTTTTGAAATACAGCTTTTCTTTATTTCTCTGTTTATACTTTTGGAAGTGAATAAATCCATCTTATAAAGTTTTTTATATAAAAATCTTTCCAGTGCATTGCCAACCTACCACGTTGCGCTTGCATTATTTATTATGTTCCATTATGAATTAGCATATAAAAAATTGTCCTTATTCTAGAAAATCATTTATTCGGAAACATCTTCATAAATTAGCATATAACTTTTAAAGAGACAATATAAACATTAACAATGAGTTTTCTACTCTCGTATTGGAAGGAGGAGGGGCTGTTAAGTCGAAACATTTAAATTTTATGTTCTGTTATTTTAGGAAACATTGAAAATAGTAAAACTGACGTTGTATTTAAATCATGATGAATTAATTATTTAAAAAAGTCACTTATACACAACATCAGAAGAAAATTGCATGATGCTGAGAAACACGACGCTTCGAAGCAAAAAATTTATATTTCTGAATTCTCTTTTCATACATCTCGTCCATCGTTGCATCTCGAGTCAGTAAGCTTAAATAAAGGAGGTAAAAAAATTAACCAAAGAAAAATCATTGTGGGTTCACCGTAACCACCGAGAAAGAATGCCTCCGCAATGAAACGTAATACAATGTTACATCTTCATATTTCTACCAACAATAAGCCCTAAATTTGCCCTATCTCGTAGCCGACGAAAAAAAACAGGCTGGGCCAACACCTCTTAGAGAGAAGGCCTGCGGACAAAAGGCGTATACATTGTTACAGCATCATCAAGCGGCCAAATTTAGGGCTTATTATTGGTAGAAATACGATTAACAAAAGCGGCTCTTGTCCGCAGGCCTTCTCTCCAGGAAGTGTTGCCTGGGCACTCAAAAGTCCCTGATCATAGTTGTCTGAGCAACAATCCAACTTTCATTGTCTCTATCTTGGATTTTAACAATCAGTGTTTTTTCGTTTGTTGGAAACAATGAAGCTTGGATTGTTGCTCAGACTACTGTGGTCAGGTGACTTTTGAGTGCCTTGTTTATCCTTAATCTGTGCCCAGGCAACACCTCCTAAAGAGAAAGCCTCTGCACAGAAACGTCATACATTGTTAAATCATCTAAGTAGGGCATTGTTATTCGTATTTCTACCAATAATAAGCCCTGAATTTGCACTACTATGGTGATGTAGCAATGTATGACGGTTTCCGTGCAGAGGCTTTCTCTTTAGGAGGCGTTGGCCCAGGTCTGTCCTTCTCGTCGGCTACGGTCCTATCTATGATGATGTAACAATGTATTACGTTTCATTGCGGAGCCCTTCTCTCACGGTGTATAACCCTTCAATCACCATTTTGATTGTGATTACAATTATCTTTAGGTGACGAAAAACAAAATAGACTGTTCCATTTCATTGATGAATATGAAAACAATGCATAGAAAAATTTTGAATTGTGTTAGCCAAATTGTTTAAAATAATTTTGCCCGTAAATTGACTGGTGTTAATACTAAAAAATACGTGCTCAAATTATGACCAGTTATTTAAAAAAGCCACTTATAAGCAACATCAGAAGGAATTCTATGATGTTGAGAAGTACCATGCTTTGAAGCATAAATTGGACACCCAGAAATTGGACCCGAAAAATTTTACCTCCTTTATCAAGCTTATTGACAACGAGATACAACGATGAACGAGGCAAATACACGTAGAAGAGAATTCAGGAAATAGAAATGTTTGCTTCGAAGCGCCATTCTTCTCAGCACCATGCAATTTTCTTCTGATGTTTTGTTTAAGACCTTTGTAAATTATGAAACATTGACAAATTTAATTTTGTCTGTTTTCCTTTTGTCTTTCCAGATTTAGGCAATAAAAACTGTATTTTTAAATATATTTTAATCGCTTTTACATTTCAACTTTAATACAAGCGTCCTAAAAATTAGCGCATTTGAAAAAATGAATTATTTTGTCACAAAATCAATTTACACTTTTAGGCTGGTTCAAAGCGGATTTTTTCCGGTTATGGATTTTCAGAAGAAAATTACGAGAAGAAATATTAATTATATATTACATTTAATTCCTCGTTATTTTTCTCATAAATTATTCAAAATACTCGTTGTCAACGCCCTCTCTTTTATAAAGAGCTAACAATAATTGAATACACGGAGAATAAATACTTTAATTATATACTCTTTCTTTTGAATCGATGGAGTATTGCTTAATTCTTGAAATTAAAATTTTGAAATGTTTGAATGCTTAAAAAGTCTTTAAAATGTATTTGCATATTCTAAATATTGTAAGTTTGTTACTATAAATGCTATCGATGTTGTTTGCTTTTTTCTTAAACTTTAAATTAATGGTTTGCCAAATTTCAACAAATGTCGAGCACTTGTAGCTACGTTTATTTATGCCATTCCGTCATTCCATTCTTTTTTCCGTCTTTGAAAAGCATATATTTTTTGATAACTTCTTTGTATCACGCAAAGCTCGAGAAATTTTCAAATCGAACGTCATCACCATGGCCACCGACTTGAAACACGCTTTGACGGTAGCGTTCGTTCCCTCCTCTGCTCAAATGCTTCAGAGAAATGGCCGAGATCACGGGACGTCCACCTCACGCTCCCACCATCGTCGTGCTCCTGCTGTTGGTCGTCGGCGATTGGTCTGTGGTGGATAGCATCTTAACAGGGTAAATGTCATTTTAAGTGATTTTTTTTTCACATTCTCGCAAGTATAATGTTACAAAATTAATTGTCAAATTTCTCTTCTTAGCAAAGTATTGCGATTGATTTTAAAACAGTTAAAACTTATTTGTAGATATGCTGGAAAAGGAATGTACACTTATTAAAACGTGTAATAATGCGTATATCAAATTGGTTTTATTCGATTTGGTTACATTAAATTATTTAAAATAATCAGAGAGAAATCTTTATATTTTCCGTTAAAAAATAGTTTTCATACGAATCCGTTTTTTTTTTTCTTCTAAGAAAAAAATCTCAATGGAAGCTACATTTTCCCAACAGAGTGATGGAACGGTCAATACCTTATTTGTTTCCTGAAGCTACGAGGGCATTTCAATAAGTAACGCATAATAGTATAACTTTTCTATAACGCAGAATTTCTTTTAGTATAACTTTACTATATATCCAAACCAAACAATGCGAACAATGTAGCTACCCAGTTAACCTATTTTTCAAAGTAAAACTTAATCGCTCAAAACATTTCTCCCATTGTGGCACCAATTTCATTAAAAGTCCGTTTTCTGGTTGAAAAGTCAGAATCAAACCGTTACCCGGCTATGAACTTCTTTATGGGATCAAACAGAGCAAGGTTAGGTTAGGTTAAGTTAGAGTGGGGCAAGGATTGTACGTTGGTGCTGGGAGACTTCCAAGTTATAGTTGGCAATTTTTTCTCTTATGTGTTTTGCAACACCTCAATGCTCCTCGAAAGTAGATGAAGATAGCATACACGCCACTTTTGTTTTGCAGAAACAATTTTGCCTTAAAGGGAACAGCAAACGGCGAGCATACCTTTCTGGGGGGTGATGTTTAAACGTTGTTTTAACCAAATTTCAACGTATTTCGATAAGTACGTGCAGCATAACAAATAACTGTGTCTTACTTATTGAAACGCCCTTGTTCTTTCTATCGAAAAATGGAAGGAAAAACTCTGCCACCTGGGTTCGAATCAGGAACCTCGGCCGTCATGGCCGACACCTCTACCAGTTGGGCTATCGCAGACACCCGGACAGCCATGTCATAAATTATTATTAATTTATCTGTGAGTTCCACAACTTTCTGATGGTTGGATAGGAGAGATTTTCGATCGGTGAGCCAGGTGCCCACCTCCCATTGGGCTGTCAACCTTGACAACTTGGCTATAGCCCAACTGGTAAAGGCGTCGGCCATGACAGCCGAGGTTCCTGGTTCATACCTAGGTCGCAGAATTTTTCTTTCCATTTTTCGATAGAAAAATCTTTACCGTTTGGAGGTTCATCTCCAATTTATAATTATTAATTATTATTAGCCCTTGCTCTTGTTTAAAATCATTTAATGATAGAACTGATTTATGTTATGAATACCCCTTTTCAGGAAAAAAAGTAAATTTGATTTTGAAAAAAATTAAAACTTAGCAAGTACGTATCCGATGATAAATTAATTTAAAAAATTATTAGATACACTTTAGAAGTTATTATTAACAAAAAACCCACCTCGAAGGCTTGTATCTGGTTTTTCAATTATTGAGTCCGTAGAGTAGCATGTTCGAATTATGTTATGGACATGGATGCTTGTGTTTATGCCGAAATGCTTTCAAGACAATAACAATCACGTGAAAAGGCACAACTGTCTTAAAAGTCGTCATAGCATAAAATGCCCAAATATTCAAAACGAAATTAAAAATATGTTTGATAAAACCATAGTCATTAAACTTTTAAAGTCACACGGTATTCTCTCATTATTAGCTAAGCAAGGCGAATGAAAGCGCATTTACAGGGTGTCCCACAAAGGACTCCCCGAATTTAAGAGTAAATACCTCGGAAACTGAGATCGATGAAAGAATGAAACAAGTGGTATGCTTAGTTCGAAAGCCACAAAAATCTGATGCAGACGTTTCAATTTTAGTTACAAACTAGTTACAAATGTTGCCGACAGGTGAGGCTGTACGCTGTAGTCGCAGCACGGAGTCACGCCACCTATCGGCAACATTTGTAACTAATTTTGAAACTTCCGTATCAGAATTTTACGGCTTTCGATATAAACATACCACTTGTTTCATTCTCCTATCGATCTTCGATTCCGAGATATCTATCTACTATCGACCATCCAAGCTCTGTCTGTCTATCCCTTGGCTCCTGACTCGGCCCCTGCAAGAGATACCTCGGAACCAACCTGATTGATCGATACTTCGCTGTGTAGGAGGCGACAGGGGGGTTTTTATTCCAAATTCGTTTTTTTTTCTAACAAAAATTTATTTAAATAAATTCATTTGTCCTGCATCTCTATAGGGTTTTTATTGCATGGAGCAGGTTGTGACGTTAGAGTTTGTTTTGCCAATAAGATTGTTTCTAAGAGGGGAAACAATGAAAATAAGAAAGAGAGAGATGGAAAAACGCGTGCTCACGAATAATTAAATAAGAAATATTTCACAAAAAAAGCATTCAATAAAGTTTCTTTTATTTTCATTTATAGTCCTTCGTGATCGCAGGTTCGATCCCGGCCTGAGATCACGTACTTCGTTCGGAAGCGAAGTAAAGCCGTTGGTCCCGTGTAGTCGTTTGCCGGCTGCACGTTAAAGAACCCTTGCGAGGCAAAATTTGCAGCCCCTATAACGCCGTCCTGAAATGGCCATAGCAGTTGAAAAGGACGTTAATACCAAATAAACCAAACCCAGTCCTTCTTGAAAAATATAATCCCCGTTTTTAAAACAAGATTTAACCCTCATATTGTCTATAGTAACAAACCGTCCCATTCATGTATATGGCCAATCTGTATTTCCTAATGAATATAAAGCCCAAAGACCATCTTGGAGTTTTCAATGCTACAGAGAGACACCAATCACTATTTTACATGTTTATGGCAATCACTATGTGGCTCTACTCCTTTTAGAATGAAAGTCATGGCAGAAACTAAATTACACACATTATACACTTTCCACTTCAATTTATTCATTAAAATTGAGAAAATTCTTGTGGCTTGTTTCATTGTAAATAGGGAAGGGGGTAGGGTGTTTTTTAATATTACTTTTATTTTTTCGTTGGGATTTTCTCAATTTTAATGAATAAATTGAAGTGGAAAGAGAATAGTAGTCTAGAAATTTTCCCCAACGGAAATTGTATTATATTATACACATTATAGTCAACTTTTACGCAATGAGGATAGAATTACTTTTAGCAAAGAAGCAAAATTGAGATTCCTGAGAATGAGAAACGATTTGAGAATCAAGAGGTTATGGTTATTGATTAAAAGTTCTTTTGATTGTCCTCAGACGTGTCAGAATAAGAAATGTTCACTAAAAAAAGAACTCAGTAGATTTTTATTTTCGTTTATTTTTCCCCTTGAAAAAAGTAAAAATATCCGCAAAAAATCCCCGTTTTAATTATTAAATTAATTATTAATGAAAATAATAATAATTTAAAAATTTTAATTTAAATTTTTATTTACTTTTCCGTCTGAAGTAAAACAGTTGAAAATGAACCTTTATCAATGAACACACTAAAAACAGAAATAAAACAACACAAAAAAATTAAAAATGAACACAATTAATCATACTAGTTATAATAATAATAATAATAATAATAATAATAATAAAAATAATTAATAATATATACAAAATAAAAAATAAGAATAATCCACCCATCCACTATTAATAAATTCAAGTGCTGTCTGTCCCTTTTACAAACTCGGTTCCTGTGAGAGATACACTAAATTACCTTTTAGTGGATTATTTTGGCCACGTAGGAGATTCTGCGGTGGGGAGGGAAAGGGTTAGTTCCAGTTTTGTAGTTTTTTTTTATTTTGCATATTTTTCTTTTTCAAAAATTCAGTTTTTATACACTACATGATCAAAGGAGTTGGGGCACCCCTGTGAACACCTGGGGTGTTTCTTCTGGACTGGACTGGGCCATCAAGGTGGACGGAAGCCTCAATGCTGATGGCTACAGGACCATTCTGGATAACGGGGCACTTGCAGTGCTGTGGGAACACTTCCGTGACGGGTCGTTCCTCTTCCAGCACGACAGCGCGCCTTGCCACAAAGCAAGATCCATATCCGACTGATAAGACGAGATGCGGGTTGAAGAACTGGATTGGCCCGCCCAGAGTCCTGATCTCAACCCCATCGAACATCTTTGGGACGAATTGGAACGACGTGTGAAATCCAGGATGGTTCGCCCTACATCTGTCCAGGAACTGACCACGACACCCATCGAGGAATGGAGGCCAATACCTGTGGACACATACCGTAAACTTGTGGACAGTATGCCATGTAGGGTGGAGGCAGTGATAGCAGCTCGGGGTGGTCCTACACACTACTGATTGAAGCTTTTTGCGGCTTTACGGTAGAGCAACAGGTGTCCCAACTCCTTTGATCATGTAGTGTACATGTCAATGGAGTTTTTTGTGCGTGGATCAGTTTGTAACGTCATGTTTTATTTGATAATGAGGTTTGTTATTTTGATTGAGCGCGTAGAGCTCCCATCAACAACACCAAAGAAACCGCTGTCTTAGAAAATACGTTTCTGGAGTACTGTCCCAATGTTTTCATCTGTCCTCAGTTTTTTTGGCTGGCATTTGAAAAAAAACCCGGAAACATAAGAAGAAAGGTAAAAGAGCATTGAACGCCTAATCACAAAATGACCATTTCTTCCTAATCCCTTTTAAAGGAATCCTATTGTTATTTAAGCTAATTCAACGCCTTTCCGTCATGCTACAGTTAAATGAAGTTTTTTCTACGATAAACTTTAAAAAGTTCCAAGTTTTAAAAAGTAATTTTTTTAATTTATCACCATTTTGAAACAATTTTTTTTTGCAGTTCAGATATTTAAATTAAAAATTTTTGAAGCATAGGACCTTTTTGTATGTTTATTAAATTATGAAAAAATAATCAACCAATCAATCAATTTTTATTTTTCCGTTTTTAAAACGGGCATTAATACTAGTTTACTCTTAGAATCAGGGAGTCCTTTATGGGACACCCTATAATAATGAGGGAGCCCCGAAAAGCTGTTTGGAACTCAAAAGTCCCTTCTGCCTTTAGATTGTATTTTTGCGACTGTTTTTGCGATTCCTTTGCAGGCAAATAAGGGATTGCAACCATTGTATTTTTTGGATGGAACGTTTAAAAGTTGACCAAAGTAATTTGTTTTGCTATATTCTATTCATTGTTGACAACGGCAAGGCAATGATATATAAAGAAACAATTGTCATCCAATTATAGACAGCTTGAGGATGAAGACTTGGTCTTCGAAATACGTATCCGGATATTTCTATAAGGATCGCGCAAATGACAGTGGAACTGTCCCGCGTGTGCCGTCGCTTGAAGAGGCAGAATGCTGCGTGTGCGCCTATATAAGGCTCTGAAGGGTAGGAAAGCAGGCGGTATCGTCGGGTGTGTGGCAGCGCTGAAGGAAGGTCACTGGCAACCGTTTGGACCATGGATGCCTCCAAACGTACAGTCGTGCAATTTTTCATGGCGGCAGATGAGAGTCCGGTTGAAATTTATCCAAAGGGGTTATTCTGTTGCACAACAATGCCCGCCCTCATGTGGCTACTGCGTGCAATGATTTTATGTAGCGATTTCGATGGGAAATCCTCGAACATATCCCCATTTAGCCTCGACCTTGCGACTACCATATCTTTGATTCACTCAAGAAAGCTCTCAAAGGACGGCATTCACAGACAATGATGAGGTCCGGAACGGTTCCACGGCCAATCCCGGAGGTTCTTCATCTAGGATATTCATCATCTCGTGGACCGTTGGGACGCCTGCATCAACCTTCAAGGCAACTACGTATAGGCATTTTGTTCCATATGTATCCCTCTTTATTCTGTATGCTTACCACGCTGATACCAATAAATCATTTGGCAAACTGACAGTAGCCACTTTCATTTGAGCGACCTTATATTTTCTATCAGGTTATAGCTCTGTATTGCTTCCTTTAGTGCTTGACAAAAGAGGTAATATATCACACCTTGCTCAATGAAATAAAAAGATGGCGTCCTGAATTGAATCCAAGTTGAATAAAGCATTATCTTACTTGCTTTTGAAAATCGTGGAAAATGTCTCGAACACCCCGATTAATGCGAAATGAAAGTTTTTTTTTTTCCTAGCAGTGGATATCGAATCTACGAATATCATCGAAATGTGGCGTGTGTACTGTCAACGTCACAGGACAAACTGAGCTTTGAAATGCTGAAACTTTAAATTAAATAAGATCATTGGCAAATCATCAAGCTCTTAGTTCATCTATTTTACTTGAAAGATATAAAAGTTTTTTTTTTATACTTTTTATTTTTTTATTTTTTTATTTTTTTAAAATATGCCCTGGTGTTTCGCGCTTTGTTTCACGTAAAAATATCGGCATTCATGATTTTATAGTTGTACTCACATTTCTCAATCTTTCTATTACTGAAAGATCATTTCTCAATCTTTCTATTACTGAAAGATTATGTCAGTTCCACCACAAGGATCATCAC
>JAHWFO010048912.1:2847058-2891431 GCA_023313115.1 Rhysida immarginata
CTGTTTCGTTGTGGAAAAAGAGTTTCATTTTATTCTCAAGTTTATCATCTGCATTATCCACATAAGATTTCTAGACAATTCGATTGATTATTTGGTATTATAGAATCGAGGAATCGAGTTTCGGAATCGGGAATCGCCCACCACTAGTGGTTTTACACCTTATATTTATTTAAAATACTTCTTTAATTAGTGTAGTATCACTATAACGTCATAATTATAGATTGATTTTTCTTCTAAACAGCACGAACGTATGTTAAGGATTCATTGACAGTGGTACTTCAGTTTACTGTCCTTGTGGGGTGGTACTTGTTCAAAAATTTTTGAAAACCGTGGGCCTATAATAATCAGGCTAACGACTACTGTGCGAACCATGAAATTTTAAATGAATGAAACATACATGATTTAATAAATATTATATATTATATTATGTGTTAATGTACTTATGTTTGTTACACATAACAGACGTTTAGGGAAAATGTGTTAATAAATCATCTTTTTTTTTTAAGAGAGAACTGGAGCCGGACACTTTGGACGAACTTCAATAAAGATAACAGGAAACCACTGATCCACATAAAACTTTTAATAGGACTATTAAAAGTTTTAAGTGGATCAGCGGTTTCCTGTTATCTTCATCTTTTTTTGTTTTTAGAACATTGTTTGCGGTTTTTTTTTTTATTTTCTAAACTCTATTATTTCTTTTAAAACAATTTAGATTTTAGGAAAGCTTTAATTTAAATCGTTCTTAATTAAAAGGAGAATTTCGTGGGTTAGGTTAGATAAGTATTCTAAATAACTGAATTCTTAGTTTTCTATTTGACTTGTTAACCTCTCTGCAGGGTCTTTTTTATGAAAATGGGTCTTAAAAGTATTTTTGCAGGGGGCGAGTGTGGAAGGGGTGAAAGTGGAAGGGACGATAGTGGACGGGGCGAAAGTGGAAGGGGCGAAAGTGGAAGGGGCAAACTTCACGGGGCCAAAGTGGAGTGAACCCTTTAAACGCCGCGTATGACCTTGACGGAATGTGATTTGCATGACTCGTCCATTATTCATGGGGATTAGCTTTGTATACACTTGTTGCTGTTATTTGAGACATTTCGTGCTGAAACATGACTTCCGAAATCACAGCTTTTTGGGAAGGGTATATGTTTGGTCTTTCCGACGCTAACTTCAGTCTTTCGTGCATTGTGGAATTATGCAAACGAAATGGTATTGCGGTATCCAAAGCTACTGTGGGTCGAATAATCAAAAAGAACAAATTGCGACCATCTAATGAACGTGGACGAGCAGAGAAGCAGACCAGAAACAAGCCCCAGCCAACACGCCCAGTTCAGGTGGTGCGAGAAATCCGGTCTGAAGTGCTGAAAGAAAATCCCCCCACACAGAGAAGTCTAGCCCAAAGGAAAGGTATTTCACAGGCAACAGTCTCCAGAATAATTCATGACAATCTTGGGCTGGAGCGACGTCATAAAGCGCGCGGTCACACAACTGAGTGACTGAACACAACTGAACACTGTCAAGTCATCTGTGGCTTACTATAGGAAGATGGAACAGGAGACAGGCATACGAGTTATTCCCTTCTCTCATGTGCCTGTAAAATCTCCTGACGCATCACCGATGGATTTCTGTGGTTTTGGTCTCCTGAAACGACGGCTCGGAAATCGCCGACCAAGAACCGTTGATGGGCTATGGAAAGTGTGTCAGCAGGTGTGGAACGAACTCCCCATGGAGTCCCTCAAAGTCAGCCTACTTCAGTGGAAATTACGGTGCCGGGCGATAGTCCAACAACGTGGTTCTCACATCGAACACAACCGATGGTGGCGCCATGGTATTACACCATCGTAACAGAACTGCAAACTCGTCTCATTTTATCTGAATCAACCCTCTGTATAAAGAAACTGGTTGACTGACTCATCAACACACAGCAAAATTACTGAAGCCACCAATTCGAAACTCGGTGAGGTCATAGGGCGGATAGCGTAGGGGCGTGTTAAAACGACGAAATTCGGACCTCCTGCCCACCCAGGGGGGCAGAAAGGAAGTGCACGTTCGGTCGCTTGGCTCTGCCCCCAATAAACGCAGATCTTCGAAATTTTGAAGGACGGTTTCTAGCTAACGTTCCAAAAAAGTGGTTTACCTGTTTTTCGATATTCGAATTTTAAGGGTGCGAAAACTGATAAAAATCGATTTTCGGGGACGTTTCACAAAATTTTCTGATATTTTGATGCAACTTCGCGGGGAATAAAGATAAAGCAACGAAATTCGGAGGGAAGGTGCTCGGGGATATTTCCACTTTGTGAGGGGTGCCAGGAGAGTCCAGGAGAGATTGGCACCCCGTTTTGTATTTTTGCCGTCTAACTCTAATGCGGAAATGCAGAGAGCTTCAAAATTGAGTACGAGGATGTAAAAGATCTATATAAAAAGGGAGCATTTGATTAATTTTGAAAAACGATTATTAGGGGGGGGGGGGCAGAAATCCAAAAAACAAAACCTCTAAATAGGCCTAATTTTGAAGTTCGCGTCCGGTCAACGTACGACTTAGATATTTGAACCAAGAATAGTTTACATAATTTGCAAAAAACTAATTTCTGCTTTTTTCATATTTTACCCCTTTGCCCCCTTATGGCCCTCCGTAAAAATATGCGATTTCTTGCATTTTTCCAGTATTTCGTGAGTAAAAATAGGTCTAGGATAATGAAATTTGGTATGGTGATGGCAATTGACTAGATCAAATATCTGATTGATTCATTTTTTATTTATCTGGATCCAATTTTTCGATATTTTATGTTTTCCGGATTTTTTCCGGATTATTTCTTTGGTTTTCATAAATTAACATACAAATTAGCATGTTGAAAGCTTAGTTTTTCCATTGGTCATAAAATATGGATTTTGTTATTTGATTTAAAATTTATTTAAAGTACCCAGGACTACTTTTCGATTTATTATGAAGTAGCCGATATACACGGCGTTGCTTGGACTCTTTTTTGATGAAAATTTTCAATTTCTGAATGTGAATATACAGAAAAAGTGAACATTATTCTCCAACTTTTCTCTCCGGCCCTGAGTCAAACTCACTCAGCTAAAGGGCCGGTAATTGGAGAGGAGTGAAACAGACTAAAATAACAACATTTTTAAATAGTTTGTCTGTCTGTTTGAAGACACTAATCTCCAAAACTACTTGACGATTTTTCATGGGGTTTTCACAGGTAAGTTGAGCGTAGCTTGCGGTAACATATAGGCTTACGAAAAAAAGATATCTTAATTTAAAGTTTTTGGAGTATGCTCAGCTTAGTTCAGTTGTAGAAAAGTCAAAAGATGGCGCTTCATTAAAAGGCGCTCATATATAACAATAGCGAAGCATTGCCGGGTCTGCTAGTAATCTATATTATTAAGTAGCAGAAGAATGAAGCTACTTATTGTTTTTATAATGTCATTCCGTCCCCTTCGTAATTTCTACATTTTTTGAGGTAGAAGGTTGAAATTGGGAATGTAGCTTCCGATGGGCATGTCCGCCTTCACTATTTAGTTTGGTTTTGATTGGTGCACTGGGGTCGAAATTACGGGGGTGGGATTCAGAGAGGACAAAAGATCTACAGTATGTGCTCTTTAGGTACGTAAAAGATTGAAATTCAGTATAGAGATTCCTCTATGCAAGATCTACATTACTATGAAGTTTAGGCCCAACTGTCCAAGTGGGGTCGGAATTTGGGGGGATGGCAATCACTTGGTCGTTGAACTATGGTAACATATGTTATGTGATATATCGTTCCATCGGAAATGATGAGAAAGGAAAGAAGATACGAGCTTTTTTACATTTTCCACACGCTACCGCTTGAGAAAATCATTTTTTTTATTAAAAAACTTGGGGGGAGGTAAAAAGTGCAGATAAAGGGGTAAAAATAGATGACCGCAAGGTCTGCTATTTGCCCTACCCTACTCAGGGGGTGAGCAATTTCTTGTTAATAAATATATAAATGTATTTCAGCTTCACTGCTAAAGCTCCTCCTTGGAATGTTTATAAGATTTTATTATAGGTGGTTTTGACCATTGCCTGCAACAATGGAAGGCCAACCAATTATTGTAGGCTATGATCGTGCACTTTCAAAAGATAGGGGTGGCCATGTTGAGTGGTTAAACATCACTTGCGCCAGCTTTTGACTCCGATGACTCCATTTTGAAGAAACAAATTCATCTCTTTTCTTGTTAATGTAGTTACCACAGCTCCTAATGAGCACGCTCGCAAACTATCTCATTTTAACAAAATCAACCAACGTCGAAGTCGCAACTTTTATGGCACGCTTCACTGTTGAGTCGTCTTTCTCATTACAAATTTTAATGACCCCGATGACTCCAAATTGAAGATGGGAGCCGCACTCCAAGTGAATAAAGAAACGAACTCCGAGTGACTCCCAGCGTGCCCTGATGTTGGGAGTTAAGAGAGTTAACTCCGAACGAATAAAGAAACTCCGAACGACTCATTGCACCGTATGTGGTGTTGATATAACTCAGTAAAAATGCTTTGTAGGACATTAAATAGTTGATCAATGCGATGCCCGAGTTCCGACTGATGGCGCTGCCAGCAGTAAGGCGGAATTTGGCTAAAATATCTATTATGGGATGCAACATGTATTACGTGTAGGAAAACAGGTTTTAATCGTTTTAAAGTAACTTCATGATTTTGATATCTGGCTAGTTTTTAGGGTTCCGTACGTCCGAATGAAAAACGGAACCCTTATAGGATCACTCCTGTGTCTGTCCCGATGTCACAGCCAATTTACTCCGAATCTACTAAACCGAATAAGTTGAAATTTGGTACACATGTATTTCTGGGACCTAAACACGGACGTGTAACGTAAATAAATGAATTTTGAATATGGGGGTCACTTTTGGGGGGCAAATTAGAATATTAAAAAAAACTTTTGCAAACTGTATCGTATGATATATCAAATGAAAGGGCTTTGTGTGAGGGTCTCAAATATATATTTTTTATAATTTTAAAATAAATAGTTTTAAAGTTATTTAAGAAAAAAGAATGAAAATTGACCACCTTATCTCCGAAACTAATGAGCCTAAAATTTCGAAAAAAATACAGAAAATAGTTCTTTGCTTATAGATTACAGGAAAACCTATAAGAAGTCTATGGTCTTAAAATAACATGGTAAATCTCTCAATATTGTGCTATTTGATTTATTCAATACTGAATTCCAAATTTCCCTATCACGTCAAGATCTCGAGTTATAAAAATAGTTTAAATTTTAATGGTAGCCATTGTTTAAATTTGACATCAGGAGACTGTTTTATACCACTGAAACTTAACATCCTGACGTGATAGAAAAATTTGGAGTTCAGATATGGAATCAGCACACTCAAATTAGTCCAGAAAACCTACGATTGTCAAAGTTGCAGTTCTACTGGATAAATATACACGTTGAAACGTAGAAAATGAACTATATTAAATATCTCAAAAACTAGAGCCAATTTGAAAAAAACTGATCTCATATTCGGAATCAGTGCAACAAATTTACCATAAAATGACTTTTAAATGATTGGAGGCAAAATGTGTGTTGACCAGTGCAATCTGTCGTCGTACTTGGAGAGGATTCCAGGTAGCTAATGAGGTATTCTACTACATTCGCGAGCCTTCCTTCTAAATCACCTGGCTCCAGCCGAATTGCGCTGTCCTCCGTCGTGCTCCTGGTTTCGTTAGCGTTCTCCGGTTCGCCCCTCTCGCCGGCCGTTCTTACGCTGCCGTTCTCGAACGCGGCGTGGCTCCAGGCTTGCTCTCTCGACGTTCCTTCGCCTGCTGGCGTATTATATGTCTTCATGCGACGGCTTTCTGCTTGTCGAGGGCCATAACTCTTTCTCGAAGAAATCGTAACTTTCTCCGGAGATCTCTTTTGCTGCCATCTCTCACGCCGCCATCTTTCTTTTTCTGTCTCTCCTTCTCCTAACCCACGTGATTCCTTCGGGTTGACATCACGTCTCTTTGACGCGTTTTCTACGTCATTCCTATTTTCTCATAGCCAACTAAATACGTATTTTTAGTTGGCTATGTATTTTCTTCACTAACCGACGATCTCCGTCGACGCAATCCGCGTGACATACAGTAAGTCAAAAAGTTGTTCGTTCGATATATTGAAAATGAAAAAAAAAAGGAATGAACTGTGATGTGGAATTGCCGTAAATGAAAGAAAACACTCTTATCACACACAAAAAATAAATAAATAAATAAATAAATAAATAAATAAATTAAACTTCCTAAATATGAAATATCGGATACATATTTCGAAGGCTACGCCTTCGTTCTCAACGGCAAGAGTCTCAATCCTGCCGATAAGTTATACAGGGTGTTGTTAAATTTCATGCCAAAAATGATAGGGGTGATGGAATATGCGATTCTAAGCAGAAACGTTGATATGAACATGGGTCCGAATTTGAACGATAACTGAGATGTGAACAGAAATAAAAATGCCGCCACTCAGATCAACAAGTTAATACTTCACTTTCAATAATATCTAGGATAATGAAGTTTGAAGAAATAATAGGGTACATAAAACTGTGTATACTGTTAAAATTTGAACGAATTCCAACGAGTAGTTTCCGAGTTACGCACTCAACATCGTAACACGTGGTGGTTAGTACTCACATGTGAGCACGTATTACGATTTTGAGTACGTAACTCGGAAACTACTCGTTGGAATTCGTTCAAATTTTAACGGTATATACAGTTTTATGTAGCCTATTATTCTCTCAAATTTCATCATCCTAGATATTGTAGAAAGTGACTTAACTTGTTGACCTTTAGTGGTGGCATTTTTATTTCATATCTCAGTTATCGTTCAAATTTGGACCCATGTTCATATAAACTTTTTTGCTTAGAATCATCCAGCTTACCTCCCCTAAAAGTTTGTGACAAGGCTTCAGACTCTCCCTGTATAATATACGCCTTATCACAAGGCATATCATATCCAACCTCACATGAGGAAGGCACCTCAACAATTCTTCAAGAATATCTTCAGTTAATTATTGTCTTCTCTTTGAGTTGAATTTTCATCAATATTATTTGATGATTTATGGGTAGGAAGGATTCCCAACCTTCGAGTCGGGCCTATTCTGCCGGTTGAGCTAATTTGTGACTTCAGGGAAGTCCGTTTGGACATATTGCAACAGCTTGGCAGTTCATTGCCCGCGGTAGCTCAAATTGGTAAGACCGGTGCTAGCGAAAGGCATGGTCCTAGGTCGCGGAACTTTTCCTTTCTTTTTCTCCTTTGTAATTATGACTTCCTATTTTTTGAGGCTTTTGTGTAAAATAGTTATAGTATTTATTGGTTCGTAGTATATGGAGAAGGAGTAGTTGAAAAGAATATTGAAAGAAGAGCCGAGCTGGTGGATCCATATGAGCTATTGCATGCGCGTCCTCAAAATTGTCGACGAGTAGACGTCTTTCGACATATTGGAGGGGGGGGGGGGGGCATGCTTTCGTGTTGGCATAGTTTTTTTGGGGCATCCCTTCATGTCGATTCAAGTAAAAAAAAATTTCAGATCTAGAAAGAATGCAGGCAAAATGGGTCAGTTGAGTTTCTATTTTGTTCAAATTATTTAAATTCCTTGTCTTGAATGTCATTTATGCATAATAAAAGAATTTATTAATTGTTAAAAATGCTATTGTAATCCTATTCAAATATCGTGTGAAATAAATTTAAAATACATAATCCATATAGAAATGACAAAGGAATCTTTAACTCCTTTATTTCATAAAGAATGAAGAGACGCTCACGCAAAACAATAATAATAAAAAAAGAAGCATAATAAAATGCTTGTTTCATGCTGTTATCAAATTAAACGAGAATTAACTTAAAAATCATGAAACGTATGAAAAAAAAGAGGATAGGAAATATTATAAATATGTAAAGAAAAGTACTAACTATTAAGCAGTCAGTGTGTAATGAAAAATGAGAGTGTGACTCTAAAATGAACTTATGCCATATAATTTGTTCTTTAGTTTAAATTAAATTAGTTTTGTTTAAAGTTTGTTCAAAAATGATTCATAATCGAGGAAATAATTTCCGATTGACGATTTTAAAATAATCAGATTTAAGTAAAGTTTAAAAAAAAAAGCAATGAAGACAATTATATTTTATAAAACTAGGTCACTAATGTTATCAACGCTATAGAAAGGGATTTTGAAAGGGACGGGGGGTGGGGGGATCTGTGGTCATCTACTTTAAAATCTCCTAAGCTCCTATACTTTTTATCTACAGATGAATGGGATAACTTTGATTAATATGGCCTTGAGCGAAACTCACACTTTTTTCATGTTTACATACAAATACTGCATTTTCTTTTCGTTGTCTGGTAACTAATTACTAAAACAATAATTATTAAAACATGAACAATAAACTATACTCTTAAAAAAATCATTTGCCTAAATTGCAGAATTGCTAACGTTTTGTTATTGAGAAACTTTTCTGAAATAAAATAAGAGCGCATATATCTTTTGTTTATGGATATAAGGGTGAAATTGCTGCTAACATTAATACGTTCACCGCACAAATTCAGGAAAGCGGACGTTACTGTGTATTGAAGAGAGTATCAACATGCTTCGCCTTTAATATTTCCAGGAGTCAATATTCTAAGTCCACCGACGTTTTCTAGATGACTAATGAAATACGTTAGAATGGACTTGTAAATACATCAGTTACGTGTCAGAGAGAACGTGAGCCGAGTGGACACCACAGATCTCGTACCTGAAACGGATGATCTTGTATTTTTGGTGGATGAAATGGACGCGAAGATCTCTGACGCTTTTTTCTTTTTTTTTTTTTTTTCTTGCCGTTTGTGTCACCTGAGTCCGTCACCTGTAATCAATGTCTTTTGTTAGCAGTCAATGTTTTAACCGGTTTTTTTTTTTAGTAAACTACATTCTAGAACTGAGAAGTACCAATGAAATACCAATACGTCGAGACCAGAACAATTTCCAAAACTATAAAACTTATATCTCAACAAATATCATATCAATCAGTATAATATTTTCCAGCATTGCATCATAATGCATCCCACTGCTTCGGGAGATGGCGGATATTGTCCGCTAAGAATGACCTTGATTATTTTTGAACTCTTTGGCTACGGCTATGATGTCTGCATCGGAGTAGAATCATTGTCCTTATGGAATATTTTAAGGTTTCGAAAAGATAAAGTCACATGGTGACAGATTAGGGATGTGAGATAGATGGCGCAGAACCTCCCACCCTTTATCGTCCTAACGCATCCTGCACTATGTTCGCAATATGCGGACGAGCATTGTCGCGCAACATAATCAGACTTTTGTCACCATACATACGTATATCCCTCCTCCATTCTGCGATGAACTTCGATTGTTATTGCTGCTAGAAACTGAACGAAGAAACTGCTCTAAAAATAAACAAAACGATAAGGGGTTTTCTCCGAATTTTTATTTTTGGACCGGACACCAGTATCAACTTCTTCTCCTTACGCTCATATGATATGAAGTCAATATGCCTTCATCAGCGTAAGGAGAAGAAGTTGATACTGGTGTCCGGTCCAAAAATTAAAATTTGGATCAAACCCCGTATCGTTTTGTTTATTTTTGAGAGCAACTGAAATTCAACTCATTTTATCGGCGAATTTTTTCTGAATTTTAACGATATTTGCTTGGGCTTTTTATAAAAGTAGATCTCTATACATTTGGCTAATAAATTATGCAAAATACATTTTGGTAACGCTTGCGTATGCGCAGTTAAGCATTATTTAGTAAAAATGCTTATATTTCATCAAATATTTATCATTCTTATATTCTGATTGCAGGGGTGTTGTCTCTACTGTAGTTTGTCAAGTTTCCTGAAAATGGCATCGCGTTAGTTGAAAAACAAAAAAGTTGCGAAAAATTTTCCATCTTTATTTTTTTATAGAAACCTTTATATCTCCATGGAAGATTCTTTAACAGAGATGTGCTATCGGGATATTGCTATGCTATTCTCATACAAATGATTAGAGTTAAGTAAAAGAAGCCTCACAATCATATGCTACTGCTACAACGCATTTCGAGCATTATTTTTTACAGAGTGATCCCAAACATTATTTTTTTTATCTATTTGTTGCTGGTCCCCTATTTACCTTAGGGACAAAATCTCTGCTAAAATATATGAGGGGTAACATGCTCTTTACATCCCTGAAGATTCAGGTTCATTCGTCAAGTATTTTTCTAGACATTCCACAAGTCTAAAACCAAAGGTGTTCATATTATTTTGTCCAACCCCTGTATATCGCAGAAATTACAGTAATATTAAACAGCTCTGTTATCACAATCGTTAAAGTTATCACAGCATTTACTGTTATCTCAATCGCTGCAGTTACTATCGCTCTGATTTTCGTATTCGCAGCTTCCCTGACAAGTTGTGGCAATCCGATAACAAGCGATATAACACTTGTTGAAATACGTTACATCACGATTTCGAAAATCCTTCCCCATCGCAGTCGGTAGGAGAAAATGAAAGTTTTTTCGTATATTTTATTAATTTTGAGTTCGAATTGAACATTTTTATATATGCTAAGTGATTATTGAGACCTTCATCTTTTGTTTTAAACGAAGTTGTTTTGACCCAAGTCAGTAAATTTTACTTACTTTACTGACCTTGGTTTTGACCGAAATGAATGTTTTCAATTTTTTCCCTTTCAAATTTGAAAATAAAATGTTATTCCGTGTTGATAGTACGTTTTAATATTTTTTTAAAGTTAATCCTCCCCAAAAAATTCTTTGACTCTCTTCACCCAAAAAATCAGAAATATTTCACACCAAAAAAAATAAAAAAAAAAAAAAAAAAAAAAAAATAATAATAAAAAGCATGAAAAATTTTTTTCATTTATTTTCATTTATATTAAAGTCACTGTATCCCACCAATAATTTAATATGTACATCAATAAATACTATTCGTATTTATGCAGTCATCATTATGTGAGTGGTCACGCGATAAAGGACTTTCAAAAAGGTTTTTTTGCTTTTTTTTTTATTATTTACAATCGTTGGAGTTTCAACATTATTTTAGCCTAAATAGAACATTATTATAGTGAACATTTTTTAATATTAAGTATTTTTCTCAGGCACCTCAGTTTTAATTTACTCTTATACAGCGCACATGTTGAATTTATGTTTATGACATAGTCTTTTGTTCCGAGGCCTTGTCCCTTCCCTGCGCTAGCAGAGCTGCATACCACGTGTACACGTGTACTCGGAATCTATTGTCTTTTTTACTTTTCAATCTATTGTATTTCACTCTTCAAGCGAAATGCGACAACTGGTTTTGAACTTCAACACGATTTCTGAAGTGAACAAAAAAAAAAAAAAAGAAAAGAAAATCATTTCATTATAATTATTAAATGTTAATAACCTTAAGGATGCACAAAAATGATTTGTTTATAAGCTGCATCGGTGGTTCAGTGGTAGAATGCTCGCCTGCCACGCGGGCGGCCTGGGTTCGATTCCCGGCCGATGCAATATCTTATTTTGTTTTATGAGCATAGACTGTTTATTTTGGAAACGGTGTAATTCCATTTTTTCGTGTTTTCGAGAAATTTGAAAGTTTCATAAACAATGATTATGACAGCAAGACCCCGTAATCTGGAACCAGATTATCCGAACTTCCGTATAATCTAAGTTATCTCTGAAGATGATTTTAATAAAGTTATGTACACACGGTATGTGCATTTTTGCATTGATTTTCCTACTTATTTTGTCCGTATGTTTCATATTAAATTACTTTTAAATAAATAAATCAACATAAAAGTCTAACATGAGATGTTTTTACTTCCAATAAGAAATTCTATACTTAATTACTTTAACATCCGTATTATCCGAATGTTCGATTATTTTCGAGGTAGCTCCGATCCCCATTACCTCGGATTATCGGGGTTCTATTGTACCAACGAATTTGATCAGTTGAGCATATTTTAAAATGCATATAGTTGCATATACATCATATCATATTATTTGTTTACTAAATACTTTGACTAAACTATATGTTTCCTCAATATTTTTTATCAAGACAGAATTTACACTACTTTCACTAGATAGTCCAAATACATACAATAAGAATCTTCGCTTATTGATAGGAAGGTGAGATAAACTTAATCGGTAGACCCGGTGGCGCAACGGTAGCGCGTCTGACTCCAGATCAGAAGGTTGCGTGTTCAAATCACGTCCGGGTCATGAAGTGGAGTATATTATTTTATTTTCATACGCTCTAGGTATATTGAAATGACACATGCTGCTGTCGATAATATTAAAGAATTTTTTTAAACTATGCCTTTCAGATAACTGCACTTTTTCTTGGAATGAAATCTAACAAGCTTTATGAATTTTTTTTCTTGGAAAATTTTGCTAAGTGCATCGAATGGCTTTGCATGGGTGTTTAATTGGTGAAAGCTACACGTAGAATTTATTTTATCAAAATCGGTGAGTCCGAGTACGTACTTGGAGTCTTCTTGTAAGTAGTTTTTTTGAAAGTCCTCTCCCCTTTTTTTTTTGAAATTTGGAAGAGCAGAAGATTATAATAAAAGTAATAATGCCCTTCCCTTTCTGTTAGTATAGATGATTTCGCTATGTTTATTGTTAACTGTGAGGTTTGTCTTCATTTCTAATTGAACTTTTATTATGATTGTTTATTATTTTATGATTATCGTTTTCGTTGATGTTTTGTCATTTTCAAAGCTAAAAAATCACAATAAAATATTTTTTATTCCATGGAATATAACAATAGCGTAGTTTGATTTTTTAGCAATAAATTTTCGTTTTTCTTTTTGCTTTGCGAATTTCTAATTGGTCCATTATAATTATTTTGTTGTTGTGAAATTATCCATTCAGCTTTTAAGATTTCTAAAGTGTTATCTATAAACTGAAATGGATATCCAAATGTTCCATCGTTATACTTGTATAGAGCGTGTATTACATTGTATAATCTTAATTTCTCTAACGCTAATAATTTTGTAAGTCTTTTATTGCTGATAATGAAGAGTACTTGATGTCAACTGTGAACGCTTCTAAAACACTAGTTTTTGGGGTTTTTTTATTTTTTTTTTTTATTTTGTTTTTTTTTAATAGTAAAAACCGCCAAAGCACACTAGCAATTTGTCTGACATGAAAAATGAATTTCACATGCTATAAATACTAAAATCTTTTAGTAACATGATCTTGTTTTATTAATTTTATTTAACTATAATTTTCATTATTATTAATATAAAGAAAATAAACATAGATTACAGATTAATATATAGATATACAATGTGAAAAATATATATTATTAATATATAATGTGAGAAATAATAATAATAATTTTTAAGCAATAATAATTCAAACGTTCCGAGAAAATTTGAATCCTGAAAAAAAAATTAAACCCATAAGAAAGTTTTATCAATAGTGAAGGTAAAAGAAGAAATGAAATTTGGAATATATTCAAGGAAAAGTTTGTGCAAGTGTAATTATCCCGGGCAACGCCGGGTACCTCTTCTAGTCTTCTATATACGAGGTCTGTTCAAAAAATACGTAGACTGACGTCATAAAACAAAATATACTTTATTCAGAAGTTACACATCTGGGTCCCCTTCAAAGTACTCTCCTCCCCGACGCACACACTTATCCCAACGGTGTTTCCACTTTTGGAAACAGTCCTGGAACGCTTCTTTTGTGATGTCCTTCAGCGCCTTCGTCTCATTTGCCTTTATGTCGGGAATCGTCTCAAATCTCCTTTCTTTCAAAGGTCTTTTGAGTTTGGGAAACAAGAAGAAGTCACAAGGAGCGAGGTCAGGTGAGTAGGGTGGGTGAGGAAGAACAGTGATCGAGTGTTTGGCCAAAAACTCTCGAGTTCTGAGGGCTGAATGGGCTGGAGCGTTGTCGTGATGAAACAACCAGTCACCTCTCGTCCACATTTCTGGCCTTTTCCACTCGTCCAGTGGCAGTTTTTCCGAGTTTAACATAAAATTTCACAGCAACTCTTTGCTCGTTCAAGTCACTCATTCTAAAAATCCGCCAAACGAAAAAAAACACACTTCACAAACAACCGCGTAGCTAATCAACCAATACTGATATTTGCAATCAAAAAACTGCCTTGTAATCAGCGGATCTGTCAGAAGATGGCGACACCAAGCGATTTTGATTGGGACCAACAGGGCCCGCGCAATTCAAACAGTCTACGTATTTTTTGAACAGACCTCGTATATAAAGAAGGATGTTTGTGGGTACGTTTTTTATACAAATCTACAGGTTTATTCCGATCTTGATAAAATTTCGCATACATGACCTTCAAAGCATGAGGAAGGTCACTATCTACCTCAGATTTCGGAAGAATAATAAATATCGATAAAAAAATCGATATTCATGGTTATGGCAAAGCATATTAATGAGAAATATCTCATGACCAACAATGCAAGGCAAAGTTTGTACAACAATAGGTATCAACAATGGTATCAACACGCAATTCACAAACGCTCTGCATGAACCAACAATCAATATCTCATGACTAACAATGAAAGGAAAAGTTTGTGCAAGTGTAATTATCCCGGGCAACGCCGGGTACCTCTTCTAGTTACATATAATATTTGCACAGCATTTGCTTGTAGACTTTTGCTATTTCTAGACTGCATAGTATTCTCCTTCCCACTTGTGTTAAAATTTAACTCAACCAATTCCCACAGTACTATTCTTCTTCCAGATGGTTGCTGCGTTCGAATTTTGTCAAAAGCAAGATATTTTAGACTGTATCTTCTTTTGTCCGACAATACCCCACGCAACCTCACAAATCATGTGCTACGTACACGATTGCTCAAGCTTGGCATTGCTGATTTTGTATACAATAAAATCTTGCAAACATTCGAAGCAGGAGCGTTAGTTGTGAGGCAGAAGTAATTTTAAATAGGAGAATTTAAACTTTAACTGAAGTTTCTAAATTCATTTAGTTACTTCCAAATTTTCGTCTGTTTTATTGCTCAACGCAGTACAATTATTAGTGTAACATGCCCCGACCAACCAATCGTTACGTGCTTAAAAGATAAACAGAAAATAACATTGTATTCATTCTGGACTCGTCACTATCGTATACGAATCGATTGTTATATGACATGCCATTATCTTGGTATTTTTAATGGTCACTCTTAGAGCACCTGCAATCGACTTGAAGAGGTCCACAAAAAACCCGTCGAGCTGAGTCTTTGATGATCATATAGCTGAAAACAGAATTTGAAAAAGTTAATCCGTTTTCAATTATCGTGCAAACGGCGGACGGCCGGATAGACGATAAAACTACAGACCAAGCGTACATTCTTATAAGTATCTTTTAGCTGAAGCTCCTAATAATGACGTATACCAAAAATTCAGAACATCGCTTTCAGCAAGAAAAATTATAACGATAGTCTTTTTTTCGATTCGGAAGAACTGTTGGTTATGGACATTATTCTACTAGGAATCACCATTAATTTCGATGCATATACAAGGTGTATCTGAACGGTCTGTACAAACTTGGAGGGGAGGTAGTATGGGTGATTCTAAACAAAAAAGTTCATATGAACATGGGTCCGAATTTGAACGATAACTGAGATATGAACAGAAATAAAAATGCCGCCACCAAGGTCAACAAGTTAATAACTCAGGTTCTCTAACATCTAAGATAATGAAATTTAAAGGAATGACAGGGTACATAAAACTGTGCGTACCGTTAAAATTTGATCAACTTCCAACAAGAAGTTTCCGAGTTATTCATTCAATATCATAACACGTGTTCACTTGTGAGTACTAACCAGCACATGTTACAATTTTGACTGCGTAACTCGGAAACTTCTCGTTGGAATTCGATTAAATTTTAACGGTATACACAGTCTTATGTACCCTGTTAAATTCCTCCAAATTTCATTAATCTAGGCTTTACAGAACCTGAATTATTAACTTGTTCATCTTCGTAGAGGCATTTTTATTTCTGTTCATATCTCAGTTATCGTTCAAATTCGAACCCATGTTCATATGAACTTTTTTGTTTAGAACCCATACTACCTCCCCTTCGAGTTTGTACAGACCATTCAGATACACCCTGTATGACAAGCGTCAAGAAATGTCAACTCACTCTTTCCTTCAATTGAGTCGTGTTCGACCGCATCGGCAGAAGAACGAATTGCAGATCAGAAACTTGGGTGGACAACAATGCAACATTGGTGTCTTACATCCCTGATTACTATCTCTTTGGTAAAACTAAAGGAACATGGTTTGAAGAGAATGATTATCTGATGATGGCGACATGGTTTTTTATCTGTCGTCTGTACGACAAACTCTGTATTTACAATTAAACTTTTAATTGAAAAAAAAAATTAAACACACGAGCTTATTGAATACGCTTATATTCGATTTCAATTGTTAGACCTCTCTTTTAATTATGGTAGTAAAAAAATCTAGAAAATTCATCACATTTATTACGTCCCAGAATCGTTTTTTCTCAGTCAACTCGGCACATTGATGCGCTACATTCTCTTCGTTTCACTCTTTCGTCACTCAATCGGCTCGATACATTAAGCTCGTCATATCCATCTCGTTTCAAAGTTCCCGGCGGAAAAAATTCATTACTGTACGACGTCATTATGCTGTATCTCGTAAATAACGAGTCACAACAAAATGGAACCAAAACCATTACACACAAAATCATAAATTTTTGTATTGACCAGTGGTCAATATCCTGACGGATACTATCGAAAAGTCATAAATATCGACAATTGATATTCAATATCTCTATATGAGATATTGACAGCCGATACCGATGCGACTTATGTATGTACCGTGTGGGCAAGAAATAACGTGAGGTGTTCAGAGCTCGCTAGCGGGAATTCTCTTAGGCCAAATGCAGTACATTTTGGTGTATATACTTAGTGGAACATGCAGTTTCAATTTCTGCAAAAAAAAAAAAAAATAGTACCAAAAGTCGCCATAGGGGGCGCTTATTTCAAGAAAACAATGAATACCTAATTGTCAAATGAACAAATACCGTACAAACCAACTTTAGTAACAACAATAAACAATGTTTTATTTTTAATTACAAATGTGTTTCAATATGACCACCAGTGTGCTGTTCCAATAGCTGCATGCGGTACACGACATTTTCTACGGCAGCTCGCAGCATATCTGCATTAATTAGTCTGATATGTAACGTTATTTGATCCTTTAAGGTTGAGAGGTCAGGAACATGTGCTTGATACACAAGGCTTTTCAAATATCCCCATAACCAAAAATCACAAGAGTTGAGATCAGGCGACCTGGGTGGCCATACCATGGGAAATGCATGACTAATTATTCTGTTGTCTGAAAAACGTTCTCGCAAGATCTGCTGCCTGAAGTCCGATGTGCGGTGGCGCACCAGCCTGCATAAAAATGGTAGAATCCAGACAACCCTTTTCCTGCAATCGTGGTATCACAAAATTCTCAAGCATATCGGCATACCTGGCAGAATTGACGGAACAAGTCACCGGTCCACGGGGACGGATTTCAAAAAAGTACGGGCCGATGATGAAAGAAGCAGTAAAGCCGCACCATACTGTTAGTTTCGGTGAATGCATAGGAGTTGGCAGACACACTTGTGGATTTGATGCAGCCCAAATACGGCAGTTGTGGGTATTGATATCACCATTCAAATAAAAATGTGCCTCATCACTCCATAAAATTTGCCATGGCCATGCATCATCCACTTCCATACGTGCTAAAAATCTCAACGAAAAGTCAGTTCGGGTACGTTCATCTCCAGGAAGCAATTGTTGAACAGGTGTGAGTTTATGGGGATAAAATGTCAATATCTTATGCAATATTTTCCTCACCGTCGAATATGGGATATCTGTTTGGCGTGCTATTGCGTGTGCACTGCTGGTACCCTGCACAGTAGTCATCTCCTGTTCCACAACAGCAGTTGCAACTTCTTCAACGTGTTGCGCTCAGTGGTTTGCGTGATCGCCTCTGATGCCCGAGTACGCGGGTTCGATCCCGGCCGAGGACGACGAGGATTTTTCAGGGGGAAATCCTGAGATCACGCACTTCCTTCGGAAGGGAAGTAAAGCCGTTGGTCCCGTGTAGTCGTTTGCCGGCTGCACGTTAAAGAACCCTTGCGAGGCAAAATTTGCGGCCCCTATAACGCCGTCTTGAAATGACCATAGCAATTGAAAAGAAAGTTAATACCAAACAAACAAACCAAGCAACGTGTTGCTGACCGATTCGTTTGCGTCCCCGGCCTGGTTGCACTCCTAGAGTTCCGGTAGATTCAAATCGTTCAATCATTTTCCGTAAGTTAGTTATGCTCATCGGTCCTCTTCGTAACGTTTTCAATCGCCGGAATTCACGAAGGGCAGCACTTGCATTGTCGCTCTTCTGATAAAACAACTTGACTAATAACGCCCGGTCAGGCAGAGTAAGCGTCATCGTCAGGCCATTCGTTCGTGAATGATGGGAAATCCTCAGCCTTGCCTTTTATTGTCATGATTGCTAAACACGGAATGCAAATGTATTCATTGTTTTCTTGAAATAAGCGCCCCCTATGGCGACTTTTGGTACTATTTTTTTTTTGTTGCAGAAATCGAAACTGCATGTTCCACTAAGTATATACACCAAAATGTACTGCATTTGGCCTAAGAGAATTCCCGCTAGCGAGCTCTGAACACCTCACGTTATTTCTTGCCCACCCGGTACATATAGTTCACTTTAAAGTAAGTATAAATTGGAAAAAGTTTCAAAATTTGACCAATCGTAACGAAGGTATAACCTTTTTAAGTTCGTTTTGTAATGATAGTTTGCACATTCACATATGGTTTAAAGGGCAAATGACACCAAACATTTCGCTATTGAGATAATAAATAATCAAAAAGAATGAAGCATAGAAAAAAGAATGGCTCAGGTTTTTAGAGAAAAAGCTACAAATTTTTTAATAAAAAGTCAACAAATATGCGAAATCAGACCCCCTCCATACAGGCTTCGGATTGGGCTCAATGTAAAATTAATTATTCTTCTTCTTAAATAAATAAATAAATAAATAAATAAATAAATAAATAAACAGAGAGAGCTGCGAATGACGTAAAGCTTGCCATAGAAAGCTGATTGGTTAGCGAACGTCTACTGTTGACAAGCGTTAGGCCATGACCACCGCCTTTATTAATACCGACTTCAAAAAAGGAGGTTCTCTGTTTGACCCGTATATATCCGTATGTATGTATATTCGCGATTTTCTCAAAAACTACTGATGCATTTGGATTGGGTTTTCGCTATTCGACTGAATATTTTTCTGGGAATGTTTTTGACCCATGAAGTCGGTTCATTTTTGCTAATAAAGTTCTTGTTACAGAAGAAATGCCAAAAGCAACAATGGATATTATTCAGTAAACATGTCTGTAATAATAAAGGAGATCCTGGTTAGGCAAATAGAGCTAATTGTTACAAGATGGATTTGGCATTATCTTGGAAAAAGAAACTGACGCCCTATTCCTTCTTTTGTTGTAACAGTGATTAGGAAAACAAAAGAGGGAATTGGGAAATTTATTATAGAATTATTTGTACACGTACTTTATACTGAATGCAATGTACACTCGGGTGCAAAAAGGTTTTTACCTCTTCCGTAGGGGCTGAGCTTTCTGGATGTTGATCGGTTGCAAAATCAGTTACTTGTACTGAGAGTCAAGGCAGATTAGAATGGACCTGTCCCTTCTGAATGAAAACAGGGTAGCAAGCATACGCTTGGGATGTGCTCGTCGCGTGCTCCCTCCTGACAATAATAAGCGATAGCGACTGACAGCAGTATCATTAAAGTCTCTGCCTACTGCCTCGAATAGCAGAGTTCGAATCCGATAGGGATAGACATTTTTTTTTTTTTTTGTTCATTATCGCGTTTTTGATTTAAACAGTGTATGTAAAGAACACCATAAACAAATTAAAATTTTTTCATCCAAGTGTGCAATTTGATCTGTTTATTTGAGGGTTTAAAAAACTTTTCATGTTAATTGTCATGTCATGCTTTATGCTATATTTTAGTTTTTAATAAAATATACACTAATTCATATCACCGATATTTTTACAAAAATCCTCTTTTGTTTAAATCATTTAATATTCTCTACTATTAAAATATATAATCCTATATACATATATTTGTAAGAGCAAAATTGGCACTTCTGCGCATGCGTATCTGAAGCCAACAAAGAAAGTTACGACAATCCATCAGAAGCCAGGGATTGTTGTAATGAGACAATATTCAATCATTGTTTTGAATTAAATAAACTGAAAATTTGCAGAAAGAAAATCCTGCCTTGATCATTTTATGACGTTTCCTTGTGACTACTGAAAAACTCTGAAAATGTTCTCTTAAATGTTATATCGTTAGAAAGAGCTTTAAAAACTGATCGTTTTATCCGCTGACACTTTATGTCTCAGTTTAATACTTTCAGAGAAATTTAGTTTAAAGCTATTTTGATTTTATATACTTAATTAACTCATTTCTTATTCTTTGTGTATAATGAGATATTTAAGCTCTGATTATTCTATTTGTTTGGGCATAATGATTATTCTATTTGTTACTCTGAATATTTTTTATTTTATTATTTTTTAATTAAAGAGATGGGGATTAATAATAAGATGGGTTGTTCTCCGTCAAATTTTGACGGGATCCATCTATTTATATAATAAATTTAAAAAAATGTTTCGGTTGTTTTTTGGCATAATTGTCGTTGATTACTTTATATACGCACAAAAAAAGAGACTTGTAACCTTTCGAGCAGTCAAAAGAAAATAGCTTCCACTTACACCTGTAAATCACTTCCGCATCACATCATAACGAGCGCTGCATCAGCTTATCTCTTGATCACGCATATAATTATATCGATACTGTGCACCATTTATGTACATTATTAACCAAATAGATTGGTTTATTATTAATAAAACAAAAATTTTCATCAGAACAGCCAAAATAATCTTTTTGTCAACATAGTTGAGCACGTGACGTAAAACTTGCCTACTCCCGATGCTAAGCAAAAATTTAATGGAATCGTTCCATAGTAAGCGTGTTCGACTAGACACCTGGAAAAAGCAATCTCATTGGATTGAAGTATTGTAAGGAAGCCGAACAATTTTGACCTAGGTAAAAACCTTTTTGCACCGACTGTACATTATTCATAAAGCTTTAATAGTAATACAGCAAAACCTCGTTACAACGTACTTCAAGGGACCTGGAAATTTGTACGTTATTCTGAGGTGTACGTTATACTGAAACTGGGGGGGGGGGAGGGGGCTTGTGAAAAATGCATGTATTCATAGAAAACATAAGAATACATGAATGCATTTTATTTTATTCAATACAAATGCACTATAGGATATACAATATGTAGTGAAATGTTGAAATGAAAAATTCCCTGACTTTTCCCGGTTACATTCCCGTACCTATCCAGATCGCATGCGACAATCGAACATGCTAGATTGAGTAGCATGCAGAGATTTCCGGGTTACTGACCAACCAATGAAATGTGAACTCGGCTTAATTAGCCCACTGGCCCAGCTGCAGCTTTCGCATGGGCTGCATTGACCAATCAGTGAAAGACATGTGAAAGATGTACGTTGTACTGAAGGGATAATTTAACCAAGGGGATGTAAACTTAGTACGTTATTCTGAAATGTACGTTAAAGTGAGGTACGTTATTCTGAAACTTTTTAGCATTGAAATATCTACGTTTGGGACGGGGATTTGAAATTTGTACGTTATTCTGAAATGTACGTTAAAGTGAGGTACGTTGTAACGGGGTTTGTTACTGTATTCTTATAAAAAAAAATTTATTTACATAAAAAAATATCTACCTATATTAAATTTCAATTAATTATATCGATTTATATTTTTAGAAATTATTCTGAAATTGGATTTTTTTGGGCATTGAAGCTGTCATGAAAGGAGGTGAAGTTCTTTCTTCATGGCTTCCTTTTCTTCCAGAATTAAAAATTCATGAAATCTCATTATTAATTCTTCCATGTAACCTTCTTCTGCACATAAATGAAAATGGTATTTATAAACATGTGTAATAGTAATATCTTAAAAGATTTTCATGTAGTAAATTTTAGTGGTTTTCGTCGGTTGGAAATTGGCTCTGTTAATATTTTTCAGCCATTGCCTTTTTAAAGTTGGATCTTTAAAGTCGGAAATCCGAAAAAACTTACTTTTTCCCCACTCATAGATGAATTGTTGCAATTAAATGCACAACAATAAACCATACTAACGAATTTTTCAGGCATATTCAACAATGATTAAAGTTGCTCTGAGCTTATGCGCAATAGCGGCCAAAGCAAGAGAAGTTTGCGATGTTGGCCAAAGCAAGAGAAGTTTGCGATGTTGGGCAAACCTGACGTCATTAGCAACGCGCTCTTGCGGTAGTTTTTGACGAAAATCAAACTGAATCGAGCCTTCGAGATTAACGAGGCCTGGGCATGCTGCTCCGTTTCAATGCTAAAATGCGTGCGAGAGCGATTTCCCCAATCTGTCGCCAGATGTCCTCTTTTCACTAAAAAATCTCTGTAAAACCATGTTGAACAACGGAAAAACATCGATGTTTGCGAGGCTTTTTCAAATTCAGTGAGTCATTTTGTTAAATTTCACGGTAAAAACAAAATCTAAGAAAGATTTTTATTTTTTGCAACTTAAATACATTTATACACGTGTAGCATTTTTTTTTTATTACACAGTAGTAATTTATTTTAAAAATATTTACATAGCTGTATTTTTTATTAATTTTATTTATATATGAAATAATGAATTTTAAATTGCCATCTGATGGGAAACCATGAAAACGTCGAAAGATTTTAACTTTTTACATTTGAAATACGTTATTCAGCTGTATACCATTTTTTTGACACAGGAGTACTTTATTAAAAAAAATTTACATAATATTTTATGTATTTATTTATTTTTGAAATTATCATGACTTTAAATTGTCATCTGATGGGGAATAAAAATCTTTCGGTCGTTTCGTGGTTTAACCATGAGAAGATCTAAAGATTTTTATTTTTTGCATCTGAAATTCATTTATACAGCTATACAGAATTTTTTTTCATAAGTGATGGTTTATTTAAACATTTGCTTAGTGGTATTTTTTTTATTTTTGAATTTATCATGGTTACAAGAGCACATGTAATACAATGGGGAAGAATGTATTACATTTCTCAAGCAAAACACCAGATGGCGAATTGTACTACCCATTCTAAAGCAGCCATTTTTAATGATAACCTACGGGGAAAACGGCGGTTTTAATTGAATTTTTTATAAGTACGAGGGGAAACAATTCGGTTTTCAAAAATTTATTAAAATTCAATAATAAACGAAAATTGTTAAAAAAAAATCTTTTTAAGTGCCAGATGGATTTTCTTATGAAAATTCGCATAAAAAATACCGCTTTTTTTAAACATCATTTTGCTGAGCTAGATAATTTATTAATTCCATAAAAATGTTTAGCCTGGCATTTTTTAATTTGAGAAAGCAATAGCTGTTGCAAATTGTTAAATTTTCACTTCTGTTAAAATTTTTATTACAAATTTATTTTAAAAATTCATTTTAATTAAAAATAAGAACGTGTGAAAAAGTGATAGACATCAATAAAGATAGTGAGACATTTAATATTTTTAACATCACCATTTTTATTAATTCAGAGCAAAAAATTGTAGTTTCTCCCATAGGTTAACATTAAAAATTGCTGCCTTAGGGTTGATAGTACAATCTGCCATCTGGTGTCTTCTGATGTGTAAATTCTTCCCCATTGAAATAGCTGGCTTTCTGCTTATATACAAGGTCTATATATATATACAAGGTCTTTTATAGACCTTGCTTATATATAGAGAAAAGAGGACACCTAGTGATGAAATTTAGAAATCGCTCACGCACGCAATTTTCAGCAGCATGCTCAGACCTTGTTAATCTCGAAGGCCTCGACTGAATCATGGCCCACTAGTTTATAAAAGGCCTGTCCATTCGATGATAAGAAGTGGAGGCAAATAGGTTTCTCTTATATGCCACAATGGCGCTAAAACTCGTCCCTAGCCAAAGCTTCGGTTTCGTTTAACCAAATCTATCGCACGCGTTTTCGTTTTGTTAACGACAATATGATGTTAACAACAATCATGACAATAGAGCTGGTAAGTGGTGACGTCAATTCCTGGCCGGTTGCCTAGCGATTCCAAACTTAGGTTTAACTTCTCTATGCTTTTCTATGGCCTTACACCACATTGTTAAACCTAATGTTTGGAATCGCTAGGCAACTGGCCAGGAAGTGACATCATACTTATCAGCTCTATAATTAAAGAACGAACCATGACTTCCTCTAACTACGTCTGCGCACTGAAACGTCATACATTAATAAATTAAAAGATTAAAAATTATTATAGATACTTTAATTAACATAATAAATTAAAAAAAAAGAATTATTAAAACCTATAATTAGACACAGAAGAATTTTAGGCTAAATTGAATAGCTATATCGCCTATTCAGAATGCATTATTTTCAATTGCATGGGGACGAGTTTTAGCGCCACTATGACAGAAATAAGAAACCTATTTGCCTCCCATTTTAGATGCTGAAAAGTATCGAATGGACAGGCCTTCTAGTGGGCCATGACTGAATCTGTATTACCGGAAGTGACCTTTAAATTATGATTTCTTTCTTAAAAATGACAGGAAAAAAAATAAAATTGATATTTAGTATCAGGAAGGTATTCAAAACTATATGAAATCAACTCCCGGTGGTGTCATTTGCCCTTTAATCTTTTTTTCCCTTCTTTGGAAGAATGGAGGAGGATTAGGCTATCTCATTAGAAGAATAATCTCAATATCGTTCTTAAAATTAAGAATTATTAATAACAGAAATAAAGAGCGTAAAACAGTTGAAGTCACGAATATGAAAGTCGCGACTTAATGGGACGAACAGAATGGGTCTGTCAAGTTGAATGAATGGCAAACGATTCAAAGACAAAATGAACATAACAACCATAATGTGGTGTACTGAATGTGTCGAGTCGACTGAGTAACTAATTGATTCTGAGAAGAAATGAATCGATTTATATATCATGAAATTTCTAAAGCTTTTGTTACTGTAATTCAAGCACATTCAATAAACGCTTGTTTAATCCAATTTTTTTAATTAAAAATTAATTGTTTACGTACAGGCCGGATAACAAGTGCACGTAAATAACATGTGCAAGGTCATAACGTTGGACATGTTATGGGAGGAATGTTCCCGTGTGACAAAGGGTGCACACTTTGAAGGATTATGAATATTGCATCTCAACTTGGACTACTCTCCTCCTAATCACGCAAGTTGCTCTCGCATAGGGCGAGAAATGGTTATTTTATTCGTTTACGGAACCTCACCAGTTCTTTTGTAAAGATCCTACGAAAGTAAAGCTACGTTATGTTTAAGTAAAAAATTATACTATATCCAAGAGTAAGAAGAGAATAAGAATTTTGTAGTTTTAGGAAAGATATTGTTTTTCATCAAATTCAGCTTTGCATCAAATTCAGTTTCTCAAAAAATTCTTTCAATTTCAAGAATACGTAGAGTACAGAACTAGGGGGTCTAGGCTGAACTCATCGACAAGCTGTCGATCTCGACAAAATCTAACTGTCGATAAGTGGCATATTACACATTTATACACAAGTTTACACATGTATGGCTAGATGATATACATTGATATACACAAGTTTACAAACATTTGCACATAATTTTACACATTTAGCCATATATACACATAAATACATACATAAGCACATACCTGTAGACACAGTATATTATTATTTTCACAGTTTAAGTTTCGTAGCACAAGAGAGTGCTTCATGTATGTAAATATTTTTAAACAAGTCTTTGTTAATATTTTTAGAAAATGTGTATTCTTGAGCTATGTATATTTAGCCTGCAGGCCGGAAACGAAGGAAAAAAGATTTTAATAAGAAATCTGTTGCTAAATTCTGAAATAACGATCGCCAAACGCATAGTCGACTGCTCTTGAATTGTAGACAAGAATGTGCATAGTCGACTGCTCTTAAGGCAGTTGTCGATGGTCAAAGTCTACACTAGAAAATCGACGGTGTAGAATCTGTACACTGTAGACTCTGTAGACAAGTAGACACTGTAGACAAGTCGTGTTCATGCTAGCTCAAATCGACAAATGCGTCATTAACCACGTGACCATCGACACTTGTCGACAGTCGACTGCTTGTCGATGAGCTCAGCCTAGACCCCTAGAGGTTACACAAAAAGATACCATTAAATAATATGATATTGAACTTTAATCCTTCATGGCTATTTCTAATTAAACCGTGAAATTTCCACCGATTCAGCTAATAATCTTATGTAGAGGTTCTTAATCGTTAATGATATCATCAAATTTCTTGAAATAATCGCATACTATTTAATCTCATCTTAAACCTACCATGCATAAAAAAAAAAATCATGGCAAAATCATCGGTATATCCGTTGAACAGCTTGTGAAAGATTCTAATGTGGAACCATAATCATGGAGAGAGCAAAAGATAAAAAATAACTAAAGCATTAATAAATTAAAATTGAAAAGAATTTGCCTGGAACTGAAAAGCTCATCTTGAATAATCTTGAATAATTATTATGCCGATTCAAGATAAATTAATCTTGGTTCTTATCCGATACCGACATCTGTAAGAAAACATGGACGATTTATCGAAGACGATTTCTCTGCAAATTTCTACAACTCAAAAAATTACATTAAAAAGTAAGAAAAAATTATAAAGAAAATTCTGTACTTAAACTGAACTATTTTTAAAGATGTCAAACAAGTTGTGGGATAGTTGCATCGGTGGTTCAGTGGTAGAATGCTCGCCTGCCACGCGGGCGGCCCGGGTTCGATTCCCGGCCGATGCATATTTTTTTGTGCAGAAAGTATAGCCATACAAGAAGAGATGGAAATTAGAAAACATCTTCGTGACAAATTGCTAAAAAATCAAATTTCTTAGTTGATATTCTCGATGTTGTCAATCGGAATTGAGCTCTACTAAAAGGTCCACCTACCCCCCGTCGAAAATCTGGAATTGTTATCCACCAATCAGTAGCCCGCATATCCTGATTGGTGGACACCTTACTCTTATTACCTATTTATTTCGATGCTATTTTATTTCATCTTTATATATAAAAATTCAGGCTCAGGGTGCGTCTGTAAATGTTCTAAAAACTTTTGAACCACTTATCCGATTGAGTTCATATTCGCAACATATATTCGTTAGGTCCAGAGTAAGGTTTACATGTCCCCAAAGTAGGGGGGAAGGGGTAAACATCATATATCTTAGTTTATGTTTGTTTGTTTACTCAACAGATGGCGAAAGAGTTTGTTTATCTTTTCCTTGAAACTGAAACTGGACTAATGCGCAGAAGCAGGACAACAAAAAAACTTCCGTTTTCCTCCAGATGTGTAGTACTGTTTGCACATTTCAAAGCAGGAAACGCAAGATTTTTGCTGTCCTGCTTCTGCGCAGTTACTCCAGTTTCGGTTTCAATGGAAAGGTCTATATAAAAATTCAGGGTGCATCGGTAAATGTTCTTAAAACTTTTGAACCACTTATCCTTTTGAGCTCATACTTGCACCAGATGTTCGTTATGTTCAGGTTTACATGTGCCGAGTGTCAGGTTGGCCCAAAGGGGAAAGGGTAAAAATAATATTTCGCTTGATCTGTCTGTCTGACATGAGCCTACTATATGCGCTGACCAACAATGTATGTCATGTCCTACAATGCAGAGCAAATTTTCTGCAACAATAGGCCATAAAAAATTACTTTGGATGAAGAAATACAGGATGGGAAACTCCATTGTTTAAAGCGTGATTTTTTTTCACTGGCGCTCTCTGACCATTTGCGTGGGCATTACTCTCTGTCTAGCAGACTACTTTACTTTTCCTTATTGGCCTCGATGGCTCAGTGGTTGCGTGATCTCCTCCGATCAACACCTCCTAGACAGAAGGCCTGATAACGTAAACGTCATACATTGTTACATTATCATTGGTCGACCAAATTTAGGACTTATTATTGGTAGAAATAGGATTAACAAAGGTCCACTAATGATGATGTAACAGTGTATGACATTTCCGTTATCAGGCCTTCTGTCTAGGTGGTGTTGCTCTGATGCCCGTAGATGTGCACCCGAGACCTTTCATCAGATGTGCACCCGAGATGAAAAAATCCTCTTAAGGCCTTTCATTTATTAATCTAGAACACTTATTGTAAAACATTTGCATGTTTCATAAAAAAAAAACAAGTCATATTATTGTACTGTATGCAATGTGTTTTTTGTTCTTTTTATTACATGATTGACCATGATTTTGACGTGTTCCAGAATTACGGGTTGAGTGGCATATTACGTCTACGCGACGTCCAACATTTTTTATCTCAAAAACAATACCCAAAGAAAAAAATGAAAGAGGGAAATATTGCTTGATCCCTCTATCATCCCCCAAGTTTGTACATTACTCAGTATACATAAATGTGAAAAAACTATATTTTTCTCCGAGCGACGCCGGGTATTTCAGCTAGTACTTTTATAAATGTCTGTGATGATGTAAACTGAAACGCTTCGGCAATAATCAATAATTATTAGTATTCGTATCGCTCATGGACCTTATTTATATAATTGTGTATTCAGCGATACTAATCCAATAGAGCCTTTAAATATTTTTGGCAGCAATAATGAAAAGATCCTGCAGTTCGCTAGGCTATTCATTTATTTATCTGTATATATATAAACCAATATACCACTCACTGACTGACTCACTCATCACTAAATCTCCAGAACTATGAAGCCTACAAACTTGAATTTGGCAGCTATATTTCTCTTGGCTTCTAAGTGCTCGCTAAGAAAGGATTTTATTTTTTCTTTCTTCCTTTCCATTGTAGTTTATTTTTAAAATTCAACTTACTTAGAGCTGAATGGGATTTTTGCCAGCTTTAAAAAATTGTGACGTTTGTTTTGTTATGAAGATTTCTGCGATTGTTCCGTGAAGCAGCATCAACATGACTGCAAGTCTTTCGCGCGGGGATACAATGTATCTTTTATTTTCTACAGTGCCCGCCAATCTACTGTATATCATCTACAATTTTTTCCGTAACAGTAAAATCGAAAGCTTACACCCCAGTATTAATACATGTATTGAATGAAGACGATGCGGATAAAAGACATTGCTACAATTGCCACCTAAGCATAGGAGATTACTGATAAGAGTTTGCTAGGAAATGGATAGGAGCAACTGTTCGCCGTATTCAAAAATATCTCAACGCTTATGATAATCACTTTGAACAGCTGTCGTAATTGTAGAAGTCAAAGAGGACTTATATTCATCGCTTGATGCCTGAATGAATTTAGTGTTACAACAGTTTTTGCCTGAAGTGTGTATACAGTTTTTGGCGGGCTCTATGCAGGATGTTCCAGAAGCACGGGTTGAGTGGCATATTACGTCTACGCGACGTCCAACATTTTTTATCTCAAAAACAATGCTCCAGAGAAAAAAAAATGAACGAGGGAAATGTTGCTTAGATTTGATCCCTATCGAGAACACCCTGTATACAGAGTCCGCCAACTAGCTGAAGTACTTCCCTGTAAAGGTATGTTACGCCATGACTATCAACAAAGCATAAAGGCAGAGTTTCAAGATGGCTGGCGTAGACCTCAGAAGTGACTGTTTCTTCCATGGCCAGTTGTACGTAGCCTGTTCCAGAGTCAGCTCACCTGACAGTCTGGTCATCCTTCAGCCAGAAGAAAAGACAAAAAATATTGTTTACAAAGAGGGTCTTAGTACATGAGGAAAAGGTATAAAACCAATCCTGATGCCTTCAGTTTCAAACTCCCATTTTAAGGATTTCCTAGAAATATACATGTATAGAATGAAATTGTTCTTTTCATTTTCATTGTAGCCGCACATTATTGATTTATCATTTGATATGAACAGAGGGTATTTAAACTGATTTCGACCATGCTCCGTCATGTTAATGTGCGCCCGTCATGATTATGACCCAGACAAGTAAAATTCTTAGGAAGCCGCTCGGAGCGTCTTTGCAGTATCCAAGATTTCACTAACGTTCAATTATCCTGAGTAAAATGCGTAAAACGATTAAGTCTGAGGCTTCGTTCACTTCATGTATGAAAAAAAGACAACGCATGCAGTTTTGAGCATCGAATATTTAACACCAGAAATATATGCTCCATCTAGAGTAGAATGTTTTTTAAATGGTAGATAATGCATTTGTCTTAAATAATTAAAAGTAGTACACTCTTAAAGCAAAGCAGTTCATTTTTTTTCAGTCAAACATCTTCTGTTCAGCATTCCTCACGCGGAAAATGTGTGTCTCGATGAAAGTAAAAATAAAAAAAATGGTAACACTAGTGTTTCTATTCATAATGAAACACATTTAAATTAAATTTTAGAATTTTTGGTTATATTTTTAAGGTAACAATTTCAATCAAATTAAAGAGGTGCAAAATGATGGTCAAAAGCATAGTTTTTTTGACAATGTTCATTCTGCTTTAAAATTCATGATGTTCATGATGAGATGAGATGAGATGCTTATTTATTCCTCGCATTAATATGCGCACTTTATTAAACAAAAGATATCTTACCTACATTGACTATAACAAATTCACTCAAGGAAACGTTCATGAACCACGTGGTCAATTTTAGGGGTGGGGGTCAGGATCTGACTACTTATGACCTCAAAAGGGAGGGAGGGGATCAAGTAATGGCCATATGCTCAACTTAATTTTAAAATCATTCAAAATTCTGCATTATAATATCTTTTTAGAGGAGTTCTAAATTCTCTGACCATGTGGCTTATGAACGGCCCCCAAGGTAGCCTGAGCATTTGTACATATTCAACTGATAGTAATGGATGATTTAAAATTCGCCATACATTCCTACATTTAGTACATCCTCTTCCAAAGCAATCGTTCTTGAGAAAGTTACGTGACGTTATACAGTGCTGGACAGAATTATAAACTCATATGAATTTTGAACCAAACTTTACTAAAAATAAAATGATCTACATCAGCTTTTTAAATATCATTTATCAAACATAAATTTACCACTCTGCTGATTTTCATTCGTATATTTTAAAAATTTTGTGAACAACGACAATAAACTCATAATTTCACTTGGACAAAATTATAAACTCACCCTTAAAAATGTGTTCGCCCGTCTATTTATATCACATGCAAATTGCAAAAAAGGTTGTATTTGCAATCACTTATTGTAAGAAAGTGTTTGCTGCAGATTTATACTGTGTAAAACATTGCCACGATGAACAGAGCTTAGTGAGACAGACATTAGGACAGTATTGATGTTGCATGAATGTGGAATGTCCCAAATGAAAATTGCAGCTCATCTTAACCGATCCCAGTGTGCTGTCAGAAGTGTATTACAACGGGAAGTTGATGGGAAAGCGAAGAAACGAACAGGAAGGAAAAAAATCTTAAGCTCTCGAGATGAATCTCATTCGACGACCGGCAACTGGAAGCAATCTTTCTGCTAGACACATTGTAGATGTAATTTCACTTAACTGCTCTCGGCGCACTGTTGCAACAACTCCCATCATTGTCTACAAAAAATTTCTACGAAAACCACCTCTAAACCAAGCTCACAAAAATGCAAGATTGGAATCTTGTAGAGAAAAAATGGCATGGACTCACGAGTGGTACACAATGGTGTTCTCTGATGAAAAGAAATTCAACCTTGATGGTCCCGATGGATGGGACTATTATTGGCATAACATCAGACAAGACGAATAGCTTAAACTGAGTCGTCAAATAGGAGGTGGCTCAGTAATGGTTTGGGGGACGTTTTCTGCTCAGAGTAAAAGTGATATGGTAGTGAGCAATGGATGCATGGACTCCGCAAGATACAAAGTGCTGCTGGAAACTCAACTTTCAAGCTATGGTGAAATTCTTAGTGGAGATAACTGGTCTTTCCAGCAAGGTAATGCTCCATGCCATCGTTCCAACCTTATGAAAAAATGGTTTCAAGAGCAGCAGATAAATGTTTTATGTTGGCCGTCATGCTCCCCAGCCCTCAGCCCAATTTAGAATGTATGGGGACAACTAGCACGTCTTCTTTATAAAGATCATCGGCAATTCCAGACTACTCAAGAGCTCACCATTGCCATCATGGAAGGATGGGAATCTATCACCACTGAGTATTGCATAAACTTGTCGATTAGATGCCAAACAGGATGTTTGAAGTCATAAGAAACAATGGAGGACCAACAAAGTACTAATGTTTGAAAAATAATCGCCATACTTCTGTTTTCTAAGGGTGAGTTTATAATTTTGTCCAAGTGAAATTGTGAGTTTATTGTCGTTGTTCACAAAATTTTTAAAATATACGAATGACAATAAGCAAAGTGGTAAATTTATGTTTGAAAAATGATATGTAAAAAGCTGATTAGATCTTTTTGTTTTTAGTAAAGTTTGGTTCAAAATTCATGTGAGTTTATAATTCTGTCCAGCACTGTAGTACTCTTTGTAACGCACTGCATGAGAAGCTCCCATGTTCTTTGAAACATATATGTACCCGGGAAGAATTACTATGTTGAATAACTCTTCCCTGGATGTGCCCTTTTAAATTACCAAAAATGGCCACCCAGAATGTTCTTCATCGTTTGAAAGGTTTGATCTTAAATCGTGCTATCCAATTTCAAGTTATTCGTTGGATGGACTATGATCACCAATTAGGCATAAGGTTTTGTATGAATTTCTTGTGTATTCAGTTCCTCTTTCAAAAACAGGAATTTCATATTTGCTCTGGACTCATCTGTCGTGAATGGCGAGTTAAGAACTGCCATGTTGTTCTCAAACATATTTCAAATAGCATGCGTAATGTGTGTTCTGTGTGGTTTTGTCATCATGTGAGGCCAGATTTGTTGGATAGTGGGAAGCGTGGTTGTTGCATGACAATTTGTCCTCCCCCCATCCCCATCCAGACTAATCAATTGAGTATGGGGGGGGGGGGAGGGGATCGATGTTGACAACTTGCCTTCTCGTCAAAACTTTCTGAACAATGATGGACTTGTCAGACAGGGCATCGTCGTGCAACAGCCACTACTTCCACTATAACAAACCGAAAAGGGAAGAAAAAATCCGCGACCTGGATTCGAACCTGGGACCATGCCTATCGCTGGCACCGCTCTTACCAACTGAGTTATCGCGGATATGAACCGCATTGTTGTTACAAATTATCCAAATGGACTTCAGTGAAGCCACCAAGCAGCTCAATAGGCAGATCAGGCTCCGTCTCGAAACTCGGGAATTATCCTCACCCTTAAACCATCAAATAAATTGATGAAATTTAACTCAAACAGAAGATAACTGAAGAAACTTCGTCAAGCATATCACAATAACAAATCGAAAAGGGAAAGAAAAATTCCGCGACCTGGATTCGAACCTGGGACCATGCCTATCGCAATTTTTCCTTCCCTTTTCGATTTGTTATTGTGATATGCTTGAAGAAGTTTCTTCAGTTTATTTATTATCTTCTGTTTGAATTACTTCCACTGTCCAACAATTCTGGTCTCACATGATGACAAGAGCACACAAACACACTTTATGCAAATGAACTCCCACAAGTTAGAACTCGTAGAAAGCGAATGAAACTGTTTGTGGGTGTGGCCCATGGTTGTTGCTACGTGATTCCATTTGTCGCGCAGAAATGGTGCTATTTTGTACTATTTTGCGGGCGGCAGTCCTGGAACTTTTTGAATACACTGTGTACTTCAGAAAATCCGCTTACGCGTTTTCTAATCGCATTCGATATATCGAAGGTTAGGGAATTATCATTATATTTTCCATCATTGTCGGAATTAATTAGCTATGTATGTTTTCATGCCATCTAATTGACCTTTGTAGCCATACTTTTAAACTTTGAGCAGATATTTATAATTAATAAACCTTTCATTTAGAAACAGTTATGGAATGGAACCACGTAAGGAACTGATTGATTCGCATGGCGATTGTTATCATATCCCAAAGGATCAAAACTAAATACAGTCGAATGCTTCAGAATAAACATTCTAATAAAATAACGAAATAATTGTCAGATCCCTATTCAAAATTTTGAAAACCGCCAGTTTTGGTATTTCATAATGAATGTTCTAATCACACTATAACTGCCAGTCTTCGTTAAGACGGGTTTTCTTTTATTCGCGTTTTTTTTTTTTGCAGAAATTTGCGGCAAAAACTGATCGTATGGCCATAGCCTAAAGACCATGGAGTGTTTCTCGTTTCGTCGGCAAACGTAATTTTTTTATTTTATGTATTTAGAAATAGACGTGAATTTTTTTTAATAATACTGCATGATTATTAATGGGCTATTTTTTTTCATCTTAAATAATGTTTTAAGTGACGGAAAAATTGATCATGAACATTTTATCCTACCTCAACATAAGCTTATATGGGGAAAAAACTTGACGGTCGAGGCTGTTTTCTCTGCAAACTCCTATAACAGGTTGTTCCACTTGAACATGGCATCAAAATCATACGGAAAGAGGCAAAAAGAAAAACTAATCTAAACTTGTTTAAAGATGCTCGAGGAACTTAATTGTCAGTAGCATCGGTGGTTCAGTGGTAGAATGCTCGCCTGCCACGCGGGCGGCCCGGGTTCGATTCCCGGCCGATGCATGGTATTGCTTTTTATAAAAAATAACCAAAAGAATTATTTTGAGAGCCGTTGGTTAATTTACTATACTGATTAATTTGGTGATTATTTCAGAGAATAGCACAATTATTGTACTTATGTAAAGTGCTAATGTAGTAAACTCATTCTTCGAGTTATGAAGCATGAGAAAAATTTTTTTTTTTCACTGTAGCGGCTTTCCATCCCAAACTTTTAAGAACAATAGCCCCGCCATAAACGTTTCTTATGTTGGCCTGTTTATTACCACAAATTACCACAATTCAAATCGGAGCTACCGTGAAACATGGATTTTAAAAGAGGAGCACACAAAAACCATGCTTGAAGCATACAATCATTGAACCGCTTCTATCTATCTCTTCTTCCCTCCCCCCACAATTTTCCTTTAGCTTCGGCAATTTTTCCTTCTTCTACCGTGGCACATTAACAATACCGTATATCACAGTAATAAGACATAATCATTGGCTGCACTTAACAAACATTTTGTTTTCGCATTGTTCTTTGTTTGCATTTATCAGGAGGTTTTAGGTAAAAGTCTACTTACTGTATAAGCACGGCCATACTAAATCTCCAGGCCTGACAACTGACGTCATGCTAGAGGTCGGCGAGGCATGAGGTCGTCTGCCTGTAATTTTGACGAAGGAGATAATGTTTTTCATATTACTGGAGTATTCGTTTAATTTGATTAAACATAATTTGTCATCAATTAAAGTATTTCAATGTTAAAGTATTTCCGTTGAGAAGGGAGTTCCCAAGGCAACCGACCTATACCACGGCCTATACCACCTGATAGATATAGACGGCCGTGGTATAGGCCTCGATATCGTAGATAGTTTGGGAACAACGGCGCCCCTCGCGTCAATAACTAAAAAAAACTACAGTGACAACACACATCGCTTTCACAAGCACCAGTCATCTTCATAGCATCGCAGATAGAAATTTTTGTTGGTTTCAACAGAATATGTTGCGACAACTACTTTAGAAAAGGTATTTCCGATAAAGGCCTAGACTTATTAGAGAGTAATGTGTTTAGTGTCAAAGAGAAGAGAAATGCCGACACCGGATCTAAGGTACATAGAAAATATTTACGATATACAAGAGTGAATTCTGTGCCTTATAACGTGACAATTGAGGTATGTCTATTTTCTTCAAATTTGATCTTTTTTTTTTTTTTTTTTTTTTAATATTTTGCCAATATTCATTTTTTCATTTTTTTATTCAGCTTACAGAAGCAAGAACATAGTAGGTGCGATATGTGAGTGTAAAGCAGGGGCATCACGAAATGTAAACATGTAGCAGAAGTAGTTTATTTTTATAAACCAAGAAAGAGATCTTGGGAAAACTTATTTTCCACCATGTATCTTCATATCGGTTTTCATTCGCTTGGTCCGTTTTACAAGGCGTGTATAACATTATTCAGCTAGAAGTGAGCGTTCTTCTGTTTTTTTATGGATAAATATCGTGGGCAAGTAGGATGGATGATTTGGGTTGTCACTTTTCTTGTTGTCAACGAAATGTCTGGAGCAGATTTTCGAATATTGCATTTGTGTGGGGTCATGAAATGAAATGAAATCAAATCATACATCAAAATTGATTAAAAATTCAATAATATAAAATTTAGAACAATAAACATTTTCTTCTCTCGTTTTACACCTTGGATCCATTTTTTTTTCTTCTGTCTTTATGCCATTTTTCGTTTGGAAATGAATAGAATGATGCCTCCGAATCTTTTCCTTACGTGTTGCTGCATCCATAAACGCAACAAATGGTCCTTCCAACTCTCTTATTTTTTCCATAATTGATTAGAAGAGATTTCACTTCACGATAAAACCACGGACATTACGCTACACGTTTGAAGCTGTATGTGATTATAACTTTCGTTTTTTGCAAACACGCCACCAGAGGACACTACAATCTAAGATCTCGAGGCCTATAAGAATGCACATTTAGTCTGTAAGTTTATCCGTGTGGTCGTCCGCTGTTTGCACAGTAACTTGAAAACGGGTTAATCTTTTCAAATTTTGCTTTCGACAATATGATCATCAAGGTCAAAGCTCGGCTTATCTACTTTACAGTCCTTCAAGTCGATTGCACGTGCTAAAACAGTGACCATTAAGGATACCATGATAATGTTACTTATCGATTCATCAAGAATGAATATAATATTACTTTCTGTTTATCTTTTAGGCATTGTCGACACGGGTACGCACACGTGACGATCGTTTTGTTGCAGCTAAATTTTTAATCAATTTAGTGTATGAAAATATTATAAATCTATGGTTCTTTAACATGAAACATTTAAATTCTTCTTCAGGATTTTTGTTTTCTACCTAACCTACAAATCTCCCCCACACTCTTAAAAAAGATTTCCATCGTCTTGAATAGAGTTAAACTCACGACCCTGCGAATACGAATGTTCACCTTTCAATGCGCCGCTAAAAAGATATGAAGCACCATATTTTCAACGCATTGGTGTATTTGGTTGATTCGAAGCATTCAGTGGGCCCTGTGGCGCAACGGTAGCGCGTCTGACTCCTGATCAGAAGGCTGCGTGTTCAAATCACGTCCGGGTCATGTTTATAAACAAATTTTTTTTTCTCTTGATACAAAAATAGCATATATTGTATTTAATGGCAATTAAAAAAAAATGACATTCTTATTTAGCACTTTTAGAAAACTGCCTCCTTGAAATGAAATTTAGTTTTAGTTTTAAATTGGAGGAATAGCAACCATATAAATCCTTTTCCCGTTTAAAAAAAAATTGACATATCTATTAGAGGCATTTTGATTTCTGTTTTCAATTGATTATAATAATTGAAATTTATTACAAATCTAGCATGTCAAGATGCACTAGAATCTACATTGAGAAATAAATTAATCCATAAGAAACTTTTGCATGAAATTATCTAGGTGTGAAATTGAAAAATAAAGACGATAGAAGTACGAGGTAAGTAAAAAAAAAAAAAAAAAAAAAAAAAAAAAGGCACCAATAGAGAGAAAAACCTCGCAAATTTTTATTTCCATTACAACAATTCCATATGAGAAGCCCCGTATTACGCGACAGATATCATCGACTCTCTCTTCGGGAATACGTCGCCGTTCTATTCTTTCTCATCTTCTTGTCTTACCTAGCACATCTTCTTATTGCATCTGCATTCTTATTCTACAGGGTGATTCAAAAGTTACTGTGCAGTGGCTGTAAATGGTATTTAATGGCTATAGATGCTGAAAATGCCCGCCAGCGGCCTCAACACGCAGTTGCATGTTGTGAACCACTCTGCTAAATATGGCTGGTGAGATTTACTGAACTTCAGTGGTGATTTCCTCAGGCAAAGTATACATGTTTCCATGCACTACTGCACAGGAACTTTTGAATCACCCTGTACCATTCCTATATATTCTCAAAATTCACTGACATATTTTGTAATACTAATTCTCTGAATCTCTCTCTCTTATTTCTCTTTCACTTGTTAACCTAAACCATTTAGTTGTCCTTTTCCCTGGTCTTGTCGTCTTCCTCAGTTTGTAGCTTGGCTCTGTAAATCCTTGTTTAGCAACTGATGCTGTGGAGTTATATGTTCGCTATGCATGACTTTACAGTTCTTTACCTCTTTCAGGTAGTCAATTTGCGAGTAGCACCAGTAATTAGCAAGGTGTTCGGTCTTCTTCCTGAAAAAGAGTTTACTAGCCATGTCAGCAGCTACTGCAAAGTCCTTGATGTCCTCTTACTCTGGATTTCCGTTTCGAAGATTCTAGCCCTCTCCATAGACACTATACTTCTTTAAAAGTACTTCAATAGGATTCGATTTTTCTAACCTTTATTAATTCTGTAATTTAAATTCATTAATTTATTTTCCATTGGTTTATTTATTTAGTGGTAGTTATTAAAGGATATAATTTTCTTTTTACGAACTTTATTGTCGCTATATGCTGAAAGCAGTAAACTCGATATCTGACTATTTAAAATTAATATTATTTCGTTCATTTATTATCATTATTATCATACATTACAAGAATAAAAAATTAAGCCCCATTAACTGCAGATTGCAAACCTGTAATTATAAATTATTTATTACATACCTGCAATTATTATTGTTAATCATATCATTATGCATCTGTGTTCTGTACGGTTTAAATAAAAAACATTATTTTAAAATTAATTGAATATTTCATTAATTACAGTAATTTTTATATCTTTTTTTTTCAGTTTCACAAATCTAGTACACATGTATTGCTTTTTTAGTTTTCCGCTCGGTTCTGACAAAATTGTTTTTAAATTTTAATCTTATAAATAATCTTTGTTTAATGAAAGCAATTATAATGTAATTAGTGCCATAAATTAAGGTGTTTGCAGAAACAGTTTGTACAGACCCTTCCGTACATCCGATCAGCACAAAAGGCCCTCTTGCCATTCCATAGGTCCTGTAAACACCATTTCATCATTAAATACACATTAAAAACACAGGTGGCAGCATTACTGGTGACGGAACATATTTACCTCATTGACCTTGCGACACAGGTCATAATGCACGTGCCATAAAGACTGTATTTTTTTTTAGGAAATTTCATTGGCAATGGGGAAGTTGCATGAAATTAAAAATAAAATTGTTTTTCGATAGATTAGATCATTAATATACCGGAATGGGTATTCTTTTTTACTAATTGTGCATATTTTTTTTTTTTTAAGTTATTAAATTTTACACCCCTAAAAAACGCTACGTCACAACGCAAGAGTCGAGGCCAGCGTCAAGAGTGGTGTGACGTCACGCGCCATGAAACCGGAAATCATACTTATCTCTTTCGCTGCTATTTCATGATCTGTCTGTAATAATAAACGCGTATGCTTACAAATATTATTTCATTCCCTTGTATACAAACATTAGTATAATAATACTTAAAAAGCATTCATAAAGGCACCAAAACGTTACGAGAGAAGAAAAAAAAATACATGTAGATCAAAGCACTGAGGAGCGATACTCCGTGCGAAATTAACGAGGAGAAAGGGGGAAGGGGGGGGGGGGGGAATGGCAATCGAAGCGTTGGCGCTATGCCTTCATGTGGTGCTGTAATTTTTTAATTTCTTCAGAAATGACCGATTTCATTAGCTCGAGGAGCATTTAAACAACCTGTTTGACTGGAAGAGTATAAATTTGTTACTAGATGGTTCAAATATGCATTAAAATACGCGAAGAAATAGCGGCATCACTAAACACTTAACCAGATGGCATGTTTATTTCAGGAGCATGCGCAGTGCCAGTGTTAATCATTAAAACATTGCTTGACATTTATTACTTAGGACAATAAAAAATGAAATTAACTTCAAAATAATACTTGTTTTTCATTTAAATAAGAAACAGATTTCACATATTGCAATCAGAAAATATTTGTAAAATGAACGAGAAATGCCGCCGACCGAAGTTAAGTTCGCTATTGCCGGTTTTCTTTTTTTTAATGCTTATATAACAAGTTTTATTATTATTATTATTATTATTATTATTATTATTATTATTATTGTTATTGCTGTTGTTGTTGTATCATATTGTTTTATTGTTGTCTTTCGGGTCAATCCATATAAAATCAACCAATAAAAAAATAATTTGCTGCTGACATATTTTATTTTATTTTTACACACACATTTTCTGTTTATGTATGTATCTGGGAGTATAAAATGATTTTTTAAAAACATTTACCGCTAACACTATGGATTCTAGGAGCCATTTTGTTTATAGGGACCAGCCGTTTTTGGCGTTTTTAGAGGTTAGCGATAAGTTAAATAACTTTTTTATTTATTAAGATATCAACTTGAAATAAAAACCATCTTATTCTAAAAGAAACCATCTACAAATCATGTTATGTCCAAAAAGTGTTAAAGTTTAAGGAAATAACGTACGAGGGGCGATTGATAAATAAGGTCTCCATGGCTGTAAGTTTTTTATTTGTTAACCGATTTTCAAAATTCTTTTTTGTATCTTATACTAACATTTGCCCTCTATATAATGCACTATTCACTTTTCGACATAGTCCCCATCCCTTTCCACGCATTGCGCCAACGCGTGACTAGTTGGGTGAACCCGTCGGAGAGGAATTCCCGAGTTGTTGTCGACACCAAGATTGAATGGCAGCTTTGGACCCTGTTCTGGAGTACGATAACGTCCGCCCGCACACGAGTCACTACACACCGGAGGCGTTGCAGCGCCTACAGTTCAAAGATGAAAAATTGCAGTTCAAAAATGAAAGACTTTGCACACTGCGACTTTCACCACTTCCCAAAGAAGAAAGAGCCCCTTAAGGGACATGAGTTGGTTCTGACGGTGAGGTAAACGCTGCCATTCAATCCTGGTGTCGACAACAACTCCGGAATTCCTCTCCGACGGGTTCACCCAACTAGTCACGCGTTGGCGCAATGCTTGGAAAGGAATGGGGACTATGTCGAAAAGTGAATAGTGCAATACAATGGCGTGTGACGTCAATCGGAGCAAAACAATCACAAGTCGTGTGACGTCACAATATTTTACTTAATGGCGTGTGACGTCAATATGATAGTTTATTTAATACTTTTAAGATTTTTAATCGCGATTTTCATATTCAGCATACCGAAATCTATATAAAGCAGCCCTTCTTTTTAAAAAAGAAATTTCATGCAATTCCCCATTGAGCATTCGATAATTGCTGCTAATGGCTCATCGTGTCTATTTAGAGAGTGAAATGAGAATACGATTAATTGGACGACTGGAAGCAATGCAGTCCCAGGTTGAAGTGTCTGCGGCGCTGAACGTCTCAACTAGCCTCTTTTCAAGACTGTGGATAGGGCTCCGACAGGATGGAAACACCCGCAGACACTTTAGTCAGGGACCTCCAAGAGTCAGTGCGCCCATACAAGACCGCTACCTTCCTCTATCTGTCCGTAGGAACAGGCAGAGCACAGCCAGGAACATTTTCAGAGAGCTATCAGCGGCCACTGAGGTTAATGTTTCCAGGCAAACAGTATACAGAAAACTCCACATGGTTGGCGTGTATAAGATGCATCCCCGTGGGGAAAGGTTGGCTTCGTGTGCACTGAACATGGACACAAGACAATTGAGTCAGGTCATATTCTTAAATGAGTTCGGTGGATGTGCTAACCATGGTTTTAGCTAATAGGTACTGGTTATTCAATAAAAATTAAAAAATAAATTACGAACTTGCAAATTAGACCTACGGTTTTTACATATTATTACAATTACGTTAAAATAAATGTAAACAAATACGTAAAACATCGATATTTTACTCAATATTTCATTGAAAATAGAATGTTCGATATATCGGGAAATATACAGGGTTGGGACACATTAATACGATCACCTGCTAGTATCCGGAATATTCACCTTTGGCGGCAAGCACAGCAGCTAGTCGACGTGTCAGAGAGTCAATACGTCCTCGGAAGGTGGTTGCAGGTATCTGGGACCATTCGGCGATGAGTGCATCCCGTAATTCCATTACCGTGCGTGGTGGAGGGTCCAGCTTGCGGACATGGCGATCGAGATGGTCCCACAAATGTTCAATGGGGTTGAGGTCCGGGGAGTTTGGTGGCCATGGGAGTAGCTTGAATTCATCCTCATGCTCTTCGAACCAGTCGTGAACAATTTTGGCAGTATGGCAGGGAGCATTATCCGGTTGAAAGGTGCCATCACCCTGAGGAAACACTGTCGACATGAAGAGGTGTACCTGGTCTGCAACGATCGTCAGGTAAAGAACAGCATTCAGTGTACCCTCCAGCGGTATCAGTGGACTCAGACCATACCACGAAAACATCCCCCCAAACAGTCACACCTCCCCCACCAGCCTGTCGTCTGCCAACGATGGTGTCGGGATGCCTGTTCTCAGATGCTTCCCGGCGAATTCTCCATCGTCCGTCCACTCTGTTCACCAGAAACCGCGACTCGTCAGAGAAAGCAACCCTTTGCCACTCGGCCGAGGTCCAATGGCGCTAGTCCATTGCGAATTGGAGGCGTTTTCGGCGATGCACAGGCGTCAACATGGATGCTGTTACCATACGCCTGCTCCGGAGCACCACCTCAAGAGGGATCGTGGCACTGTCTTGGTGCTGACATGCCTAGTGGCCCCACTATTCATCTGCTGTGTCAGTTGCTCAACAGTGGCACGCCGATTGGTTAGTTGCTCTAGGAGCGATGGCCCGTGGGGCCCACAGTTACCTCTTCGGTTGCTCGAAACTGTCTGGTTCGTCCAGTCGCGGTACACCTTCACAACGGCAGCCCTAGAGCAGTTCACAAAGGGGGCCGTTTCTGAAATGCTGCCTCCCTTGGCCCGATAGCCAATGATCATCCCCTTTTGGAGGTCCGACAGGTCACTTATTCTGCCCATGACGGCGACAATTGCTGTGTTAACGGATGCTACTACACGTCTGCTGTTGCCAGCTTTTAATGATATGCAATGATTTTTCATCTGCATACCATGGGACGTTCTAAGATGTTCGAGGAGAGGTGGTCATATTAATGTGTCCCGTCCCTGTATATAAACTAGCTGATATACCCGGCCTTGCTCGGGCTTCTTTTTTGATGAAATTTTGCAATATCTGAATGTGAATAAACAGTGAAAATGAACACATGAAAAAAGATTAGAATTAATACAGTAAAAATCATATTGAAAAACCGAAAGGAATTCTTTTAAAATGCTCCCAATACATGGCGTTCTCTAGCTATGGCCTTCTAGCAGTTCTACCACAGATTAAAGAAAACATGTTTTCTCTATGTTTTCTTAAATCTGAGATTCTATCCGACTTTTACATATGTGTAGAATAATGCATGTGGTTTCGAAAGAGGAAGGAATAGAATGAAAATAAAACAATACTTTGATCAGACGTTTCTTCAGTCTAGGCTATTGACAAGCGCCACGGCCTATAGATGTCACCACCATGGCAAGTTAATGGCCGCTGAAAGGGTGATCAACAAACATTCATTTCATTCTCACGCGTTTCTTCACGAGCTTCTTCATTCATGTGATGGCGGCACGTTCGCTAGTCGCAGGCCATACGTGGCCTTCGAGATATTAGGCCTCCGCATCGCCTCTCATTTCAATGCTTTCCTCCCTGCCAGCGGAAGTTCAACTTTTTAACGCTAGAGGGGGATCATCAGGAAGAAAACGGTGATGGATCCAAGCTAAATCTATGGAAGCTACGAGCGTTGATAAAATTATTTCGAACGTAGTTTTTTTTATTAATTTGTATTTTGCTTTTTCATTGATTGTATATATTTGTAATTTATATTTTTTGCATTCTCTCATTGAGATATTTCGTTGTTTTTAAAGTGCTAATTCGTTGCGCTCGTGTACTTCGCACACATTTGCCTCCCTTAGCTACGCTCCTGATTCAGTGTTAGTGTAAACTTCCTTCTTTTCAGAGGCTGTGTGTTATTAATTAATCATTTAATAAAATTACTTTATTTTAAATGATCATTACTATCTAATTTCGCTTTATGCTGTCATCAGCCGAAACCTACATTAACTGGTATTTAGCTGCGTTTTGTTTTTTTGAGTTGAATGTACATTCAACAGCCTGTTGTTGGATGTTTCGATAATAGTGCAGACGATCTCGTTCGATAAATCATCTAGAGCATGATATCAAAAAACAGATGAAGGTAGGTAATAGAACGATTACCCCC
>JAHWFO010048912.1:2891531-2910155 GCA_023313115.1 Rhysida immarginata
AAGAACAGATGAAGGTACGTATGTGAATACCCCTCCCCCCCCCCCCTTCATCTGTTCTTGATAAAACATTTTATTTCAATATTTTGTGTGTGAATCCGATTTAAATCGATTTTTCACTTACATCGAATATATCGCTCATTGTGATAAATGCAGATCGGTTTATATTAAGATTCGATTCAAAAGAAAAACTAACAACACAATACAGTAATTCGTTTTCATTAAAATGTGCGAGCGTGACGTTTGAAAAATGTTAAAAATATGTTGGAATAATTTCGTTTCATTAATTTCATTCAATTCAATGAAAACCAAGACCACATAAGAATCGTGTCATTTGCTCTTGCTGAAAATTAAACACTAAACCGGTGTAAAGACAAATTCATCAATATTACATAAAGATATACATAAATGTAAATGAATAAAGGAAATTCAGTTAAGTAATGATTTTTCACTAAAGTTTTAAAGTGATAATGTTCTTTTATAACAAGGAGAACCTCCCATAAGTACAGGCCGGGTTTTTTTTCACATATTTATAGAATTTTTATTCCACTGTCAATTTGAGCATATAATAAAAATTTCCCTATAAAATCATTTCCATGAAAGAAAGTTTTCTTTATTAGACCTAATTTTGTCGTGAGAGCCAGAATTTTGCGAGATAAAGTCGGATAAATTAGCATAGCGATCAGGTAGAAAGTAGTCGTTTATCCCTGATGAGCGCCAACTAGCGGTCAAAAATTGAAAATGCTTCGGCAGGCAATTTCAAGCCCGATGCGGAGGCCGTATATCTCGAAGGCCACGGGCCATATCAGAGTTTGCGAAATAATTCCGCTAGATGTCATGTCAGAGTTTGGCGCTGTAGTTCTCTTATTTCGCTCGCCACATACTTGTGTTTGGAAGAGCTTGTGGCAACATGTAGACTTCGTTTTACCACAGTCGGCCCATGGGAAGAGAAGATATAATAATTTGAAATGTTTATGGTAAATGCCCTTATTTAGAAAAAGTATCGTTCATTACTGCAGATGGACTTATTCTAAACTATATAGAAGAAGAAATCATAAAAAATTGACTTTAAAAAATCATTTGTTCATCTAAATATTCAACAATTCCAAAATTCCACGCGAATGACGCTCCTAGCCTAAATAATTTCTTGGCAACGTATTCATATTTTAGACGTGAACTTGCCCTAATTGTGTGAACTTCGACGATACAATGGTTACCCATTTTCACCTTTTATAGTGTGCTCTACCAGGGTGCTAGGATATCTTTTACAGCAATGGCTATCTTGCATGCAAGGAGAATTTAATGCAACTACCCGGTTGTTGGCCTCTTGGTGAAAATTCGCACGATTTCGAAAACTGCGCTGAAGCGCGGCCGACTTCTCTTCATCTGGTGCTCGATACCCGGCTTCAGTTCTTTCTATGGGGCTTGGTTTTTTTTCTTCATGGATGTACATGATCGTTTGTTTCTAATAATAATTAATATTTGATTAATTTTCCATTTTCTGATAATATTATTTATTAGACTTATCTAATTCCATTTTTCCATCGTTTGTGTCTGTGTGCTCAGCAATTCCAACACTTTGAGCTGGGTTATTCACTAATTGATAATCTATTGTTGCATTCGCACTTTGCTCTCGATATCTTGAAGCCAAACTTAGGCATTCATCACTTGAAGCAAAACAGTGCGTGGGTGAAACCGATACAGCGCCGAGCGAAGGGACTGCTTTCTCTGCCGCCTTTCCACTATTTCTTATTTACAATCAGAAACACCGATGATATAGACAGTAGCGGGTTTAACGGTAAGTGAACTAAGTGGCCCTGGATTACATGTATAGACAAAAAAAAATCAATACTCATAGCCTTTCTTTGATATTTTAAAATGTTAAGAATGCAATGTCGAATTTTCCTGGGTGAACCCAATTGGACACAAAATTCCAGTGCGAGCATTTAAAAGAATTCTTCTCGTTTTTCCATAGTGAATATAAACTTTATTAAGGCTTTTTCGTTTATATTCAAATTCAGATATTGCAAAATTTCATCAAACAAACATCCCGTGCAACGCCGGGCAAATCAGCTATACTCTGTCCAACGAAAGTTGGAGTGGGCGTGTCCAGTTAAACTTTCGTTGGACAGGGTATAGTACTTGTATAAAAGAAATATATCATAGATGGATTGAGAGAGTTAAGGAACTCTGTTTACAGCCTCATCCGCATCCCTCATCAACAATTAACCGTTTCAATGGAGTGGTATTCGGTCATAGAGCGTGGAATCATGTCCTGAATGTGGTTGTTTATATTGATAGTATCAGTTTTAGCAGCAAGAGTGGGCGTCTCACACAATCAGTTGAGATCTTTAGAATTTTCTAATATGATTAGATAAACATTATCTATAACTTCTCTAAAGGAATTTACTAAATTACAAAAACCATATGAAAAAAAATTTTTACTCCAGTTATTAGCTCATGAGGAAAAGTACCTACACCTTTTTAGCAAAAGCTTGAGCAGCTGCACGCCTAGAAGTTGTATTCTCTTATTTGTTTTAGAATAATTTCTTAATCTCTCCAAAGATTTTAATAAAAAAAAAAGAAATAATAATGATTATTTATTTATTTATTTATTTATTTATTTATTTATTACTTTTTATAACTATCCACCTTAAAACGTGAATCATTAAGGCAAGCATCGTACCTGACGAAAAAGGCAGGCCCTGGCCGTGACCACCGAGAGACAAGGCCTGAGCCAACGCCACCTAAAAAACAAATTCCTGGTCACTGCGTCATCACACCTGGGGGTCTAGGCTGAGCTCATCGACAAGCAGTCGACTGTCGACAAGTGTCGATGGTCACGTAGTTAATGACGCATTTGTCGATTTGAGCTATTATGAACACGACTTGTCTACAGTGTCTGCAGAATCTACAGTGTAGACTTGTCTCCTTGTCTACAGAGTCTACAGTGTACAGACTCTACACCGTCGATTTTCTAGTGTAGACTTTGACCATCGATAACTGCCTTATTCTTGTCTACAATTCAAGAGCAGTCGACTATGCTCTTGGCGATCGTTATTTCAGAATTTAGCAACCGATTTCTTATTAAAATCTTTTTTCCTTCGTTTCCGGCCTGCAGGCTAAATACACACAGCTCAAGAATACACATTTTTAAAAATATTAACAAAAACTAGTTTAAAAATATTTACATACATGAAGTACTCTCTTGTGCTACGAAACTTGAACTGTGAAACTAATAATATAGTGTGTCTACAGGTATGTGCTTATGTATGTATTTATGTATATACATGAATAAATGTGTAAAATTATGTAAACTTGTGTATATCATCTAACCATACGTGTGTAAACTTGTGTAAAAATGTGTAATATACCACTTATCGACGGTTAGATTTTGTCGAGATCGACAGCTTGTCGACGAGTTCAGCCTAGACCCCCTGGGCTGACAATTCAACTTTCATTGTTTACAACAAACGAAAAAGCACCTGTTGTAATCAGCGTTTTTTCGTTTGTTGTAAACAATGAAAGTTGGATTGTCAGCCCTGGTTTGATGACGCAGTGAGCAGGCTTTGTTTTTTAGGTGGCGTTGCCTCAGCGCGGAAACGTCATACATTGTTAATCATCATTAGAAGGGTATTGTTATTCGTATTTCTACCAATAATAAGTCTTAAATTAGCCCTTCTAAGGATGATGTACGGTGGTCACGCCCTGGCACGGAAAAGTCACCTCATCTTCTTAGTCGAAGCAACAATGTAACCTTCATTGTTTCTTTACAAACGAAAAAATACTGATTGCTAAAATCCAACATGGAAACAATGAATATTACATTGTTGCTTGGACTAAGATGGTCAGGTGACTTTTCAGTGCCAGGGCGTGTCTTTTTCGTCGGTTGCGGCATTTACGGCCAACACCACCTCTACTCAAAGCCTGAGCGCGAAAATTTCACACATTGTTGCATCATCATACCTAGTCATAATTTCGGGCTTATTATTGGTAGAAATGCGATTAAAAATGACTACGTAGCCCACGAGATAGACAGGCACTGGCGCGGAAAAGTCACCTGATCATCTTAGTCCGAATAACAATGTAACCTTCATTGTTTCCAAAAAACGAAAAATTGCTGATTGTTAAAATCCTATTCTGTCTAGGTGGTGTTGGCCTGTCTATCTCGTGGGCTACGAGATGACTACCTATGACGTTTTAACAATGTATGACGTTTCCGCGCTCAGGCTTTCTCTTTAGGTGGTGTTGCCGCGGCACGGAAAAGTCACCTGATCATCCTAGGCTGAATAACAATGTAATCATCATTATTTCCATCTTGGATTTTAAGAATCAGTATTTTTTCGTTTGTTGAAAACAATGAAGATTGGATTGTTGATCAGCCTACCATGGGCTGTGACTTTTCCTCGCCGGGGCAACGCCTCCTAAAGATAAGGCCTGAGCGCGACAAAATCACACATTGTTACATCATCATCCGAAGACAAGTTTAATCGCATTTCTACCAATAATAAGCCCTAGATTATATCTTCGCATAATGATGTAACAATGTATGACGTTTTCGCGCTCAGGCCTTATCTTTAGGAGGCGTTGGCCGGGGCCTGTCTTTTTCGTAGGCTACGCGGCATTTATTAATTTCATCAACTATTGTTCACCCAGCCGATTGTTGACGCAAACACCAGGGGCGGATTGTTCACACATGCAAGGAAACCAATATAAACCAAATCTATAGATGTAAAGATTATTAATTTCTACGTTTTAAAGGGACTTATCTCCAGTTTTAGATTTTTTCCATCATTGTAGTAACATTACAGAGCTATACATCTTTTTTATGTATAGATTTGTAAAAATCGATGTTTTATTCACTGGGAAAAACACTAGTCTATTGTATTTACTTATCGAGCCTGATATAAAAAATTAAATTGATTTTATTTCTGCTTAAAGCGCATTAAAAAAAAAGCAAGGAAAAAAAAAGCAATTTATGACCTGGACGTGATTTGAACACGCAACCTTCTGATCTGGAGTCAGACGCGCTACCGTTGCGCCACCAAGTCAATTGATTAATGATTAATTTACCTTCCAGAAATTAAAAACAGAATGAAATACGAGGGTTGTTCGACAAGTACGTGCATTTATTGGAAGAAGAAAATATAACTTTTTGGGGACAAACATGTTTTTTTTTTTTATTTTCAACAGCTCCCTTCGAGATCTATACACTTAATGATTGCCAAAACAACTGCCTATTTCGGCAAATCAAATCATTAGTCATTGGAGTTAGTCAGGCTTTGTGTGTAAATCGAACGCCTTTGCTGGACCAAAAAGTTGGACAAATCACACACTATAAACGGGTTAATAAAAAAAACAAACAATTTGAGCATTGTTGGACTAAGTGTGTAGACCTATGTATAAAAATAAATATATGTCCCAAACATAATATTTTCTTCATTTTGCACGGATTTCGAACGACCCAGAGACCTGAAGATGACGTTTCAGACAGTTTACCATTTGTGAAAGATAAAGAATTATTTCTTTTAACTTTGATAAAGAGTAGTCTCTGTCCAAAATGTTGGAGTTTTTGACGTAGAATACGCCCTAGTTTCGAAGCTGGCATGGCACGCTTAAATCGTGAATGTAACAAAAAAATACTTGATTCGGTGTACTTCTCTTTTAGGAATATGATGACTTCGTCCAAGTTAACCATGTTGAAGTCGGCTAAAGAGTCTTTGCAAGTGGCGGATGGTAAAACTGTGTCCTGCGAAAAGGCCTACCTGCTTGGATGCTACGTTTGCTGCTTTCGACCTAGTATTTAACGAAACGCTACAGTCTCTCCAAGATGAAATAATCGCAAGTATAATGCACTGGAGGCCAAGGTGGATGCTATAAATAGACATATAGAAGATAAGTTAGAAATTAAGACCGAGATAAGTGGCCTTTCAGCAATGTTTAGCTGCTCCGAAGGCAGGAAACTCTATGGAGAATAAACCGGTCGATATAACAATAAGGTAAGTAACGTTATTAAAACTATTTCTAATGCTAAAAGTGTGGGGCCCATGGAAATAATCGATAATAGTGACTGTTCGATAAACGGTGGCTGTAAAAAAAGCCATTCTGATGGAACTGATGGAGAAGTGGAAGACAGCGCCTGGACTATTGTTCGTAACTAAAAAAAAAAAATCAGAAAGGGGACGAGGATCGATAACCTAAAGACCGTCTGCAGAGTAAACGAAGAAGTCGTCAGCGCGTTTAGAAAGAAGAACCCGAAAAATGGACGAAGTCGCTCGACTAATGAAGACCAAAGGATCACGAAGAACTATGTCCCGCCGATTATCGTGCGGACTCATGGCGTGCCGTTTAAGACGATTTTCACTGAGCTCGAGAAGCACGTTCCTGTGGAAAAGATTACTGTTCACACGGCAGAGCAGAAACCGTCAAAGTTAAATGTGAAGACGTTATACTGTGATCAACAAAGGTGGACTTCGGTGCGTGACATGGAACGCTAGGGGGATTCCTTGAAAGCATAACGAGTTTCACAACTATCTAATGAAGCAGGAAATCGGCGTTGCTTTCCTCTGTGAAACGCACCTCAAACCAAGCCAAGACTTCAAGCTACCTGGTTATCGTATGATTTCATGCTCTATAGGGTGTGTCCCTCTGGGGGCGCTGCGATCATCATTAAGAAAGGAATTAAACACCAAGAACTAGTCTCTAAGTCTGACGCATGTATGGAATCGGACTCCATTATCATCAATGACGTCTCCCTTGGTGAAATGAAGTTCGCGGCGCTCTACAATTCACCTAAACATTATGTGGACGTTAGCAAGCTCGACGAATTCTTCAGTGGTGACATTCCAGTTGTCCTGGCTGGTGACCTTAATGCCAACCACTCAAGCTGGAACTCCAGAACGCAGAACTACGAGGGGAGTTCAATAAGTAATGCAACACATTTTTTTCTGAAAAACGGGGTTGTTTTATTCAGCATTCAAATACACCATGTTATTCCCCAATCTTTTAACTACACAACACTATTTTTCATCATAATCTCCATTCAATGCTACTGCTTTACGCCACCTTGAAGTGAGGGCCTGTACGCCTGCACGGTACCATTCCACTGGTTGATGTCGGAGCCAACGTCGTGCTGCGTCAATAACTGCTTCATCATCCGCGTAGTGCGTCCCACGGATTGCGTTCTTCATTGGGCCAAACAGATGAAAATCCGTCGATCTGCTCGAATGAGGGTGTTCGCATGTTCCGACATTGCAGGAGGCCGGCCAGCTCGCGGGAGATCAGACAGTTTTGCTTGACCTTGCGGCGATGATGACACACGCTTTGCCCAACGACTCACCGTGCTTTTGTCCACTGCCAGATCACCGTAGACATTCTGCAAGCGCCTATGAATATCTGAGATGCCCTGGTTTTCCGCCAAAAGAAACTCAATCACTGCCCGTTGTTTGGAACGCACCTCTATTGTAGACGCCACTTTAACAGCTCACTATAGCGCTGTCACATATTGGACGTCAATGAAACTTTACGAGACGAAGCGGAAATGTTTGAAAATGTTCCACAAGAAATGTCCAGTTTTTTCAACCAAAATTGGCCGAGAAAAAAAAATGTGTTGCATTACTCATTGAACTCCCCTCGTACAACGGCATGATTCTCTACAGGTATATACCATAAAATCTTGAATAGAGGCCCGAGCGTCTATTTGTCACAATGGTCCTGACCTCTCCCTCTTCCAGCCATTAATTGAGACCAACGTTTATTTAAGACCCAGCGTTTAGTGAAAAATTTCTTTATTAAAACTAAAATTCAGATCATAAAAATAAATCATACGAAGTTTTGTATCAACGAAAGTTGGAGTGGGCGTATCCAGTTAACAATGTAGAATCAACAATGTCTAACAATTGAAATAGGAAGTTTAATGGACAAGGGTTCTGACCTGCAAGGATTCTTTAACGTGCAGCCGGCAAATGACTACACGGTACCAAAGGCTTTACTTCCCTTCCGAAGTGCGTGATCTCAGGATTTTCCCCCTGAAAAAATCCTCGTCGTCCTCGGCCGGGGTCGAACCCGCGTCCTCGGGCATCCGAGGCGATCACGCAACCACTAAGCCACCGAGGCCGATCTCTTCTGCTTTGGAATCGATGGAGATGACTGCCTCATAATTATAAAGTTCTTCATCATCTTCGAAACCAATGAGACCCGGCTTTTATTTGAGACCCGCCGTTTAATCTACAGGGTCGAGTCACATTATTATGACCACTCACTACGTTTGTCTTCGGGGTTGCCCACCCGAGGAACTATGTCACGTGTTGGGAATCAGTTAGGTGAGTATATAAGGTAGGTTTCTATTATGTTAAAAACATAACACTAATTGCTGCAATGGGTAGGAAACGTGATTTATCAGATCTGGAAAAGGGGATGATAATTGGCCTTCGGGCCAATGGTGGCAGTATTTCGGAAACCGCGCAGTTTGTGAACTGTTCTCGTGCTGCTGTAGTTAAAGTGGACCATGACTGGGAAAACGGGACCGTTCAGAATAAACGGTATGGGAACTGTGGAGCACCTCGTGCCATTGATCAGAGAGATGAACGTCGGCTGCGAAGGTGTGTGAAGGCCAACCGAAGAGCTACAGTGGGCCAACCTACCGCTCAAACCAACGAGGGTGCTACCAGACATGTCTCTAAAACCACAGTACAGAGTACCCTGCTACGTATGGGCCTCCGCAGCAGACGGATCGTCACCGCACCCATGCTGACGAAGGTTCATCGCCAAAAACGGCTTCAATTTGCCCAATAGTACAGAAACTGGACCACTTTTGACTGGAAAAAGGTTGCCTTCTCCGATGAGTCACGATTTCTACTCCACAGAAGTGACGGCCGTTGCCGGGTGAGGCGAGAAACCTCTGAGAACAAGCATCCTGCAACCATTGTTGGACGAATCCAGGCTGGTGGCGGCAGCGTCATGGTATGGGGAGTGTTCTCATGGCATTGTCTGGGCCCACTGATATCTGTGGAAGGCACTCTCAACCGGTTCGGTTATTTATCCATAATTGCAGATCAAGTGCACCCATACATGGGGACTGTCTTCCAGAGGGGGATGGCACGTTCAAGCAAGACATTGCGACATGTCATACGGCTGCAATTGTACGGGGGTGGTTTGAGGGACACGACCAAGAGTTCCAAGTACTACCCTGGTCCTCTAATTCCTCAGACCTCAACCCAATCGAGAATATTTGGGATCACCTCGATCGTCATGTGCGTGTTATGGAACAATCACCGCGTACCCTTCAGCAGCTATCGGATGCTTTACAGTCTGCATAGCAACAGCTACCAGTAGAAACCTATCAGAATCTTATTGACTCACTCCCACGCCGTCTAGCTGCTGTCCGTGCCGCTAAAGGCGTTTATTCGGGATATTAGCTGGTGGTCATAATAATGTGACTCGACTCTATATTTTTAAAGCACCGCCCGGCGTTTATTTGAATACCTGGCCTTTATTCAAGATTTTAGGGTACCCCCCTCTCTTCCCTTCCTCCCTGACAATCGTCAATCATATTATTAAGTACCGAAAGATATAGCATGCTATCAGTGTGGGGAAGCGTGTCTGTCTGTCTGTCCGTCCGTAACTCCTCCGAGGCTATAGAAGATTTTCAAATCTGTTTTCGTCAGTCGATGAATATGGTTCATGGCACGAACCAATCACAAATATTATCTAAATCGGTTCATTGGCACGTGCACAAATGGTACCTCTATTTTCCCGCCTAGCAATTTTCAATGAAGAGATATATTAAGTAATATATCAAACAAATCGTAATGACGAGATAGAAGCGGATATAAATTACTATTTTCTCCAATTAATAAATATGGTTCCTGGAATGAACCATTTTGAAAATGGTAGAAATCGAGACAATGGCACATGCTCTAATGGTACCCTTATGACACCCTCAAGTATTTTCAATGATAAGTTATGGCATGTAATATATCAAACAAATTGAGATGATGTATCATGAATGAATATAACGTAAAATTATTGATAGTCGAAATTTGTTCCAAAGAACCTGGTTTACTGGAACCATTTTGGTTCATTGGAACTTTCAATGCTAAAATATGGCATGTAATATATCAAACAACTTGAAATGATGTGTAACGTGGATAAATATTGATTTGTTAGAGTGTACGCAGTGGAAAGTATAAAACACGTAAACAGAAGGCGTGGATATATAGTTTACTAATAGAATAAATGAAAATCTAAACCTACGGTAAATCAGTAATAAAGAAAATTAACCCTATAGTAAACACAAAAGCAATACACGAACCTACTCGGTTCGGGCAAAAAATGTATTGCGTAACTACTCAATAAATATATAATGCACAAATTAGATCCTCATAAGGCTCCTCCAAGGTATAACACTTTTAGGCTCGGCACATACTGAAGCACCCACACAAATCGTCGATAAACGTAGGATTAAGCACAACACACACTTAGGGCATAAAAACCCCGACGATGCAAATGTTTACTAAATATCACCAGTAGACCACTTTTCCGACGATCACAAAATCAGGTGAACGCTTTAAGCAAAAACTTGAGCTAGAGCTCGAGGATCCAAAATCAATGGGTTAACGTCACTTATTGTGTAGCAGAAGTCAGCATCGGTTAAAGTCAAAATGCAAAGTTTCTGCAGACAAAAGGTTGCGTGATTTCTGAACGACTCCTAAAGTTAAAAGGAGAAGTCAAGTTTACAAATCACACAAGTAGGACGATAAGAATAACTGCGTCGTCGATAATTACCAGTTGTAAAGGCGTGGGAGCCTAATTGATGAATGGCTTCGTAAAACTAGACAAGAAGCCAGGAAAAAGTTCTAATTGGAATTAACAAGAACAAAGCCTAAACAGTCCTTCACGTAGGCACCTAAGCCAAAAGGCCACAGTCCACGTATATAAGAGACATAACTAAGTCGATAGGCTTTTAACTCGGGAAATGAAACTGAAGCGAAATGGGCGCATAAAAATAGCTGGAATTTGACGCTTGCCAGGTAGTCTATGCGGTGACAAACAGTCCACCGAGGAATATTAATTTCGTCGGAATCTTCTCGAGACGGAAAATCTATGCCACGTAGGCGCCGCGACGGCTTCGTACTATCGGAGTTCTCTTCTCCTCTCTCGCTCGTCGAGTTTCCGAGATCACCGTTCTTAATAGCATACGCTCGTACCATTATCAGCTACCTTAAGAAGAACCATAATGCTGCCATTTCCAATTGAATCGGTCATTTCAAAAACCTCATAAGTCACTCAATTACAATTTTTCAGGAATCAATAAAAACTGTTTCACGCACAAACAAATGAGTTTTAAAGAAATTTTTTATGCTTAATTTAGTATTTGAGTGGTAAAAAATATAAATAGTGAATAACCTTTTTTATTAATAAAAATAATGAAAAAAACCTCAAAAACTGTTCTTGACTTATGTTGTTTTAGCAAGAAATAAGGTTAGTGATATACAATTTAATCAAAACAATCGTAGTAATCATATTTTTTATCGCTTATTATTGAAAATTACACTTAAAAATAACCTTATTAACATTTTACATGTATTAATTTGTCATTTTTTAATATCTTTAAGGTACATAGTCATATTCTCCATCATTCTCATCTGGATTATCTTCAACATTTGCAGTTGGCCAGCTAAAAATGTTGTTATAAATGGCATATGCTCTTCCAGAATGCTATCCTGAACTTGCTTTAAATCGTCTAATTTTTTTTGATTGATGGGCACTTTTAAATCATAAGCCTTGGCTGATGGAAGCGAAACAGAAGTTGTAAGTTTTTTTATTAATAAGAATGAATGTTTAATCAATCCATCAATATATTCATCGGCTATGATAGTACCTTTTCTATCTGAATCATACTGAAAACTCATGTATGTCGAAGGTGCGAATGATTTTTTTCTGTTCTTTTGGTACTTTTTCCCATAAGATTCAGTTGACAAACGTGTTTTTTTTGTACAAATTTGGCCACCATTTCTTAAATTCCAAAACATCTTCAGTTTTTAGCTCTATGACTGTAAATGTTGAGCTGGAGTTCGAAACCAAATCAATGTATTCTCCTGGGACGTAGATACGATCATGCTTTCGAACATTTTTTTATGACTCCAAAATCACGGTCATTTGGTAAAAACGAATGACCACGTATGGGAAAATATTGATAAACTTTTTCAAATCTTTTAGAGTCAGTCAAAGCCAACATAAATCTCAACAATGTATTATTTTTATTTTGACCGGGGCAGACGTCGGAAAATAGATATAAATAGCTCATTGGCTCCTCTAACGCCATATTTCCATATTTGTGTATAGCAGCAGCCCCCCCCCCCCTCCCCGGGTACGGCCATGGAACAAAGCAAATTTAAAACGTCAAACTCAGTCATAAAACTACTCCCACCATCTAGTAGTGCATGCAAAAACCTCTTAAGTCACTGACTAATGTTGTTTATGCAATGAACGTCTTTCACACGGTATTATTTGAAGAGGAAGGAATGTATCGACTTACGTGCTTTTTACCCAGAATACGCAGTTCCCTTTAAGGAACTATTTTCAGCAAAAAAAGCATGTCGGAAAAAAATGTGACTTAAGAGGTTTTTGAAATGACCGATTCAATTGTTCGGGCATTCGAGGCGTTTTTCGTCTCCCTCTTCTTTTCCCGACCTCTCCATACCGCTTCCTTCTTGCCAATCTCTCGATTTTGCTTTTTCACACGTCCTCATGACGAAACTCCCGCTCTTCCCGCCTATTGGTTGGATAATGTTGACGCTTTTGATGTCGAGCATTTCTCCGCTTCCTCTTCCAACTCGAAGAATAAAAATAACGAGTGTGGAAGAGGGCGTTGACGTCATCGGAATCTTGAATATCGTCCAAATTCCTAATAGTAAAATTAATGATAGTCGGAACTGGTTCAAAGGATACCTGGTTTAATGGCACCATTATGGTTCACTGGAACTTTCAATGCTAAGATATGGCATGTAATATATCAAAAAACTTGGAATGATGTGTCATAAATGAATACAAGGTAAAATTTATGTCAATCCAAATTGGTTCAAAGGTACGTGGTTTAATGGTATCATTATGGTCCATTAGAAACTTACAATGTTAACATACGGCGGTTAAAAATATGGCATGTAATATATCAAATAACTTGTAACGACATGCCGTGAATGAATATAAAAGAGTAATTAATAGGTTCGAAGATGGTCGAATTTAATTCACTGGTACCTGTGCTTATGATACCATTAGAAATGATCAATGCTAAGTTAGGGCATGTAACATATCAAACAACAAATGACGACATGCCATGAATGAATATATAATAGTATAAAATTCGCAGATTATCAAATTAGAATTACTGGAAACTGTTTTATGGTTTTCAAAAGCAATTCAAAAATGTTGGAATTTTGTTTCTAATAGTTTATTTGAAGGCGATTAGTTTAGCCTTTCGGTACTTGGTTATGTCATTCCTTAATGGTTTATTTTTTCATAATGTGGAAGACCTCTTGGGTTAGTCACGCTTCTTGCCTACTTCAGTGTATTTCCTTTGGAATTTATTCTGGAAGGGTGAGCCTCGTGGAAGCACTGTTTCCGTCCCACCTGAAGAAATGTACACTTCACTGTTCGATTGTCGATTGTGTACAGTGGCGGACATTAATTTAGATGGGAGTTTCGTTGTGCGAGCACGACATTTAAGGTGTCATTTGTTTTGACTTTTTGCGCTTTATAAAATAGTTTAAAATACAGCTTCAATATTTATTATTTGTCATCAAATGTCTGCCTTTGAAGTGTGGAAATTTAGCAAAAATTACAGAATGGTCACATTTATGGATAATAAACACCAGAAGAATTATAGAAAACAACAACAAGGAAAACAGATCGAGAGATGGAGAAATCCAAGAAGATTCGGGTGTCCGATGTGAGCGTCAACGGGCTCGGCGGGAGCACCTCAGAGTTGAAGCATTTCGCCGCCAAGGTGACAAGAATGCGCCAAGTATAGGATGGGGCAGAAACAAATTTGGCGTCACGCGGACAAGTTTGTAGGTGGCGCGGTGAAACATATCACTAAAGCTCTATATTTACTGTATCTGTATATACAGGGTGACGAAAAACGAATGGAAGATAATGATTCACATAATAGATCATGGTATAGTGATGCATTTTGTCCCTATGAACATGGGTCCGAATTTGAACGCTAAGTAAGATATGAACAGAAACAAAAATGCCGCCACCAAGATCAACATGTTAATAATTCAGGTTCTCTAATATCTAGGATAATGAAATTTGGAGGAATAATAGGGTACATAAAATTGTGTATACCGTTAAAATTTTATCGAATTTCAACGAGTAGTTTCCGAGTAACGTACTCAACATCGTAACACGTACTGGTTAGTACTCGCATGTGAGCACTGTTACGATTTTGAATGCTTAACTCGGAAACTATTCGTTGGAATACGATCAAATTTTAACGGTATACTACCCTATTATTCCTCCAAAATTCATTATCCTAGGCGTTACAGAACCGGAGTTATTAACTTGTTGATGTTGGTGGCGGCATTTTTAGTTCTGTTCATATCTCAGTTAGCATTCAAATTCGGACCCGTGTTCATAGAGACAAAATGCATCACTATACCCTGATCTATTATGTGTATCATTATCTACCATTTGTTTTCCGTCACCCTCTATGGAGGTTTCACGGCACATAATAAAAGAAATACACAAATTTTCTGATTGGTTTGGCCGTTTATTACAGGCTTTATCAATGAAATGCTTGCCTGGCCCTTTATCGATAACATTGATTACGTCTTGCGTGAGCATGGATTGTGGATGGGGTGAGTTATATGTACCCCCGTTTACAGACCATTATATGAGTCATATTTACCCAGAGGCTGCGCGAATCGGTAAGCAAAATAAGCGTCGCATGGGGCGCATGGGGGCGCATTATAGGATTGGGGGCCAACCAAGGTTGGAAGGGCGTATTTTTTAAAGATTTACATAGGGGCGCCTAGGAAGCTAGCGCCGCCTCTGAACACACTACGGAATGAATTAAATTAAATCTTAAGAATTAGTCACAGACCGCAGTTATAAATTCGAATCACTAGATGGCAGAAAAAGCGCTGTCTCATACCAGCACTTATTTGAGAGTTTCCGCTCTTATTGTTTTAAGCTCTTTTTCTTATTACAAGCGAGGATTATTCGTGTACTCTTATAAATTATGATTTGCATAAAAAAGTTTCTTTTAATTGTTTCCGATGAACAACAATTAGTATTCCATGTTGGCTATTTTTAATGTTAATCAAATTCAGAGCAGGCCAAGTAGAATGCTGCTGTGTCTTTTACATAGGTGGCGGACTGAAGAGATGAACTCAATTGAATCATTTTTCTTTAGTATACTTGTGTTGGCTTAGAGCAAACTTTCTATCTATAGTGTTGAGTTTTTGAAATTCTGAGAGAGTTCGAGTAAGGTAATTTTCTCCTGGTTAGGGGTTATACTAGTGTTTGTAACCCAAATGAACAAATACAAAATTAGATTATTTGAAAAGTGAAAATAATAGAGATTATTCTTTACTGAATGATCATATTTTTGAGGCAAGAATAAGGAGTATGTATCACAGGGAGAAATAAATTAGAAAGAGCATTTGCTTGTACGGTGAGTGATTTCAGGTGCCAACATTGAGGCAAAATGGCCAGTAGCGATTTCGGGACGGATGAGAGCGAAGCGACGCTGTTTGCAATGTGTCATTTAGCATTTTCAGGAACGACCGTAAATACTCGATCTATACTCGCTTGCGTTGTATAGCTGCACTCCGTTTGGCATTTTCAGGAATGACCGTATATACCCGATGTACGAGGTGCTACTCAAAATTTACCGAAATGTACCTCTATAAAATACGAAACTTGCCCGTTCTTTTAATTTCCACCGTCGCCTTCAAAGTAGTCTCCTGGGCACTTCTGGAAGCACTCCTGAAAGTTCCCATGTTGGACCAGTTTTACATCTGCTGCGATTCCTCTTGGATCACTTCAATGGAGTCAGATCGCCGCCCTTTTAAAGAAACTTCAATTTCATCGCCGCAATTTCAATTTTCGAAAGCATTTAAAATCGCAGGGTGCCAGGGGTCATCGACCATGTTGGTTTTGTTGAGGAAGCCCCTCACAGCGAGCGATGTATGCGCCGGAACTTTGTCGTGATGGAGCAGCCAGTCGTTCTTCTTCCACATCTCTGGCCTTTTGCACCTCCCGTTTTCCCTCAATCGTCTCAAAACGTCTCGTATGACAGTTCAAGGCGATTACAAACATCGTAGATGGTGTGACTTCGGTCCTCTCGGATCACGTCACGCGCCTTCGTGATCATTTCCAGAGTTGTGCTTGTTGACGGTCGACTAGAACGCTTGTCGTCTTCCACAGACTCCCGACAATCTTTGAAACGCTTAAACCACTCAAATGTTTGGCTTTGGCCTAAAGCTTGTTCACCAAAAGCCTCCTTCAACAGTCTGTGGGTTTCAGCCACAGTTTTCTTCAGCTTTAATATCAAGAATCGCAACACGACCAACACAAAGAGTGACAAAAACAGCTCAAACTCAAAATCACGTGAACATAGGATGACACCACTTGGCCCAATTACAGCTGAGACGTACCCCTAGCACCATCTATCGCCAAAACTTCGTTCCTCTTACGTTTCGGTCAGAATAAAACAATTTCGGGAAATTTTGGGTGGCACCTCGTACAGCCGCGGGCCAAAATTTACACTCTCTCCTTAATAATAATTCAAAAATAATCAATAAAAAAAATGTGAAGAGAATAAGTTTATTCAATTAATTTTAATTTAATAAAAATAATTATTCGAAGCTTTCTAATTCTGAATCGTCATCATCTGATTTTTTAACCATTTCTGACAGAATGTCATTCCAGGCCTCCTTTATCCACTGAATAACAAGTTCCATATCAGGCTTCATGATGTTTCCACGTTTTGTGATCTCGAATTGAACGAAAGTCATCTAATTACGCCATTTTTCTCTGACTCGATCCTTAAACGCCTTCTTTAAGCACACATCTGGCGGTTGCAAAACAGACGTTAGGCCACAGACTACTTATTATAGGGAGTGCAAGTGACTACGTCACAGCTGACGTCATTTGCGCGATGAACGGGCCGAGAGCCTAGGAAATGGGATCGCTGGTTCCAAACATTGGAACCACGCAATATACGTACTAGTAACGTTGAAACGGGCGGCCAGTAAAAATGACATCTCTTAAATTATTATGTTAATTTGTGTAATTTATATTATTATTAAGACATTTAATACCATCATATAATTTATACATTAATATTAGAACACTTTTTAATCATTTTTAATCACTTAACAAAAGAATGCCATCGTTCGCAGATCTTTCTTTCTTTGGGAAAACGATAGATGTCTAAATCGCTGTTTTGGCTCCTTCTTGAGCAGTGAGGAACTAAACAATTTCACATCTTAAATGTGTTATAAACACTGGGCTTATACAAAACGATTTTATTCCATCCCTACGTTGGAACCATGTTAAATCCCGAAGCGAGAAGACTTGTTTGGAACCAAATCGAGTCACGTGACCGAAGAATTCCAAGGACTGACGTCACACTTGCACTCCCTATACAGATGGGAGAAATGATGACGTCCTTATGGAAAAAAATGAAAACAGGTCACGTGATTGTGTCCCACTGTATCGCCAGGTGCGCTGCAATCGGTGACTATACCACAGATTACCGAGTAGACAGATGCGACATAAGTCCTTTTTAACAATGGATAATTGGGTGCGCTTTTTAACAATGGATGAACGGTCGCGCCCTCACTTGAAAAAGAGGGGAATTACTTTGTGTACTCTGCAATGGAAAAACAGTGTATTTGAGTTTCAAAATTAATCGGAAAAAAGAAATGATAGTAACTAAAATGATAAGTAGAATGTATTTTAAACTTTGCCATGTATTTTAATCAATCTTGACTTAATATTCCATTCACATTTCATTCATATTTCATTGATAAAATACAGAGAAAAAAAAACAAAATAGAGAAAATATGTTATATAAAAAAAACCATTTTACTTAAAACTATTGAGAGATGTGCAAGCGAAAAATGTAAAAATTTTCACAAAAAAAAAACGGGAAAGCAGATGAAACGTAGTTCCCATGACATTTCCATTACAACAAAACATAGTTCCCCTCTTTTTCACCAGGATCGCTGGCATACCAGGCGCAACCGCTCACATCCTCTAATGTCGTATCTGTTTACTCGATAATCTATGACTATACTGAATTGTACTATTTAGAAAAAACATGAGTCATGCACTTTCCATCACGTAAAAAAATATATAGACACAGATTACCGCTGAAAGCGTTGAACTTTTTTGTCAGTCTCATTGGATGTCGAACATCGAACTATTGGAATGTAATCATGATGACCGGGATGATTGTTTTTCGTTTCACCAATGAAATGATCCTGCATACGATTTTGAGGTAGGCATCCATTCGTCACCTGTAATTCTGTGGAATATACAGGGTGGTCATAAATTATTAAGCACATTTTGACAGTGAATATTTTATTAACCAAGAAATGTACACACTTCTTG
>JAHWFO010048912.1:2910555-2925272 GCA_023313115.1 Rhysida immarginata
CAAGAAGTGTGTACATTTCTTGGTTAATAAAATATTCACTGTCAAAAGGTGCTTAATAATTTATGACCACCCTGTATTGTTCAATCATAATGAAATTACATAATATTATTACAAAATATTTTATTTGATTAAAAACAAATCTTAAGTTTTTCGCTTCATAAACTGGATCATTTCTGCTTCCGTTTAGTTTCCTATGGCCTGGACGGGAACTTGTAGAAATGAATTTGTTTTTCCTGCTTTTTTGGCAGTTTTAAACGTATTACCACATCCTACTTTACTGCAGTTGTTATTTGACATGTTTAAAATTAATTGGTATACCTATAATATAGCACAAAAGCAGTAACTAGTCTATTTTTGCCTCTTTGTTTTACCTTGTGCACGCATGTAAACAAAGGAGCTCTCCCGAAGCTAACGCAAGAAACGCTCACCAGAGTCCGCACACTTTGCACTTGCACCTAGCTTATAGCTTTTATGCTAAAGCTCCTAATAATATTTGTTTCGGGGAGTGTTAAAATTTTTTTCAGGGAGACTTGTTCGTAATTTTGTAGAGAAGTTATACAGAAATGTTAACAGTTAGATATTTATTCTTAAGGGACAGTACTTTACTTAAACGTGTTGCAGTTTCATTTCGGCCATGTGCGTCGTTAGGCTTAAACAAGGTTTTATTTGATTTCTGGCGTGGTGGGGTTGATTCGGACACAACAAAGGGGGTTTATTCGGACGCGTCCGAACCAATCCATTATGCCAAATCGATACTGTATTTATTTATTTATTTCATTTGTTTTAACATTTGATCTTTTTTAATTTAGATGGTTAGAATTTTAAAAAATGAAAAGAGGGCGAGATCCTCCTTCCAGGGAATATATGAAGCGAGCCGTGAATGCAGTTTTGGATGAATTAAGCGTTCGCAAAGCCTCAACACTGTACAAAGTTAAACGTTCCACTCTATAAGATTATGTTGGAAGGACAAGAAATGAATCCCAGCCAACAGCCGACGGAGTTCCAGCTCAAATTATTCCTTCATCTGAGCCTGTAACTGGAAATCAGGTGAAGGAACAGAAAATGAATTCCCGTGCCATTTTGCGAGACCCACAATAGAGAAGCTTTTATTAACAAACAAGAAAGTAGTGCATTGCTTGTTCAAGATTAAACCACGAACTTACAGAACTGGAATTTCGAAAACTTGGATTCCTGTATGCTAAAGCGAAGTCCAATCCATTTCCAAACTCGTGATTTTTTATAATGTGATAATGTTAGGCAAGTTATGATAACATTTCCTTGCTCTTTTGGTAATAAAGTTGCCTTGTATTTCATTAAAATGGCGAAAAATCAGTTTGTCTGAAACAGTCCCCTTTGTTTGGGGTTGCTTCGGACATTGCAGAGGTTTTTTAAAATACATTAATATATAGATTATCGTGTGACTACTGGAAAATCACATGTAAAGGTAAATGACGAAAGGTTTAGAGCACAAAATACGATATACACATTCACTATTTGGTTCATGATTAACCCACAGGGAGAAAAATTTGATTTTCGTCCGAACCAACCCCACTCTCCCCTTACAGATTCCTCTAGGCAATATCTACACTATGAAGTTTAGGCCCAATTGTTCCAGTGAGGGTCGGAATTGCGGGGGTGGCAGTCGCTTGGTCGTTAGAACAACTATGGCATGTGATACGTCATTCCATCATGAGAAAGGAAATAAGATACGAGCTTTTTTACATTTTCTACACACCAAGTTCGAGAAAATCAATTTTTTGATTTAAACTTGGGGGGAGGTAAAATAGTGCAGATATTTTTATAGATGACCACAGGGTCTGCTACTTACCTACCCCACTCGGGGGGGGGGGGGGAGTAATTTTCTTGTTAATAAATGTATAAATGTATTTCTGCTTCACTGCTAAAGCTCCTCCTTGGAATGTTTACAAGATTTTATTTATAGTTTGTTAAAAATTGTTGCTCAGACAACAATGGTCAGGTGACTTTTCAATTCCGGCATGTGCTACAAGCCAGGGCCAACAATGATTGAACGTGCAACAACAATACAAAACTGTTTCTTTGACGAACCCACACGTTTTTCGTTATAAGGAGCTTTAGCATAAAAGTTATTTATAAGAATGTGCCCTTGGCCTGTACGTTTATGCGGCCGTCCGTCCGCCGTTTGCACGATAACTTGAAAACGGTTAACTTTTTCAAATTCTATTTTCAGAAATATGGCCATCAAAGTCTTAGCTCGGCCGTATCAACTTTTCAGAATTTTTCGTGGACCCCTTCATGTCGAATTCACGTGCTAAAACAGTGAGTGTAAAGAATACCAAGCTAATGGCATGTCATATAACAATCGATAGTAATCGATATAAAATTCATTACTACGAATTGTCCAATTGCCACAACAAACAATTCGTTATGACGAGAGTTAAATGTATCCGTTGTTTATTGTTGCTAAACAAGAATAAAATCATGGTTTGAAAAAAAACTTTTTTCCCCTATTATCTTGTTTCTTTTTTTGACAAGGCATGTATTTTTCGATATATTAGACCGTTCCGGAGCTTTTTATTCACCCGATATATGTCTACAGAGGAAAACTGTATGATATGGCAAATTTATTTGTACATAAGCCAATTTGTATGGAGTGTATTACTTAATCCTTCATGGATTATTAAATGATTATGAAAATGTTTAATTAACAATACAAAAATTGTTGCACAAGTCAGAAAGTAGACCATTGTTGCACAAGAGCAAGAAAAAATATTTATAAATGAAGTATTCTCCTCAATGTTCCTATTAATGTGGTAAACAAAATAAGCCTCGCATGGGGGCGCCAACCACGGTTGAAAGGGCGCATCTTTTAAAGATTTGCATAGGGGCGCCTAGGAAGCTAATGCCGCCTCTGTATGTACCCTTCATAAAGCCTGGGATTAACGGCGAAATCTTGTATAATTTTCCGTTATGTACTGTAAGGCCTTCATAAAAGTCATTAACAAGAACAGTACAGTAATCCATAAATTTTATGAGATTAAAATGAAACTTGAAATGTGTTACATCATAACTGCGCCGTGGAATATGGTTACCGTAATCTCTTTGGGAGTTGACTCTCAACTACCGTATATACTCGTGTGTATCAAAAATAGTTCAAAAATAGTCGACCCCCAATTTTTGATCCTAAAAAGTGTAAACGGCATGACTCGAGCATAAGTCGAGGCAAAAAAATTTTTTAATAAGCACTTGAGAGGAAAAAAATGTATTTTACAACAATTATTCCCAGCAGTTTTTGTGTAATTACTTATAGTAAGAAATTCATAGATGTGGGAAAAACAAACATAGCTACTTCTTCATCTGACTGGGTCATAACAAACTGGCCACTCAGTATATAGGCAAACGTTCATCCATAGAAAATCTCCTTCCTCCCCACTTATTTTACCGTTCACTTTTTTAACAGTTTCGAAATACCCCTCCCCATATCAAGCAAACGTATCTTCTGAATGACCCCTATTTAACGCTGAATTGCTTTTATGGGGTTTCTTAACTTTATAATAAGAAAATACATTCCACATAATCTCCTTAGCTGGCTGTGAATAGTTCATCTTCAATTTCCAATGGTGGCAGCTATTACGATTCACTGGCCAATGAGGTTGGAGCTAGAGCGGTCCGTCCGATCAGTATGCACAGGAGCGAAATTCAGTATGAATTGAAGTTGAGCGATCTGTTTGCAGGGAAAACGTCTTCGATAAATGTGTTCTCAACCATAAACTTTAATTACATATATCGGTTTACGATAAAATTCACAAATTATACAAGAATCTTTTTTCGATCACATAGAATTTTATTTTGAATGACCAATAAACCTATTAATAATCACGCAATATTGTTAATAATTTTCATACCGACCTCTTATTCATTTGAGCAACATCTTTCACAGTATTTGAAATTATCTGTTCGTACCAATGAAGCTTTCCTAGATCAAGGGCATTCCCATGGACTCGTATTCAAAAGATCATGAAAATCTCATCTCGGAGAACATAGGAGTTTCATTAAGGCTGCGTACTAGTGTTAAATCGAGTCGAATAAGGGTGCAGACGAATTCCTTTGAAAACCACAAATTCTGCTTCAAATGAAACAAATATAATTTTAAATGGATTCGAAAAAAGTTCAAAAACACTTGAATTGAAATCAAATCCATTCGATTAATTCGATTCAAGGAGGCTGATCACTCCTGTAAGTTCGGATTGGTTTTATCCGAACGATACCATTCGAAACCTTCGAATACATCCGAAAATAAGCTTATAACTACTTACAAATAATAGCTCATTTCGGTGTTTATGGCGGACTAATCCATTAGAAATCTTCGGGGACATTGTAAATGCAATTTCAATTAGTTAAAATACCTAATTGAAATTCAAAGATTTCAGAACCACTCGAACGCGTACGACTGCAGTGTTAACTTTAACGTTAGAACAATAGTGCTAGAAATGGAACCTAATTCATCATCTAGGTCTTTCGTACGGAAACATTACAACAAATATGTTGAGAAAAGTGAAGAAAACTAAGGTATGTTCAAAAGAAATATGTTCAAATGGTTTCGAAAGGAATATTCAAAGGCCAGTCGAATAGGTTTCGAAAGGTATTCAAAAGCTGTTGAATACAAATTAATTGAATTTGATAGCATGTTCGAATGGTTCAAATCAAAGTTTTCTTGAAATTATTCGATTCGCACGCAGCCTTAAGTTTCATATATGGAGTTTGAGTAGATTAAACGCCTGATTTTGAGAAACGGAAATTTTTCCATTTTATTACTGAAATGTTCCAAATTTCAGCTGGAAATCTAGTCATTATATTTAAAATGTCATCAAGTTTCCTTAAATAATCGTAGAATATTGTACGGAGCCCAAAAGCTTATTTCGTGAGCATATCAATAATAATAATAATAATAATAATAATAATAATAATAATAATAATAATAATAGTATTCGGGACCTTCGGTGGTACTGACAATATCGACAGTATTTTTCTGATAAATTATAACTTAATTAATTAAAACTGGAAAAAAATAAAATAGCAAATAACAAACAACAACAACAACAAAAAAACAAAACAAACAAAAGTATAAAATAAACAATGAAGCAAAAAAAAAAAGCTATTTCATGTTTATTTATGGAAGAACACATTTATCGAAGGCGCTTTCCCTGCAAACTCGTATACTAGGTCGTTCAACTCATTGTGGCATCAGAAGTTAAAGAAATAAAGAAAAAGAAAACTTTTTTAACTGAACTAAACGTGTTTAAAATTTATCAAAGCAAATGAATGGTCAGTTGCATCGGTGGTTCAGTGGTAGAATGCTCGCCTGCCACGCGGGCGGCCCGGGTTCGATTCCCGGCCGATGCATTATATAATTTTTTTTTGTTTTGATAAAAACTACACAAATATTTCGAAAGCAGTTAACTTATTTACTTTTGTCTATTAATGATAACGTATTCAGCCTTAATTTTCATCGTAGTCTTAATTAACTATTAACTTATCTTTTGTCATAAATGAAACTTACTTGAAACAGATTTCTACCAGAAAGACATGAGTTCAGTTTTTTTTTTAATCATCGCCAGAGTAATTTATGTAAACAAATAATTTATTACAAAGCAGATTGTAATCGGATTGTTTTTCACAATACTCAATATTTTTCTAACGCCTAATACGTAAAACGATAATGTTTAAGGCTTCGTTCACCTCCTTCGGACACGCTCTTGGTCAGAAAAGGGTGTTAAGATTTTAAGCATTAAAATAATACGTACATTAATTTAAACGATAATTGTGAATTCCCAACGAAAAAACGATTTAAAAATATTGCAACTTGAAATGTACGAGGATTAAACTCATCGGGCAAGCTTGTCAACATAATGTTTGAGATGGATGATAGAATGAACATACAAGTTCCAGGAGTTAGCGATATATTTTGGAACGATAAAAGTGAATTCATGTTAACGCTTACAAACAGTAAGAAATACACAATTTCCAGTTCTGGGATTTAATACACACAATACAATATATGCGCATTGGACGAAGGAATCAGTGATTCAATTAAAATCATTTATTGTGAAAAGATACACTGTTACATTTATTACATCCATGCAAGCACACAATTTTCTCTTGAAAAATGCTGAAATAAAAATTAAGGCCGAAAAATGAGGTGCCATGCTTTAAATGTTTTCCATGTAATTATTAATTCTTAATTAAGTACATGTATGTATATAATTATCTCTGATTTAAAAAATCATAAGATAACGCCATATATACACTGAACGACCAATTTATTAGAAACACCCCGCTAATAGCGTGTTGCGCCTCCTTTTGCGGCGAGAACAGCCTGAATACGTGCTGGCATGGATTCAACAAGGTGTTGAAACCGTTGTGGGGGAATGGCAGCCCAGGCTGAGATCACAGCGTCTCGTAATTGGTGCAGGTTGGACGGTAGTGTGGGAAGGCGTCGCATGGTTCTCTACACTTCATCCAATAAATGCTCGACCGGGTTGAGATCGGGCGACTGAGCTGGCCACTGAAGCAGGTGGAAGTCCGCGTCATGTTCTTCGAACCAGTCCAAGACCATTCGAGCACGGTGACAGGAAGCATTGTCCTGCTGAAACTGTTCGTCATCACCAGGGAACAGTCATCATGAACGGGTGCAACTGATCGGCAACAATGTTCAGGTAGTGTGTCGCATTCAGGGATGTGTCTACGGATATCAAAAGACTCAGTGTGTCCCAAAAGAAGACACCCCAGACAAGCACTCCTCCTCCACCCGCCTGTACGGTTGTCTGCTGACAGGATGGGTCCATGGCCTAGTGCTGACTGCGCCAAACGCGCAGTCTGCCGTCCGCATGATGAAGTAGGAACCGTGATTCGTCGGACCAGGCGACCTTCTTCCACTCATTCCGTGTCCAGTGGCGATGCCTGTGTGCCCATAGCGGGCGCGCTTTCCTATTTTGTCGTGACAGCGACTGTACCCGCAAATGGCCCGCCGCACCGTGTGCTCCAAAATGGGTTGGGATACTTCTTCATTAAACTGCGCTGCAATTTGTTGGGCTGTTCCCGTCCTGATTCGCGCCAGTTGCAGTTGGCCTCGTTCATCCCAGTGTTGGACGAAATTCAATCAAACTGACGATTAATGATTATGATTAAAAATAATCAATCGTTAATCATAATTAAAAGTTGTTTTTGTAAATCGTCTGGAGTTAGTCGCGATTATGGAGGTTGGGCAATATACAATCAAAGTAACGATTGATGATTATGATTAAATAATATTCAATTGTTAATCATGATTAAACGTTTCTTTTTTAATTGTTAATCTCCGCCAGGAGTTCGTTACGATTAATGATTAAGTTATAATTTCATCGAAGGAAAGACTAATCGCTAGAAATTGGATAAAAAATTTATTTTATCGCTTGATGAGCAGTTCATAGGCCTACAATAACTCTGATCTACAGTGAAAAAGTATTCGAAATAATTTGAACTAATTTCTGCTTGTCTACCCATGCAGAATAAGAGTTGATAGATAAAAGTTATTTATTATATGCTGAAAAGCATATATTGGTTTCGCTCTGTTTGTGTGTCTGTCTGTCCGTCTGTATGTCCGACGATTACTCGAGAATGCTTTAACTTTTTCAAATTCTGCTTTCACTCTTTGATAGAGACCCTTCCTGAGCTCACCTGCCTGATTAGTTTGTGATTGAAATCGGTCTAATAGTCACGTGACTATTGAGACCCCGCCCCCCCCCCCATTAAATTTTTTTATTGGCAATATAAGACATATAATATGTCATTTGAACGGGAATGACGAGCACAAGATGAATATGACATTCTTTTCGATTTTCGAAATGCTACGTCCAAGAAAATGACCCCCAAAAAGTACTTTAATGACCCTTTATTACGAGTTTTAGCTAAGGCTATACAGTATATAAGAATACAAGCTTAATCAGTACCTTTATGTGTCCGGCCAGCCATCGTTTGCACGATAACGTGAAAATGGAAGACTTAACTGCGATATATCAACTTTTGATGAGCTCTCTTGGACCCCTTCAAGCACGTGCACTAATGTTAAGAATATTAACTTAGGGCATGTAATAATCAATCGATTCGTACTGACGAGTCATAAGTGAATGCAGCGTTACTATTGTTTATCATTTAAGCATTGTTGATGGCAGCTTGGAGCACGTGCCCCATATATAGCTTTGTCGATGCACCTGCTCATTTCGTTTTAAAATTCAGTGCTGTTAGGCCTATTGCTAAATGTTAAATTAATTAATGTTAAAAATGGCTAATTAATGTTAAGCATATAGTTAAAAATGACTAAATGTTGGGCCTATTGTTAAAAATGGCTAATTAAAGTTAGGCCTATATTTATAAATGATATGTGTGTGGATGGAATCAAAAGTTTTTCCACTGTTTATTTAAACCAACTGCACGTAAAAGTGAAATACTCAAATTTAAATTTACATCTGCGTCACTGGTGAAGCTCTTTGGAATGCTTACAAGATTTTTCCCGACAATGGTTTGCGACAATGATTTTTCTCATATCCAACTAAAGTATTTTTAGTTGGCTATGGATTTTTCTCTCCTGACGTTTATGGTAACTTTGATTAAGAAGGGATGAATGGCTCTAGCAGTGGAAAGAACATAGGCGCAGCAGTTTAAAACATTTAGACGTGCGAGCATTTCATTTCTCATTTCGCGCGTGTTTGGAAAGATTCGTGTGAACGCTGCAATCGAATACGTAAATTTACATGCAGTTTTCGCCATTGTTGTATATAAAATATTACTGTAATATTAAACAACAATTTTTTATATTCTTCTTTTCAGCATATTTGAAAATCGTTTTACGAGTTATATTCTTGTTAGTTTAAGTTTTCACGATACCTGATATTTTCCGAATTTAACAATTGACATGTTGACGTAGATGTAAATATTTTATACGTAGCATTGCCATGATCATCTATTGTTCAATGCCATTCATAAGTTCATATTTCAATTTCAATTGCCCAAGTATCAAAATAAGTAAGTTCGATTAAAAACTAAAAATTGACGATTAACTCTTTTAATCGAGATTGTTGATTAAAGGACAAGTACCACTAAAAATCACATACTCTTTTTTATTTAAATTTTGTTAGTTCATGACGTTTATAGTACACTTTCATTAATAATTTTCTATAAAAATCATTATATTCCTTAAAAATCTGCGATGAAAACGGCAAAATACGACAGTGAGCGAAAAACGGCGTCCGCCATGATTTTGTTAGCAAGCTGGCGATGTGACGTCATCGTCCTGCTCCACAATTCAGTAGACGACGTTAGAGAGCTCATCTATATAATTGCTTGTAATCTTCGACACCGTGATTTTTTTTAAGTAAACATAAAAGAAAGAGTTTCCAAATATTACCTTGGCCATTTTAATTTATTTAATGACCTCTGTGTAAAGGAATGTTTATTGAAATGTGTGTAGCTTAGGATAGTAAAGTCACGACTAAATGATTTTAAAAAAGGAGACGTTATATGAATGACACTGCATGAATTTGGAAACTTCTTTCCAAATTAGCACAGTTTTGCTCACGATTAACATGACATCGATTTGACCATGCCTTATAAACTTCGTTCGGTATTCGTGTGTAACAATTATGCTTCACCCTTTTCTGCTCAAGAAATAAGAAAAAAGCAACGGATAGATTTTTTCGGACAGATAAATGGAATCCCGGCAAAAGCATCAGCGTCTCTTCTGTGTGAATATGAGGTCGATCCAATTATTTACCAAAGGAAAAATAGGAAAAGAAACTATTCAAAACCACCACTTTTACCAAAAAAAAAAAAGTTGTATCTATATACAAAACCCGCTATAATCCATATAAATAAATGAAAATACTGCCTGTTATTAGACAGTTTGCAATTTTTCGTAAGGAAATCAAAAAGATACGAAAACGAAAACTTAATACGACATTTAAAAATTTTTCATTTTCGTCACTTTTAGGTAACGGAATTTTTTCAAGATTTTTGTAGGGAATTTCGTGTGCAATTTGCGTAACGAGTGCGCATTCATCTGCGCATCAGCTCCCCGATTCATAATGGACGCTATACTTTAGCTCCGTCGAAGAAAAAGTTTGAACGTACAGTGCATTTCGACAGCACAAACAACCCTATTAAATAAACATGAATTACCTACTGCAGTAGCTTAAGCAAAATGTTGATAACTAACTTTCGAATCGACTGGAAGAATCCACTTTGAACAGGGCCGAATGCTGCAAGGGAAACAAATTTCGTTTCGAAAAAATGAAAAGTCGGTTTCGTGCGCACAGCGCAACTTGTTTGACGAAAACAAAAAATGATCATGAGCAAATACGAAATTGCCACTTAAATTATGTTGTTTTCGTGTGTTTTTTTTATCGTACGAAAAATCCCAAATTATTTATTATTTAAGAAACAGAATCAAAAATGTTTTATTACTGAAAAATTAATCAAAAGTTTTTTTGGCAAGAAAATTCAAATTTTATTGATAAGCAGATAAAGAAAACTAAGCAGAAATAAATAATGAATGAATAGAAACACTGTAGGAATAAATGTAAATATGCTATAAACATGTCTTTAATATCTTCGGTATTTAAACGCACACTACTCCTCAGAGGGAAATTCTTTCCTGATAATGCTCACAACACAATTTGGAAAAACTTTTCTGTTATTTTTCTCAATTCATAAATTGCCGATAACCTAGTATATCTATATTGCCTGTATAAATAATAAAAGTTAATTAGATAACGGTCTAAAAATCATACACGTGATGAATATTAAGCGATGTGGGAGGGGCGTTTTCCCCGTCATGGCAGTTGCCTAGAAGTTCAACTGGCAAATCTTTTTATTAGCGGCTTCAATTGGTATGGCTTAATTTCACGATTTTCAAATAAGTCATAGAATAGTTTTAAAAATCTCCATCGAAATTTTTGTCGCTTGAAGAGAATTCAGAACTGCTATCCGAGCCGCACTTAGCCATATCGTATACCTCATACAATACTAAAAGTAGCTACAGCTCGCGTTTCAGCAGGACGATGACGTCACGGGGATGATCGCTCCACATCCAAAATGGAGCGCGACGAATTTTACGAAATACGTATATAAACGCAGTTTTTATATATTTAGAGAAATTTTTGGCAATTTTTAATATTACTACATTAATTTATTTTCACTCTAGATTATTTAGACAAAAATTAGTTTTTAAGTGGTACTTGTCCTTTAATCTCATTAGTCGATTAAATTAATTACGGTTTAATGTTTTGATTAAAAATGTAATCGATTATTTAAAAAAAATTTAACGATTTACAATTAATTCTTTTAATCGAGATTGATGATTAATTCTATTAGTTGACTAAATTAATGTTTTATTTACAAGATTAAATGTTTTGATTACAAATGTAATCGATTAGTGTAATCATGTAATCGTTTAATCGACTAATGCCCAACACTGGTTCATCCACGGTCCTGTTTCGTCCGGAGTTGTTTGTTGGAGGTTGTTTTTTGGCATAACTGTCCTTCACGGAATACCCTTGACACTGTTGCACGGGAAAACCCGAGGAGGTTCGCGGTTTGCGAAATGCTCAAGTGCGCCCGTCGAGCTCCAACGATCATGCCTCGTTCAAAGTCGGTCAAATCCTTGGATTTACCCATATTCGTTCCACTTCTACTGCTGACTGCAACTTGTGATCCAATGCATCCCTGTTATACACCCGCTTCGGCCTGTTCCATCGTTTGGGTGTCACTGGGAGGCCGATCCATTTTTCATAAGAGATGTCTCTAAATTGGTCGTTCAGTGTACAGTGGCTGGACAAAATAATATGAACACCTGTGAAATGAGACAAAAATATAGTTATTAATAGGGCTATGGCCCTCCTTTTGCATTAATTGCAGCTTGTATACGACATTGGATGGACAAATACAAGTCTTGAGCAGTCTACGTAGTCACTCCTCCTGCAAAAAGTTCGCTAATTCAGAAAATGTCCTTGGAAATGGAAACCTACTGCGCAGCTTGGCCTCCAAACTCCCCCTCAAAGGTTCAATGATATTAGGGGACTGATGGGGGGGGGGGTGTTGAAATTCATCATCGTGTTCATTAAAACATTCTCGGACAATTCGAGCTGTGTGAATGGGAGCATTATCGTCTTGAAACACAGGTCATTCAATCAGGGAACGCAGTTTGGTGCATTGGATGAAGATGGTCGGTCAGAATTCTGACATAATCCTGAGCTGTAATTCGCACATACAGGACACGTGGGCCGAGACTACTGTAAGGTAACGACCCCCACAGCATCACTGATCGCTTAACAGTAGGAAGGAAACAGTCAACATCATAGGCTTCTGCTGGCGTTCTCCAAACGTAAACACGATATATGAACGATTCGTCTGACCAGATGACATTCTCCCATTGTTGTTGTGTCTAATTTCTATGCTCGCGACACTATTTTCGTCTCTTCAATGCATTAGGTATTGTCACCAATGGTTTTCGAATAGCAGCTCTGCCATATAGGTTTGCTGCATGGAGTTCACCTCGGATATTTTATGTTGATACAGCTTCCTGCAGATGTGTGTTTATCTCAGATGTTATTTGGGATGCTGTTGTCTTGTGCTTTCTGGCCGTAGTCTCTATCAGTGAGCTTCGACTTTCGGCCACTATTGTGCTTGGCAGGTGATATTTTTTCCTGTTTCTTGTAGACTATCATACCAGTCGACACAGTACTTCCCGACCCCAACAAGGGTGGCCGTTTTCGTTACCGAGACTCGTTATCCAAGGGAGTTTCAACGCCGCAGTATAATTAGCATCTGCACGCTATCATTGCTACTTATTGGCAAATACGTTCAAGGGCTCATGGAATCCATGCTGCCCAATATAGAAAATCATAGCAACGAGCTGGTCTCGGGCATTTTAAATCATCCTATACATAGAAAGAGATATCGTGATCCAAGGCATATACTTGATATTAATTTTGAAGACATTGATAATGTCATATTTCCAGATTACTGGACTTCATAGGTCGTGTTTTATCTAATACTAGTGGTCTGCTTCTAGTCTAGACAATCGTCAATCAAATTTTCCTCCACCAAGAGGAGGCAATTTTTCTTTTATACTTTGGATGACCTTTGTGGGTACATCAGGCTTCTTTTCTAATTCAGTGTATTTCCCTTGGAATATGATTATGAAGGGTGAGATTATGGAAGCTATGCTTCAAGTTCCACACGAATACCGATACACTACACTGTTCGATTGTCGATTGTCGAATCATTGCTACTAACAGACTGATGTGTGTACAGTCTCGCCCGCTAGATGGCACGGTTCAAAACTAGCGGGGGGGGGGGGGGTATACGACAGGTTTTCCTAGAGCATTGTATTTACATATTTGTTCATTTTATTTTGTCCAACCCCTGTAAGTGGAGGATGCAGGATATATCTAAACCCCTGTCACCTTGAAATAATGTCCAATTTATTGGTTTATTAACAGGTGCGCCTGCTAATAACTGCAGGTGTACCTAAACATGAAAGACCAGGTGTATGCCACAATTGTCTCAATGCGTGTGTTACGTCCCACGGTTGTTATTTTGAACATTTGTTGTAGCTTCTCCGCTTGTCACCTGCCATCCACAGGGTACAATACCAGCTGCTGTAACTTCACTTTTAACTGCGGAAATCTCATAACCATGTTTATATGAACATTTGTTTTCATCGCTGTGGGGAATCTCACCACCAGAAGTTTGTGACAGGGGTTTAGATACACCCTGTAAATGAGGCTTCGTAATAACTTCAGTTGTTTGCAATCTATGGCGATATAAACGGACTCCAATTCACAGCAGCCTGGTCGATAATTTGTTTCAATTAGGTTCCACTTTTAAGAAATGGTAAATTAATAATTTATTACTACAATGAAAATGAAGATGCTATAAATGATTTCTCGTCAAGAAGCATAAATTAACAAGCTAACTAAGTACATGCAAATACAAAAAAAAACCATATAGATTTAAAAAAGCAAAACATAATGCATCGGCCGGGAATCGAACCCGGGCCGCCCGCGTGGCAGGCGAGCATTCTACCACTGAACCACCGATGCAACTGACAAAATGACTTTTTTCACAATTTTTAAACAAGCTTAGTGCAATTAAAAGCAATTTGTTTACTTTTTTCCTTGACTGTTATTACCATGTTGAAGTCGAACGACCTGTTATAGGAGTTTGCAGAGAAAGCGTCTTCAATGAATGTGTTCTCAACCGTCAAGTTTTTTCCTCACAGGTGTCGATGTAGGATGAAACCAACCATGTACTCATGATTAATTTTACAGTCACATGCAACTTTATTTAAAATGAAAAATAATATTATTATTATTAAGCAAGCAGTATTGTTAAATATTAATCAAGCAGTTCATGGAAACGAATGCCTGTGACACGGGAAATACTTCAGGTTTTTTTTCAAGCAAAATTTTTTTTTTTTTCACGGAGCGAGTAGTTTGCCTTATGAACGAAGAATGGCAGACAGAATACGGGCAGAGGGTTCGTTATGAAAGCAGAAACGTTCAAAATTTTGAATTTAAATCGGACGATTATTTTCTTAGAAAGTTTATTCTGAAGCATTCGACCCTTTGGGATGTGATAAGCTGAAGAACTGAAGCTCGAGCAATGAAGTCGCGCAATCAGTTTCTCATGTTATTTCAATC
>JAHWFO010048912.1:2930272-2943020 GCA_023313115.1 Rhysida immarginata
AGATAACGTCCTGGCTACGGCCCTGCTATGGGATACCTTCAAAGCTAGTTTTTGCTTTAAAGCTCTAGCAAGCTATGGGAATGTACCTTTACCCATGCCATTTACAAATATCGTGTTCACTAATGCCATGGATGAAGAAACAGCTTCATCCATGCTAATGCCAAACATCAAGTATTATTGTGTTCGCACATGCTCAGTGTATAATATTCTAGGGGTTTTCCGTGACTGCTTTGGGGATGTGGTCACAATAAAGTGCTTGGTTCCTGTATATTTCAAATGAAAAAAAGGAAGAAAAAAAAAAGAAAAAAATTCCGATATGTATTTCAAATCTGAAAAAAAAACAACCCAATTCTCATCTTTGTGTCTCTAAGATCGCAACTTGATTGTTTTCCACTACGTCATCTTTTACACTTTTAATGATGTTAGCTTAATTAGCTGCAATCAATGACTGATTATGTATAGGATTATGAGGTCTTGGTGGACTTTTCTTAACATTAATTTTTCGAAATTTCTTCGTTTTATATAAAACGGATTTCAAATATAAGATGATTTCTACGTGAAATATCGGTTTAAATGGCAAAACAAGTATTCGAAATTATTTTTTCAAGGTCCTAATTAACTTAATGTAATTAGCATAATTGAAATGAATGAAAAAAAAACCAGAAGACATCATTTGAGATTTATCATAACCTGTTTTGGCTTACCATATATTTTGTTTTTTTTGAAATCCAGAACCATAACGAGAATAAAATGCTCTTGAGAATTTTTCCTTCACTCAATTATCAGACAACGTAAGTATCGAGCTCAAAGCTTTCGCTTTACTTGAAATATACTCGTATAGCTCCGATTCACTTACATTACTCTCACACATCTCACGGAATAAATTTTGAAATAGGAGGAATAAATTGAACGAATCTCGCATTCGCATATGAAAAAATTTTGAAATTCTACGATTCTTTGTATAATAAACATTTAAATGCTTATTTGAATTAATAAACATTTCTTATGTGTGTTCATTTAAATGCTTATCCAATATTTTGGCACGAATTCCCATTTCACGAACCTTCCCCACCATATTAAAAAACAAGAGATGTTTACATTGTCAAGAGACTCTGGGTGCATCTGTATATTTTGTCGCTTCTACCCGAAAGAAAACGAGGAAAAAAAGAAGAGACAAAATTCCCTGAAAAAAACATCAAGTAGAAACAGAGAGGAAAAAACTCGACGTTTTGGGCACAGCTTCCATTTGTCACAGCTAAAGAATTTTTTTTTTTAGTTTTATAAAGCACAGTCTCTTGTCAGAAAGTCAACTTCCTCCCCGACCCCCACCCCCCTCCCCGTTATTTACTGCTTCTACTTTGCAGAAAGCGTAGAGGGGTATTTCAGCTGACCCGGTGGCGCAACGGTAGCGCGTCTGACTCCAGATCAGAAGGTTGCGTGTTCAAATCACGTTCGGGTCAAGATTTTTTTTTTTTTTATATAGTTTTTGTTTTAATGGGCTTTAAGCAGAGGTGAAATCAATTTGATTTTTTTTTATCACGCTCGAGAAGTAAGTGATTCAAAGTAAACTATTAATTTCATATTCTTTAAGATAAGTTTAATAAACTACTAGATGGAACCCGCCAAAATTTAACAGCAAATAATAGTGTGGTTTCATAAGCAATCATAAACAATCTTCTCCACAAAGACGTGACGTACAGCAATCATAAACAATCAAGAACTTTGCTAGCATTGATGATCAAATTAACAACAATTACATACAACAATTAACGACGATAACAATGATCAATGCGCATGCGTTGAAGTGCCGATTTTGCTCTTAAAAAAAGTGCTTTGCGTTTTAATATATAGGATAGTTTTTTTGTATCACTCGGAGATTTTTCTTAGAAACTATTTTTTTTAAAATTTTCTCTAATAATAATGAAAATAACTAAATTGAGTATTTTCCATAAATTTTTTCATCAAAATTAATTCAGTATTCTGGTAAACTATTAACTTGATGTATACATATATATACATATACAACGTGTCCAAAAACTCAACGATAAGCTTGTACCTACGAATCAACCTCGTCATGATCATTCGGGAAAAAATAAGAAAAAAATTTTTTTTATTTTATTTTAAATAATTATTGACTTTTTATGAAAACAATAATATCTATAATTTTGTGGAATATCTATAATTTTGTGGTCACAGTAGAATAAATAAGGTACAAGGGGGGTCAAATTTCAAAGTTTTCATAAAAAGTCAATTAATATTTAAAATAAAATAAAAAAAATTTTTTTCTTATTTTTTCCCGAATGATCATGACGAGGTTGATTCTTAGGTACAAGCTTATCGTTGAGTTTTGGGACACGTTGTATACATACAAAGAGAGAGATAACAAAAGGGACTGCTTCGAAAAGAGAAAAGAAATCATTATTTCATATCATTTCCTTTCTTATTTTCCTCGTATATATATATATTTTTTTCATTTTATCTACAGCCTTCGTATACTTTTTTTTTCCAATAAGCTTTGAGAGAGAGATGTAATGAAGACAGCTTTCTGTGCATTACTCCGTAACAAATTGTTCTGCTTCAACATGGCCTAAAAAGCCAAGCAAAAGGAAATTGCCTTTAATGACAGCCAAACTTGTTTTAAAGATGCGATATAAATAACTTAAGCAATCGCATCGGTGGTTCAGTGGTAGAATGCTCGCCTGCCACGCGGGCGGCCCGGGTTCGATTCCCGGCCGATGCAATATTTTTCTTTTTATAACGGTAAATTTTATTAGATTAATGTTTCTTCTTAAAAAAATCTTCCATACAGTGTAAAAAGCAATAATATCACCAATCAGAAGATTAAGAAGATTTATTGTAATCAATTATAATTCGAGAAGGGTAACAAAAAATTAATTTCCCTGAGTTCTGCCTTCTTTCCTTTCTCTTCATTTCCTATACAACTAGTTGTTACCCGCGGCTTCGCCCGCCCGCGCCATATGTTGAGGGGAATTACAAAGCAAAAGCAGATAATTTTAAATGAAAACCCCAGAAAGTGTGGAGGGGGGGGGGGGGTTGTAGGGGGCTGATTTTTGGCGATAGAGCAGGTCCTTTATTGATAAGCCTGTCCTGAAAATTTCAAGTCGCTAGCTCAAACCGTCTAGGAGGAGATAGAATTACAGATAAATAAATAAATACACGCAAGATAATTTTAGTATATAGATAGCATATCACATGCCATAAGGATCGTTCATAAACCACGTGGTCGCTTTCTACCTTTTTATTACCTCCCCTCTCTATGGTCATCGGTTTGACATATTCGACCCGCCCCCCCCCCCAAATAAAAGATATTAAAATGCAGAATTTTCAATGATTTTTAAATGAACTTGACCGCGAGATCATTACTTTACCCATCTCCCTCTCCTTTGTGTTCATAAGTGGTCAAATCCTGACCCCCCCCTCCCCCAAATTGATCATGTGGTTTATGACCATGGAAAATCTTAATAAACTTAACTATATCAGAAGGCTTTCAATTTTTTGCGTATATTGGTTTCGCTCTGTTGGTGTGTCTGTCTGTCAGTATGTATGTCTGACGATTTCTCGAGAATGTTTTCAAATTCTGTTTTCGCTATTCGATAGAGACCCTTCCTGAGCTCACCTAATTAGCCTTTGTCATTGAAATCGGTCTAAATTTTTAACAATCACGTGACTATTGAGACCTGAAGCCTCCCATTAAAATTTTTTATTGACAATATAAAGCATATAATATGCCATTCGAACGGGAATCACGAGCACAAGACGAATATGACATTCTGTTCGATTTTCGAAATGAACCCGAGAACATGAACCCAAAGAGTACTTCAATGACCCCTTATCCGGCCGGCTGTCGTTTGCACGATAACTTGAATACGGATGAACTTAACTCCGATGTATCAACTTTTGATGCACTTTCGCGGACATCTTCAAGCACGTGCACTAATATTAAGAATATCAACTTAGGGCATGTAACCATGGCCGTAACCGGGGAGGGGGGGGGGGGCCCCCCCCCCCCCCCCCCCCAATTGACTACCATGTCAACTAAATCTGTTACATGGGGGACCCACCCAAAAACAGGATTAGCCCCTCCCCCCCGAAAAAACATTCCGGGTACGGCCCTGCTTGTAATATATCAATCGACTCTACAGACGAGTTTTAATTGAATACAATGTTACTTTTTGTTTATCATTCAAGCATTGCTGTCGTCAGCTTGAATCGAGGCACGCGCTTATTTCGTTTTAATAGTTCATTAAAGTTGGACGACAAAAGTACCAGAAAATAAATAAATAAAATTAAGAAGGAAATTAAATTTTTGTAAACATTTTGATCGAATTAAGGAAATTATCTGCTAATTTTGGTATATTGATTGACACACATATTAAGCAGTGATGCATAAGAGGATGTCTGCATCCGTGTACACGTATTGTTACTCAAATAGCGCTGTTAACAATACTAAACTGTTAGGCCTATTATTGTCAATAATTATAATTATCTTTTCTATAGTTACATAGACCTATTAAATTCAGTAGCTAATTACTGTTAGGCCTAATTTTTACAATAGCTAATAATACTTAGGCCTATTGTTAACAATATATATGTGCTGTTAGGCCTATTGTTGAATATGGCTAATTAATTTTAAAGCTATTATTACTAGTAGCTAATTAATATTATATACAGGGTGAACCATTTTAAAGTTTCCCCTGGAATATCTCGGAAACCAACACATGAAAAAACTTCCGAATGAAATTTTCTTGTCTCGGAGAGGGCAATCGAATGATACTAAAATAAATTTGTTTGTCTCTGGGGTAGGGCGGGAGACAACTTGGAAATCTTAAATAGGAAATCTTAATAGTAAGTCCTGTTATCAACAATAAATGCTAGGCCTATTGTTAACACTAGCTAATTGGTGTTAGGCTTATTATTATCAAAGAGGTGAAAGTTTCTTACAGCCCAGAAGACCACCACGCTGTTGAAGCAGTTTCGCTGGGACATCATCGAACACCCTCCCTACAGCCCGGACCTCACTCCAAGCAACTTTCACCTCTTTCCTCACTTGAAGGAGCACCTAGGAGAACGACGATTCGCTTCAGACGAGGAGGTGAAAAACTTCGCGACACGCAAGGACAGGATTTATACCAGGAGGGAATATTCAAAGTCATCCCACGAATCGACAAGTGCTAACCGATATGGAGACTATGTCGAAAAATAGCGTAATGTATATACTATCAGTTAGCTGTATTGGTTGTATGAAATAAAATTTATACACGTTTCACTGCAGGCTTTGTAACCTTACTTTTTCATCATCCCTCGTATTTAGATGCGCGAGTATTTTATTTCCTATTTCGCGCATTTGGTGAACGCTGCAATCAAAAATCTATTTAACTAGCAATCGAATACATAAATTTACTTGCAGTGTTCGCCATTACTGTACATAAAATATGACTGAAATATTATTACAAAAATATTTATATTCTTCTTTTCAGCATATTTGGAAATCGTTTTACGAATTATATTCTTGTTTAAGACTATAACTCGTGTTTATCCTGATACCTCCAAAATAATGACCCAAATTTAATTCTTCGATTGAAACTTTCATGCGTAATGTTAGACTTTCCAGGCGTGTATATGTCCTTACGCTTACGTTATATCTGCGTATCAAATGAAATAAACCGCCATGGTATGTGGATATCAAGGTGAAAAAAAAAATAGAATAGCCTCTTCAAAAACAATAAAACTATTAATGACCATCTTTATTCAGCTTTTTATGGCTAATCCAGCTTTTTCCAGTAAATTTAAAAAAATAAAATGATGCCTGTATGTGATATTAAAAAGGTGGGTTGTTCTATGTATATGATATTAAAAAGCGTTTCTTAATCATTTGTATACAACATTTTATTAACCACGAAGATAAAAAAAAAGTTATCATGTTGTAAATAATAAAAACATTCTTAACTGAATACCTGGGCAACAATGTAAACTTACTTATAGGAATTGCGGCTACATATTACTATTTATTGCAAGACCTCACTATATATAGCACAACGATTTACACATAAATGAAAGATGTGGCAACGTTTCCTTTGCACGCAGGTTAATGTTCCTATTCGGTTTAATAAATTATGTTTCTTGGCAGATGTGTCATGAAGTTTGAAATATATTTTGGTTTTTCAAATCTAAATTTAATACAAACTTTGATGCAACTACCGGTATTTATTAAGAAGCTTTGTTGAAAAGTGCATTCTGTGAAAAGGGAATTGGTTAACTTTTCAATTCAACTGTATATGAAGGATGTAAATTTTCTAGATGCCAATAAGGAGTTGAAAAATAATCAAACGTTTGTGATAAGCACAGCGTTTTTTCAGGGCCTTTTCAACCTATGTTCAATTTTTTTTGATAAGGGAATAGAGCATTCGGATAGTAAAACTTCTATAAATGAGCGACAATTTTTATCTTCTTCGAGCTACGATAAGAATTCATTTTTTTATAAATTAGTGAATTCTTGAATTAACTGTTGGCATTTCACTCTCTCTCTTTCTCACCAAATTGCCTTATTGCTTTAAACCAGGGATGTCCAACCAAGGTCACCATCTATTTTCGCTAGAATCTGACCAAGACTTTATGTCTATGCATTAAAGAACAATAAAAATGAAATCTAATCTTTTCGAAATGTTACCCTCAGGACTACTGCTCAGTGAGAAACCAATCTATCCACAGTGAATTAAATATGGCTCACATCGGGGAGTTTGCCCAAGCTCTCATGGAGAATATGCTGCAGAAAGTAATGACTCACAGCAACGATGTGGTAACTGGAATTCTTCGACATTCACAGGATATGAACCGGCATACGAAATACCGTAAACCGAGATACTAGACGTCAACTTTGAGGATATTAGCAACGTCTCCTTCCCTAGAGAGAATTGGAGCCAGAAACTGTGGACGAAGACTAACAAGGACTCAAGGAAACTACTTATCCACAACAAAAGTTTATTCATACGAATGCGCTTTTCGGTAGCCAAGCTGCCTTCGTCAGCGTATCCAGAGAGTTCTGTTCAGATGAAGTATGAGAATTACATAGACGTATATATAGTAAAAAATGAACTAGTTACAATCCAATCAAAAGGCAAAAAATAGATACAACAATAAATCTATAGGCTAGCTGAGATTAACCAATCAAGTGTCATCATTGTTTCTTGTACGGTTATTTTTCCTATTGTTCAATGTGGGTAGATGTAGAAGTTTTGCCGCATCTCTTAGTTGTGTTACGTCCAGGGGGCCTGCGTCACTGTTTAGTAAATTAGTTGAATCTTCATTGGTGATTGCGTAGGATTCCAGAAAGTTTAACAACCTGGGGTCATTGCGCTATATATAATCTTGATGTCTTCGCGTTTATAGTCGTGTTGGAGGTCTAGAATATGGTCAGCGAACTAGATACTGCAAAGTTTCCGTTTCTGATATACCTCAAATGTTCGCCTACTCTCGTCTTAACTGCTGTCCGCGATTGACCGTAGTAGACTGCGTCACATTTGGCGCATGGCAACCTATAGACCCCAGGTCTATCTTCTTGTGGAACTATATCCTTTGGGCTCTCTATCAATTTTCGGATTGTGTTGGGACTCTGGTAGACTATAGAGAGGCCAAAGTCTCTAGTGATTCTCTTCATGCCCCTATTCAGTTGTAGATTGTAGGGTAAGACTAAAATACTTCCCGGTGTTTTTTCTTTTTGCAGCGTGGTAAAATTCTTCAGAAATAGCTTTTGTTTTACCTTCTTGGAGATGCTGCTAATAATTTCTTTCTGGTATCCATTCTGAGTAGCAAATTCTTCAATCATTCTGAGTTCTTTATTCCTGCTTTCAGCATTCAGGGGGATGACGTGCGCCCTATAAACTATATGACGAAAGGCTGCCAATTTGTGATGTTAGCTATGGTTTGAGTCCTGTTTAATAAAGTTAGGGACAAAGTTTGCTTTCCGGTGGATGTAATAACTCAGTTTCTGGTTGTACCTATTTAATCTAATGTCTAGGAAGGAAAGGATTCCATTGCTCTCTATTTCCTTGGTAAAGTTTATTTTAGGACACAAGCCATTAAGGTTGGACAAGAATGTCTCAACGTCTTCCTCTTTCTTATTAACAATTGAGAAAATATCGTCGACGTATCTTAGCCACACTCATTCATTGCTTGGTTTTCTAATTTCCGGATATAGATATTAGCAACAAAGGGACTGATGCTACTCCCCATGGGACTACCATCTGTCATTTGGTAATATCTGTTGTTAAAGGAAAAAATATTGTTGAATAGAATAAGCCTCATGATATTTATAACCTCACCAACAACTCCTAAGGGCCACTCCTTCTCATCCATAGTGTCTTCCAGAACTTCTATGGCTCTTACAAGCGGGATGCTCGGATATAGTGCTTCTATGTCAAAAGAAGTTAATACGTCATCATTTGATACCCGTATGTTTTTCATCTTTTGGCATAGTTCTACTGAATATTTTATGGAGAAATCTTGTCCATCTAGATTCAATTTAGTAAGGAAGTTTTTTAACATAAATTTGGCCAATAGGTCAGTAGGAGAGTTGATACTGTTTGCAATCGGCCTCCACTTATTACCTTCCTTATGAGTTTTAGGAAGGCAACATAACCGAGGTAGGACAGGATTAGTAGGTAGTAATTCATGCGGTTTTGTGCCTCTAAAAATTATCTTACATTTTTTGATGGCTTCCTTAACTTTGGTGACTAAGCTATTTAAAGGATTTTTATTGAGTTCAACATAAGGCCCTTCATCCTGCATTTCCTGGATATTACTAAAATAGTCTTTATCTACAACCACAATGTGGCTCGACTTGTCGTCTTTAAGGCAGAAAATATCTCTTTCATTAAGTTGTTTATTTTTTACTATATATACGTCTATGTAATTCTCATACTTCATCTGAACAGAACTCTCTGTCCTGATCAAGTGTTGGATACGCTGACGAAGGCAGCTTGGCTGCCGAAATGCGCATTTGTATGAATAAACTTTTGTTGTGATAAGTAGTTTCCTTGAGTCCTTGTCTCCTTGTCTGAATACTGAAAACTATAATTAGTGTTGTTTGTTTTCGTTCTCCCTTTCTTTGACAATCGTCAATCTCACTTTCCTATCGCATGTTGTGGATGACCATTTGGTATAGTCAGGCTTCTCGTCTATCTGTGTATTTCCTCAGGTGTTTGTTCAGGTAGAATTAGTTCACAGGAAGCACGGCTTCCATTCCACCCTAATATATGTATTATTCACTGCTCGATTGTCGATTTGACTTCCTATTATCACTTTCAGGATAATTTTTTATTATCCTCTTTGCTTTGACAAAGGATAGCCTCTATCCGAAAACGTCAGCTTTTTTCAGGGTCTTACCACCCTGTGTTCAATTTTTATTTTTTAAAATATTTTTGTGAGAGTTTTTTTTTAAACGTATTCCCATTTCAAATAATACGGTAGTCGCATTGCTAAATTTCAGGACAATATCAAATCAATTATCTGCGAAACTTACAATAACACGAATATTACGTTAATTTTATTCGTTAAACCATTCTTAATTTTATAAAACGTTAAGACCGAATTTCCACAAATATTTTCCACGACTTGACTTCCCGTTTGCCTCATCTCATCTCCTATATTCGCAATAACTTTCGTTGCAGAGTTGTCTGGTGTAACAAGGTCTAAATAGTACAGAATTTAGGAACCTCAAATGACTGAATAAATTAATGTAGAATTGCTGCGTTCTGCAATGGAAAATGCTGTTCAGAGAATGCATTTTTACAAGCCCAAGGAAAAACTTCTGAACCATATCTGTTTGTTTTGACAAAATATGTACACTATAACAGTAATATGCCTAATAAACTTAAAAAACTTAATTTACTTGGTTCGAGTAGCACTTTTCCTCAGGTAGAGAAGTTCTGAACTATTTTTTTCCTCAGAAATAAAAACCCATGGTACCAAGAATATGTAAACCAAATTTGGTTGAATTTTACTCAATGAAGTTGTGGCTATAGAGCTCTAAATACATCCTCTTTAATAATGACGACCCTGTGCTTGTCAGAGTAGTCCATTTAAGATATTAACCGAATATTAACCAAATATTATCTGACATTATCTAACTATTCTACCTCTGTAAACTTCCTATTATATTCTGATAACCTTGGCTTTATGTCAAAATCGATAGCTTCTTTGATATTTCTCATCGACTTAAATTGTAGCTATTAATTTACAGCAGTCATACTCTCCCCACTATATTTTTGCAGAATATTTAATAAGAATACATCCAATATTTAGGGCCCACAATATAAAAGTTTTTATCTGTATTCGAACATAGAAGAGGAGGTGCATTCTTAGGTTAGGGCTGAATTAAGTTGTATGTCGATAATAATGAATGACAGCAGATGTTATTATTGTGGATATTGGAAAAGTTGGAGTCATATTACATATCATATCTTTCTTATCTATAGTAAATCTATTTAAAGTTATTTGATGGACAAATGAAGTTTACGGTACACTCTATAACTAGATAAACAATTGTAAAAAACATGGGAAAGCATTTCGTTTCCAAGTCACTTTTTGAAGATAATGTCACTCTGGTTGAGCAGAACGATGAGGACTACGCTAAAAAGCTTGTGCCACTCTGCGTACATTTTCCGGTGTTCGCACGGGTCGAGGGCGATCAGGAAACTTCTTGTTGACAATGGATGCACTAGATCTGAATTGCGTGGCCCAATTCAATATTGTCTGGCGTGTCGGAACCTTTTCGTTTTTTTCCAATGTCAAAATGTCGTCGAAAAACTCGTAACAGAAGCGGAATCGGTGTTTTTGAAAAACCCTTCCATAGCAAAAGTTCGATGATTTTCCGACCAAGGCTGCATGATGATTCAACGATGTGCGTTTCACCACGTCATCTACAAGGATGTCGGCGTGACGCCAAATTTAAATCGTCTAATTCTTTCTGCTACACCCTGCATATTTTACATACAGAAGCGTGTCCATGTATTCTCATAAAGGAAACTTAATTCTGTTATAAAACTATACTTTGTTATATAGGGTATCCATAAACCAATATATTTGTAAATGTCTTGCATATAATATTAAATATGATGATCTGAACGGAAATAATAAAAATGGCCACTTGCACTCTCGTAATCAAAATTTTTGACGCAGAAGAGCAAATTACGACGCCATATTCCACCTTAGGTAACAGTATAGACTTGACGATATTAATGATTTCCTTGCGATTCAATATTTTCTTTAGCTCTTAAACAAGAACTTCAAGCGATTCAGATCAATGATTAAAGATTCTATGGCCTCTCTAAATGACAACTGGTTATCGATCGTAACTCCTAAGATTTTGCACGAACGGCTCGGGCTCAGTTTTTTCCTATCAATCAGCAAAATATTTGTATTGGGCTGATTAAACTTTAGGCCGCGTGATATGTATGCCATCCATTCAAAGTATTGAGGTCATCCTGTATTTTTTGAGCAATTAGCATCTGCTGATCAATCGAACAGGCTTTATAAAGAAAATTATCATCCACGTATGAGCTAATGAGGCAATTAAGGGCTAATTCATAGATTTCAGCCGTAGCAGGCGCAAAAAAGATTGGCTGCTGACGAGCCCTGCATCAGGCCTCTTAGAGAGGAATGTTCGAGGGTTCCTTCAAGCTCATCCACATATATTATGTGGTTTTAAGATCCGGTAAACGATGCAGGACTTGGAAGTTCCTGTCGTGCTTCTCCAACACTCTACGACAATTCGAGTGTTATCTGCTGGAAGGACATCTGTAAATCAAGGAAGATGATGCACATGTAAGAACGTGCCTGATCATTGCTGATGCTAAGATAGAGCTCAGCATTAAAGTCTACTCAACGGGTGTTAATGAACCAAGGGTCTTCGAAGAAAACATACCCCAGGGGATAACACCAATTACTTCGACTTAAAAAATTGAAATACGCATCTAACTGGCGCCTTAGTCTGGTTCTCCCCAGTTGTGATTCATTCATTTGGGCTATCTCGCTCTAGTTTCGATATTATCATGCTATTTTTAGATGGAATTTGCAATTTGCAGTAGAGATATGGAACTCGAATGGTTCGCCTGCTATTAAATCCCTTTCGTAGTTTTGTGCGGCGAATGGTATCAACAGAAATGGTAGTCTGGTTCAGCTATTGTATTGAGCGTTTATTTGACTAATTGTTGTTATTAATTTATTATTTAAAGTTAACCTGAATGAGAGCCTTTAATATAATCACAGAATGTTTTCTTTTACATTTTTTTAGCCCGCCTGAGAAACCTTCTTGGATAGCAGATTCGTATGATAAGCTGAAATCACCTGCAATTGTTAATACATCTAATCAAAGTAAGTGAAGCTCTTGCTTTGTCGAAACCGATTTCACGATATGCATTAACTTCTAAATATTGTTAAAATTTTTATGAATTAGACTTAAGATAATGGCTTTGCTATTTAAGGAGGAGTAATTAAGCAATAGACATCTTGGAAAGTAGCAGTATTAATATTAATAGCTAAATATATTAGGTTAGGCTAGGTTGTAAAAGATAAAAAAGTTTTACTATTGTCAGGTACTAGTAAATGAAAGTTGTCACTACTCTCCCTCGCTGGGAGCCTGGAAGAGACACATGTAGATAGCTAGATAGATAGATAGATCGAGAGAGAGAGAGAGAGAGAGAGAGAGAGAGAGAGAGAGAGAGAGAGAGAG
>JAHWFO010048912.1:2943030-3002180 GCA_023313115.1 Rhysida immarginata
GAGAGAGAGAGAGAGAGAGAGAGAGAGAGAGAGAGAGAGAGAGAGAGGGGCAACTTGAGCCTATTCATCAAAAATTCTTCTTTGTTTTTACAAACATGAAGCACAATTGACTGTCCCCATTAATAATTTAACTTTTAATGTTCGTTGCTAATATGCACTATGAAAATGCAGCATATACTGGGTGTTTCAAACCTTAAGGGTCAAATTCTACAAACGATAGGAGACTGAAAATGAGTATTTTGAAAATCAGTAGTCGGAAATGTTTATTTCAGGCACCACGAAATCTTGAACTAGTAAAATACGCTAAGGAACGTTTTTGTAATATATTTTTTTATTCAGAGCAAACAGCAATTTATTAATATAAAATTTTCACTTCTTAGCAACAACAACTTCTTACCCTTCAAGGAACAGCATCGCAATAATGACAGCACAGAGCAAATGTTCAAAATGATGACCACCAGTCTTAATACGTTAGGGTGTTGCAGATAACTACAGGGCAGTATAACGGGAAGCCTACCCGTTCGATTGCAGGGGCCGGCTCAGTCGATTGGCAGAATGGAGAGAGATGAAGGTGGCCTGCAGCAGCCAGCAGTTTCCACAGTCGGGGGGGGGGGGGGGGGAACGCCAAAAAGGTCAATTTTTTTGATAAAATTACCCAATTATCATTTGATGTCGAGCCGCCCCTGCAATCGAGCGGGTAGGCTTCCCGCTATCTGCAACACCCTGTACATGCATTACAATGGCGCATGGAAATTTTTCGCATTCTTTTAAATATGCTTAGTGTCTGTCTTAAAACACCCAGGAATCCGTATTATATGCAAATTAAGTAAATGACATGTCTCTTATGGACAAATAAAAAAAAAGCAGCCCTCTATTATGGTATTATTTTCTTTTTTTCATCAGCATACTATCTCACTAAATAGGTTTGAAAACCGTCACAATCAATATACGTATATTAACAATGTAAGCAATTAGTGGAAGTATTAATGTCTGGATTTAGAAATTTCCTTCCTATACGACAAGATTTTAAGATATGGCTTTCTGAAGAGTTTTATATACGCGTGGATTTATATTCAATGTTTTAGGCTGTTGTGTAATGAGTGTGAAATAGCCCTAATCCCTCAAACGGTGATAGAATCAATGTACAAAGTTTTTGTTGGCTTCCCAAAGGCGTTTTATTTCGTCGCAAGATCTGTTTATTTAGTGATTTTTTCTGTGTTTGTCTTTCGAAAGTTATGTACATGTACATTGGAAATACAAATGCAGTGTCCGCGCAGTCCGCTCGCCAAATCGCCAGTGGCGACAGTTCAACTAATCTGACGAATAAACAATCACATTTGGCAAACATACTTGGCTAATTCCATTTAAATTGAAAATTTTTATTTGCAGCCGCGAAAATGAGATTATCATGTGATTAAAAGATTATGTCGTTTATTAGGAACATAATTTTTTTAAATTTTAAATTTTGGCTAAAAATACGAGATTCTGACTTAAAGAAAATCGCTATTTGGCTAAACCATTGGCGATAAAAATTTCAAGTACTGAGCGGCCACTGGTAAATGTCAATTTACCTCCCAGCAACTCTTATAAGTGAAAGCATATTGTAGATGTCATTTTTTTGTTTACCTGTAAATGTTGTTTCTGGTCTGTTATGATTTATAATCTTGTCTGTTTTTATTACTCTGTCAAAATATGTTTGCATTATCTGGGATAAATGTGTTTATAGCATAGCGTATTTACGTCGCTGAGCTTGATGATCTTATTCAGATCTTGATGCTATGATGTTGTCATGTACATGTACGTTATTTATGATGTTGCCAAGTCGAATAATTTATGATTATTTATGAAAGTTTCTTCGAACTTCGGTCTAATCGTGAGTTTATAAGCTAAATTCATAACCTAGCATAATGTTCATGTCCGAATAAATGATAATTTTATTCGGATTTAATAAATTCACTGATAAAATAGGATCTTTTCACGCAGAGGCGAGTCTGTTAGATATTTGAAGGTTCAATTAATATTTGAGTGCATCGATGAAATAAAATGCCCTTTTTATTATATTAGAGATTTATTTATTTATTATGTTTATCTATATTTAACTTATTTATTTAAAGAAGTGTATTATACAGAGGGTTGTTAGGGATCTATAGTAACACAATAGAAAAGGACCAGAACAAGTAACTGAATTTAAAAAAATAAATTAAACCGACTTAAAAATACCAATGAAATTCATTTGGGATCATCTTGGTGCTAAACCGAATCCAATGTAAAAAGAATTTTTAAAATCGGTTTATTAATGACGGAAATAGCGATGAACATACATAAAAAAATTAGTTAAGGCATCGTTATCCAACGATAAAAGGGCTTTAGCATCAAAATATTACGAGCAGTAGCGGCTCGTGACTATAATAAGTGGTGGGGCACAAATACAAAATTTCAGGTTCTTAGGCCTTTCCGTTCAAATTTTATAGCTTCAATTTTATTTGAGGCCGCCAGGGGCTCCGAGGCCTATACTAGTCTCCTTGTATATTGTCTATAATTTTTAAGTAACGCACTGCAAAAATATAAAACTTCAAGTTCTTAGGCCTTTTTATTATTCAAATGTTAGATCTTATTTGTGATTTGGGCTTCAGGGCCCCTGTGGAGACCTAAGAGCCTTATACCATTTTTTCGTGTATATTAGCTAAATGTTTTAGTAAACTACTATAAGTATACAAATTTTCAGATTTCTAAGCTTTTTCGTTCAAACATTGTAGCTTGTTTGTGTTTAGGGCCTCTGCCAGGGCCCCAGAGGACTATATATGTTTTAGTATATAAGAGCTAACATTTTAAGTAACACACCACAAATATGCAAGAATTCAAATTTCTGGACTTCCGGTTCAAAAGTTATAGCTTAATTTGTGATTGGGGGCTCAGGGCCCCTGTCGAGACCCAAGAGCCTTATACCAGTTTTTAGTGTATATTAACTAAATTTTTAAGTAATTTTCTATAAATAAACAAAATTCAAGATTTCTAGACTTTTTCGTTTAAAAGTTGTAGCTTTGCTTGTGTTTGGAGCTGTGAGGCTCTGCTGGTGTCTATATTACTTTTTTTGTATATTTGCAATATTTTTTTAGTACCACACTATAAATATACAAAGTTTCAGGTTCCTAGGCCTTTCCATTCAAATGTATCGGTATATGTGTATTTTAGTATACCAAAGCTCATACTAATTCAGGATTCGTTAATACTTACGGAAAATAAAGATAAAACTTAACGAAATGTTAACACACTAGCAGCATATACTTTCAGTATAATTTCTTATGAACATTCTGCGTTATCCGTCACTAAAGAGTTGGTTATCCGGATCGCTATACTCAAAGCTGACATCTTAAACTAGAGCTCCCTATTTCACGTGTACCAAAATACACGGGTACACGTGTATTTAATACGTCCGTGTATTGACCCGTATATTTACAGTATCACGGGTACCCGTGTATCCGTGTATCAGTGTACCGTGTAGCTACAGGTGTACATGGCTACCCGTGTATTTTAGTTCCACGGATAATCAAGCGTTGAAATTGTTGAATCATATATATCAGAAAGAAACACACAATAAAAAAATAATATTCAAGAAAAAAAACAAAAAACAATACACTTACCCTAAGTAAAATTGCTAATTATAACAATCGAATGACCACAGTAATATGTCTTATTTTCTAAAATCATAAGTTATAAAATAATTTGTTTCGCTTCATTGATAAATATACTTAAAATTCTATCATGATCTCATGTAGAATTTTGTAAATTTATATATACATAAGAGGAATAAACTATTTAAGCTTAGTGGGGTGTTTTGTACTAACCAATTGCTGATCATATATCACACACTTTCATTAAGAACTGAAGAAATTGAATGCCAATTCACAAAATTTTATCACTGCTCAGTAAGTAAAAACAACCGAATACATCTCACATTATAACACAACCTCCATCGGTTCCGATGGCATTCCCTCTACAAAGCCTGCAGTGCTTTTCTCATCTGCCCTCTAAAACACATCTTCAATTTTTCAATCAAAACCGGCACTTTTCCTCAGTTATGGAAAAATACCAAAGTTGTTCCTTTGTACACAAACAAAGGTGATTCAAACAATATCAAAAATTACCGCCCCATTTCCAACAAAAATTTTTGAATATGCTGTCTATCAAAGAATCTATCCAACTGTCTCGCCCCATATTTCTCCCTACCAGTATGGCTTCATGAACGGTAGATCAACTCAATCGAATCTCATGGAATGTATACATCTCATCGAGTTGACCTAATATACATCGATTTTGAGAAGGCGTTTGACAAGGTGGACCATTTACTCCTTATTAAAAAACTTTCACAATTTGGATAGCATCACTCGCTTGTCAAATGGTTATGCTCATACCTTACTGATCGAACAAATTATGTTGTCATAAATGGCACTACCTCCAAAAACTTCCTCCTCAGGAGTGCCCCAGGGTTCAATCTTGGGACCGTTATTATTTCTCCTGTTCATTAATGACATCCAAGATGTACCTCTTTGTTTTTGTTGGCAGATGATATCAAAGTGGGCAAAATTATTCGTACCCCTCTTGACTGCTTTGATTTGCAACTAGATCTATACTCTATTAGCTCTTGGTGTATCGAAAATAAAATTATACTAATGAAAAGTGTTACTCGGTCATTTACTCACTGAAACATTCTCTTCATAGCTTCTCGTACACCCTTAATGGTTCTTCTCTTGATAAACAAACTACTGTACCACAAAGGATCTAGGGGTCTTTTTAAGCACAACTTATCTTTCACCGACCATAAAAACAACATTATCTTTAAAGACTATAGGATCTCTTATTTCATTGTTCGAAACTCTACACGTTTCAATAGCACAGAATTTTCTATTTTCTTATTTAACTCCCTAGTAAGACCCGGCTTAGAGTATGCTTCGACTATTTGGTCTTTCTTGTATATTGGTTTTATTTTTTTTGAACCGCAATACAAATTTACGAAATTTCAGGATTTTTGCCCTCTTTGTTCAAAAGTTAAAAAAAAAACCATGAAATTCCTACAAGTGGCCCCTGAGAGGCCCCGGGCCACCCTAGAGGATTCGCTATATTTTTCGCATCGTCCTCTGTATAGGGTCTTCGTGTGTAGAAAATTTCAAGCCTCTAGGTCAATCCTTTCAAAAGTTATGGCATCAAAATATTACGAGCAGTAGCGGGATGATTCACTGTACTTCAAATAGAGTTCTTTAAATTCTGACATCAAACACTCAAACTCTGACGTCACATATTGCTCAAATGCAATGAAAACTCCATAGGCTTAAAAGGAAGTCAGTTGGGGAAACCACGAAAACACATGGTTTGGTCCACCCTAAAGGATTCGCTATATTTTTCGCTCCGTCCTCTATACAGGTTCTACGTGTGTAGAAAATTTCAAGGCTCTAGGTCAATCCTTTCAAAAGTTATGGCGTGTGACATACATGTTACATACATCTGTACCGTCGTTAATAGGGTTTTAGATGATGCTAAAACCCTAAAAAAATACTTATAGACGAACATAGAACCTCCTCCTTTTTGAAGTCGGTTAAAAAGTAAAAAACCCTTTTCACCATCATCGATTGTGTGCAGTCTGGTAGCCGTCCATCGCTACTATTGCCCTGCATCGCAGTTTCCACTGCAGGAGCTGGGAAGCAAACACCAAGGTCAATTCGTAACCACTCCTATGAACAGACTTTCCAAACACCCTCCACTGTTCGCGTCATCAATTTCCGAGGTACCGTTTAAGTAGGCCAAAAGCCACAAGAATCCATAGCAGTGGTGGCTACAGAAACAAAGGGCAGCATGACGTGCTCGAAGGCAATAATGATCTGCATTTATTGGATTTAAATGCTGAAATTGATTTTGTGAAACTCCCATCAGCGAGGGGCAGCGTGGCGGGGTCGAGGGGCAGCGTGGCAGGGTCGAGGGGCAGCGTGGCGCTGCGCCACGCTGATTTTGCCTAGCGGCATCACTGCATAGGTGATGCGTCCGGCAACGGGTATGTTGCTGAATGGAATGGGGCGGATTCCGGTATATTCTTGCATGCGTTCCAGAACAGGCGAGTTGACGAGGCAGTGTTACTCGACGCTTTGTCTTGGTGCTGCCATATCTCGCTTACTTCTGTACCGTACAAACCTGACAAAAAATGGAGCCAGATTATTTAATATCCAATAAATCCACCATTTTTCTCAATAACATTGAATACACAATTTGGCGATGATTTTACAAGTGATTATAAATAGTTTAAGTCGAAAATTTCCCAGTTTTTTTATGACTTGGGCCTATCAATTCTCAGTTAATGTAAATTGCTGTCTTTTTGCATAAGCAGCCCGAAACATTTTCTGTAAGGATAAGATCAGGTATCATAGGAAACCAGTTCATCACTTGTACCCCATTATCGAGGAACCACTCAAAAGTTGATTTTGCATTATGAACTGGAGCATTGTCTTGTTGGAACTCAAATAAACGTTCTCCAATTTTCTCTGCGACTGGCAGAAGATGAACTTCTAAATGGCCTTTATTCTTTCTGAAATATACGTCAAAGTGGACTGCCGGTGCCAATTAAAGATTCCCCAAACTTTATACTGCCGACTCTTTGCTGGTATTTGGAGTATAGTTCTTCATTCTTATTTGAGATCATGCCAATAGAAATTATAGCCTATCCATTTGGACGATCCAGGTTAAATTCCTCGTCTACAAATCACCTTTTGCCCTTGTGTGATCCGAGACATATCTCGTGCCCAAAGTAGTCTCATTTGTTTGTGCCTGAGAAGGACTGCTGGTTGACCTCGTCTTTTCTTTTACTGTATATACAAATCCTTCTGCTTCATGAATAACATTGGCAATTGTTGTTCTTCCAAGAGGGATATCTTTATAATATGTCACAGCTCGAGTTGAGATTTTATCTCTTGTCACTCATTTTATAATTGCCCTTTGTCACGATCACAGTGGATTTTTCACCCCATAATTATCTTATACTTTGAGGTAATTGTCAATTGCGATATGTTAACGCCCCAAAGCTTTAGCTATTGATCTTCCTGACTTACCACTTTCAAGTAGATCCTTTCACTTATCTGCCCTTTTTTCAAATTCACTTAAAGGTTGTCCTCTTGGCATTGATTGGATTTAGTTAATAATCAGATAATTAATTTATCATTTGTATTACTAGTTAATGCCATCTATTGGTGTAAACTGAGATTTCATACTTCAGAGAACATTTTTTGCATTATAGCTTTATCATTTCTGCCTGAACCACGGCCGTACTATCTACAGGCCTGACAACTGACGTCATGCTAGAGGTCGGCGAGGCATGAGGTCGTCTGCCTGTTATTTTGACGGAGGCGATAATTTTTTTCATATTACTGAAGTATTCGGTTTAACTTGATTAAACATAATTTGCTTTACTAATAAAGTATTTCAATGTTAAATTATTTCCGTTGAGAAGGGGGTTCCCATGGCAATTGACCTCTGGCATGACGTTAACAATCCTCAGTTGTCAGGCCTGATAGATATAGGCGGCCGTGCCTGAACTAAATAAACGTCATAGCCTGAATTTTCTAATTTCGCTGTAAAATTAATAGAACTGTTCTATCAAAAAATAATATTTTCCTTTTATTATATTAAAGCTGACGTACTTGTGAAATTTGAACTTGCCCCATTTGGAATTACTCGGATCACTGAAGAAGATATGGTAAGTTTTAATCATATTTGTTTGGTATTTTCCGAAAAATTCCCGCTAGAAGCACATATATGTGATGAAAATATCGAACAATAGGCAAAAGTATTGGTTATCAATAAGGTCTCTATGGCTGTAACTTTTTTATTTGTTAACCGATTTTCAAAATTCTTTTTGTATCTTATACTCACATTTGTCCTCTATGTAATGCACTATTCACTTTTCGACATAGTCTGCATTCCTTTCCAAGCATTGCGTGACTAGTTGGGTGAACCCGTCGGAGAGGAATTCCGGAGTTGTTGTCGACACCAGGATTGAATGGCAGCGTTTACCTCGCCGTCAGAACCAATTTATGTCCCTTAAGGGGCTCTTTCTTCTTTGGGAAGTGGTGAAAGTCGCAATGTGCAAAGTCTTTCATTATTGAACTGCAATTTTTCATCTTTGAACTGTAGGCGCTGCAACGCCTCCGGTGTGTGGTGACTCGTGTGCGGGCGGACGTTATCGTACTCCAGAAGAGGGTCCAAAGCTGCCATTCAAACCTGGTGTCGACAACAACTCCGGAATTCCTCTTCGACGGGTTCACCCAACTAGTCACGCGTTGGCGCAATGCGTGGAAAGGGATGGAGATTATGTTGAAAAGTAAATAGTGCATTACATAGAGGACAAATGTGAGTATAAGATACAAAAAGAATTTTGAAAATCGGTTAACAAATAAAAAAGTTACAGCCATGGAGACCTTATTTATCAATCGCTCCTCGTAGAAGCGTTTGTCTGGGATACACGTTCATTTCCTTGGCACTAAAATATGCTCGAGTAGCACATCTTCGGATGAACTCAATGAAGAATAGACGAATACTTTCGGAACGAAAAGATACTATGTTCATGCAAATATGATAAAAAGTTTTCTGAAGCACTTCAGCGAGTTTTATTTGCTGTAGTTGTATGAGATTTCAATAGGGCCGCTACATTTTTTACGGGTTACAAACAAAACGATTTAATTTAAGAGATCCTTAATCTTAATTTGTAAGCTTAAGATTATAAAGAACATGAATTTTTAAAGAATATTTTAATGAGCAAATTTTACTAAAAAATATTTTGGGATCGAAGATAATTTACAATTTAACTTCTCAATTAATTAAAAACCCACATTTAAAATAAGAAAATAAAAAATTAAAATCATAAAATATTTAATTTATAAAAAGATTTCCATATTTACAATTATTTCACATATACAGCCCACCCATAATCTACAATCTACTTGTACATCACAATATTCAATTTAAAAAAACCCGCTTTTAAAATCTTTCAATTGTTTTCCACTTAACTGCAAAATAAGATGTTCACTAGAGCAGTTCATTTCACAATAGTTGTGGAGAGATAATGAATTCCATCGGTGTTGCAAAACAGAAAAAAAAAATTTCACGCTGTAGCCGCAATAGGCATCTCCTCGATGCAAGAGAGATGTATTCAAAGTATGGAAATCAGTTCTCAATTTATAATACACAATGTTGAATTTTGAAGAAATTAAAGCCAATCATAAAAATGGAAGAGATCAACATGATATAATGTTGAAAATAGCCAAAAAATAAAGCCAATTTTATGAGTTAATTAAAAATCATTAAAATTCCTTATAATAATTTCATTAACTTGAACGTTTTCGAGTGCGTGCCATATACCTTTTTTTCGCGTGCGTGCACTCATTATCAGAAATATAGAGGGAATGATACAGAAATTAAAAAATTAAAAACTACAGAATTCATAAGATCCAAGACACGCAAAGGGAAAACATCACATGATCATCCATTTTTTGCTTAGATCATGTGCCGCCGTCGCTAGAGTATATTCCGCTTTATTAATAAAAAAATGCTTCTTTTATTAATCTTTTCTTTAATTCTTTTTCCCTGGCCAAGATTCTAATTCCGCACCATTTCATTTTATGACCAGTAGTAAAGCAGTGTCTAGCGATGGCATTATCTACATAATTTAAACGAATCGCTCTCTCATGCTCCTCCAAACGGGGTATTTTATAATTTTAATTTTTTATTTTCGTCCTTTTAAATGTGTTTTTTTTTATAATTTTTATTGAAAAATTAATTGGGAAGTTAAATTGTAAATTGTAAAATATTTTAATGAATATATATTTACACAAATTATTGTGGTTTTTTTCTTTAAGGATTTCGGTATTGACATGAGGATTAAAATTAAATGGATAGATCAGCGCATCAAAATTAATGAAGAAACAAACGTGAGTTCAAAAAAAGTTTTTTTGCCGCCGGATACTGCGCAGAATCTTTGGCGACCATTAACTATATTTGGTAACTGTAAAGCTTGCGACACCGATGCCATTGCTTCAGAGTTTCATCCTAACCGGGAGATTAAAGTTAACTTGGATGCCGGTTTAGTACAACTGGCATACCGGTAAGTAAGATGGAACTGTTATCTTCTCATGAAACATAATGGCAATGAAAAAGACATTAATATGAAATGAAAACTATGAATTAGTAATAAAATTTTTATTTACTTTAGAAAGTATTAAAATGTACAGTATTTAAACTATCGAATATGCAAATTATTTAGAAGAGATAATTTTTATCTCCTAAAAATTCTAAGTATATCATGTCCTAGAAGCAATTTAAAAAGATATTTTTACAGGATGAGTCAAAAGACTGTAATTTGTCAAGTTATGCAAATGAATACAAATGTAGTTATGCAATTCCAATAAATGGAGTGAATAGGAAGTTGAGGGTGCTCTTTCTCATGGTGGCACTTACAGTGTTGCCAACATGCAATTTAGGACATATGCAAATCGTATCTACTAAACCTAGGAGATACAAAAAAAAAACTATTACAAATTTGTTCAGCATCAAATAAGCAACAAAACAAACAACAATTCAAAATCCGATCAACGGATCACCTAAAAACCTCATTGCAATCTCTGCAACATTAATACCTTGATTCCTGTCAAGATTGAGGGTTGAGTGACCTTTGGGAAAAGCAAGAGCAACAGAGCCCAAAGATCCTGTGTTCAAGTCCCAGGAGTAATTAATGAGTTTTTCCTGCATGCAAATTATTTCATGTAATATCCATATCCTGTTCTGTAAAGTTCCACAATCTACCATGAAGAAACCAGTTTCCTCTGCAATTGGTATAAGAAGGCATGTTGAAGCTGAAACAAGATCGGACCAACGTACGATGAGACAGTACACTGCTCAGGAAATGACCAACATGGCTCTCTGCTTTGGTGAGACAAAGCAAAGAGTTTGACTGTTTGATGTCAGAATTTAAAGAACTCTATTTGAAGTATAGCCAATCCTCCCGCTACTGCTCATAACATTTTGATGCCATAACTTTTGAAATATACCCTAATCAGCGCCATCCAACCTGTCGTGCAATCAGACAAATTGTTCAACGGTTTCTAAATACAGGAACTGTCCATCAGCAGCTGTCGACCAAGCAGTCTTGACCAATTGCAGAGATTGCAATGAGATTTCTGGGTGATCCGTTCATCGGATTTTGAATTCTTTTGATGCTGAACAAGTTTGTAATCGTATTTTTTGTGTATCTCCTACGGTTTAGTACACTGCTTGACAATTGGTAAGGAACAGCAACATTTTTGTCAATAAAAATAAATAAAATACTGTCCCAAGAAATAAACGTTACAAAAACTTGAGTAGACGTATTACAGTGACTTTATGAACACAAAATGGCATGGAATTTGAACTAAGGAAAGGAACATAATGGCAAAAGCAGAAGAGGTATCATGAAGCATCAATGCGTGACTAAAGAAAAATGTTGGTTGTTTGTCACCAGTTTGAAATGTGAGACCTTTAGTATTGAGTATTGCCTCCTCGAACCGCAATAGATATTTCGCATCTGTTTGGCATTCTTCCCACTAGACTGCTGAGAAGAGCAGTCGGGATTTTATCCCATTCTTCCTGTAACGCAGTTGTCAGTTTTGCAGCGTTCTGGGAGGGGGATTCTTTTATGCCACACGTGTACCAAGAGTGTCCCAGGCATGTTCTATGGAATTGAGGTCCGGGGAGTATGCGGGCCACTGCAAGATATCCTCACTCTCAAAAACATTCAGATACCATGTTCGCCCTGTGTGGACGGGTATTGTCGTCCATGAACACAAAGTCTGGACCAACTGCTCCACGGATTATTTCATGTAATATCCATATTGAACGTGATCCAGAAGAAATTCCCTGCAACACCGTGCTACTGTAACAGACCCTCCTGCAAAGATGTGATGACCAAAACGTTGCACTTCCCGAACGTGTTGTTGGTGATAACGAGTTCCCTTTTCACGCCAGATCAGTTGATGCCCAAAATCACTTTGCATAGCGAACCGAGACTCGTCGGAGAATATCACCATGGACCACTCCTGATCGCCCCAAGCACGATGCTTGTTACAACACTCTAATCTTATCCGTCGATGGAGCGGAGATAGTGGAATGCATTTGACAGACTTCCGTGCATACAGCCCAACATCATTCAACCGACGGGAAATGGTTCTGGTAGAAACATGAGTGCCTGTAACAGCGCAAGATCTGCGGCTATCTGTGCGGGTGTTTGATTTCTTCCTCTTTTTGCTGAAAGAGCTATGCTACGGTCCTCCCGAGCGGTTGTGCTCCTTCGACGACCACCCTCATCCACACGTAAAGCGGATCCTTTGGTGGCGACAGCAGTTTTCAAACAAGATACAACACTCTTCGCAACGCCCATTGCTCGCAAAACTTCAGTCTCACTTTGCCCGTCTCAAGCCGTCCAACAGCTCGTCCATGATCGTAATCACTTAAATGACGTCTCTGCGGCATTCTGCAGACGATATGTGATAGAGGGACTGAAAATTTACAGTAATGTTCGCAAAACACCTGCACGTGGATTCGCCCTAACACTCTACGGCTACTGATTTTCACTGAACCACAGCTCATTGTACACGTGAATTTTATTCAAATTAAGCAAATCGAATACATGTTGACAACATTGTAAGTGCCACCATGAAAAAGAGCGCCCCCAACTTCCTATTCACTCCCTTTATTGGAATTTGCATAACTACATTTGTATCCAAGATAGAAAGGGGGGGGGGAGGGATACAGACTTTAGACTCATCGTGTATACGAGGTAAATATGATGTAAGGTAAAGTTGCATAAGTTGGGATACTCTCCGTAAATTAGGATAAACCAAGGAAATAAATTTAATTCGTTGGGACAAATTGATTTAAAGTAATTTAAATAATTCTTGGTGCCACCAGTTGGAAATTTACAGCACTTCGTCGTTGTTATCCTCGAGGCCGAAGCTACAGCTGATTTCCCATTAAAATAACTGTCGAAAGATCGCATATCAACTACGAATATCCTATTTTGATTGGTATATCAATAGGTTGTTTTCATAGAAATATTGCTTCATTCCCCCATGAGATTTTCTGTGGTGCTAGATGTGTTCAAGGTTACCCTTTTCCTAAGTCGAGACAGTTTCAATTTCCTAATCTATATCCTGTGTAAAGAATGGGCACATGAAACCTGCATAACTTTTTTTCCATTAATATCTTTCTGTTTTAGTTCTTTTGCTTGTAGCAACCACAAGCCAAAAAAATGATATCAAAAGTCAACATAAGAAAAGTCCTTTGCCTTTTTTTATAATGTCATTTTGCTATGTCCCATCTTAGACTCCTGCCTTCATAAAAAGGAACATTGTTACAATTATAAAAAACATATAAATAACTTAAGATTCTTTCGGTATTTAATGCCCATAATTTTTCCTGTATTGTATTGGTGATTCAAAATTGAAGTGTTTTATTTTCATTACAGTTTGGTTCAAAAAATATTTACTTTAAATCATCCCAACTGTTCGGGAGTTGCAAGAATTCTTTCCACAAAGAAGTTCTTGCGTCTCACTCATTATCTTATGAAAAGCGGTCCTTTTGTGAAACATTGTCGTTTGACGAATTATTTTATTATTTAGCGTTTGGTACATGCGCACGATTTCATCATTTGTATTAAAAAACATACAAGCGTAAGTATAAGACACACAATGATTACTAAAATTACAATGAAAATATAGTCGATTACAGCATCTGTTGCCATCAGGAAGTCCGTGAATTTCCTCCATAGGACCTATTCGGGCACTCCATAATTATGTGATGGATGATTTGCTTATCTGTCCCGCAGTCACAACATGGAGACGGCGCCTTTCCCCGTTTGTAAAGTGAGTGCGTATTCTGTTGTACCCTGCGGGGCTATTCGAAGATCCTGACAGTTTCTCCTTTATACAGGGAAGATACAGTTTCTCCATCCAATGTCGTTCTCAGGAGCCTATTAGATTGAAATCTGACATGAGTAGCTCCCCTACAGCTCTCATGGATGGTCTCCTGGATCGCAGTCTATTTCTATCTACATATGGTTGGTCTTGATCTATGGGGAGTCGAAAGGTTGCCTTGTATGCGTCTGTATTCTCGTAGAAGAGCTGTTTAACGTCGTAGGTCGAGAGGGGGTATGTGGCTCAGTATGGGCAACCATTTGGTAGGGGTCGATCTTAATGTACCACTAATAACCTCATAGTGTTATTTAGTTGTATGTCAACCTTTTGAGTGTACCCACTGTTGAGCCAGAGTTGCCGAAGTGCGTAAAGTTTCGGCAGAAAAACCACATGTTGTACCACAATTTATGGAAACTTTCATTTTTAGTTCGTAGATTTGCTGCGGCATTTTCCAAGTTCTCCTGTAGGACAGTGTTCGGTTTAGAGTAGCTACGGGATATTTTGGGTGCGTGATATGGTGGAGTAGTTTATCCTCGAAATAGACCTGGAGTTATCTCTTCGTATCCCTATTACAGACATGAGAAACAGGTCGTCTCAGTTTTGGTGGGATTTGGTTTCAGTCCCCATTTACGAAAGTGTGCTCCCAAGATCGACAGGTCGGATATTAAGATGGCTTCTGTCTCTTCGATAGTTCGATGTTCTGTGGCTATTATCCAGTCATCAGCGTAATCGAACTTTCGGGATCTAGCATTAGGCATATCTGAAATGTAGGGATTAAAATACAGTTTGACCAATGTATATTTGGTAGATATTGTGCGAGGGATTAATGAAACGCAAATCTCGAAAAATCAAGCAATGGATAAACCAAAATTTATTAACAGAGCGCGCATTTTTATATACCTTCCATTTTATAGCAAATTGAGATTTACCGTATGTTGAAGTGATAATATTCCTCTTCTGGCAAGCATATCGAATGCGTGTTAGCATTGGTGCCTCTTAATATTTCTCATCATTTTATGCAATAACTGAACAATACATACTTATTAAAAAAATTCATGAGAAGATAATTAATTGTTATACATGTACTGTATAAATCAATATTCAGAATTCTTCAAATGACCTATAGAGCTCTCCGCGGTTTTTGCATTTATCATTTTGCAGCATGTGTTCGTTATGGATGATCGTCTGAATTTTGACTCAGGAAATTGAATTTTTAATTCAAAATGCTTGCATGTTATAGTAATAATATCCATTTGCTTTCCAAAATGTAATTTAAATACACCGCACTTGATCAGATTAATGGGAAGCGCTAATCGCTTGCTTGATATCGTCCGTCAAAAAAGTTTCTGCTCATGCATGCTATTAAGAGTTCAACGATTGTCAAATCGATATTAAAATGCCAAAAGAGCATTCTTGCCCATTGAAAATAATAAAAAAATCTCTTTAGAATGTCTTTAATGCGTGACTGCTTGGCTTTCGTTGAAATGAAATAAATTGCCTTTAATGAAATGCGTTAGCAGTTCGCCTTATTCGACAATACTAGCATTTCTATGAGGAGTGCCCATAAGTTCATACAGTTTTGCAGAAAAAAAAAGAAATAGAAGATTGAACTTTTGCACACGTATTAATCACACGTATTCACGACATGCCGGATCTATCATTTCTGAAATCCAGACTTTGACGTGGAAAAACATGCTTCACTCATTATCACCTCTTCATCATTGAATCTCTTCCCACGCAGCGGCCTCTGAAAGAAAAAGAAGTCATTACATGCCATGTTTGGGGAATATGGGGAGTGAAGCAATATTTCATTACATTATAGCACAGTGTCTAGGACGAAATACTCAGCTATTACTATGATTAAATTATTGATGAAAAAAAAGGAAAGAAAATTTCACAGCCTGGGATCGAACCAGGAACCTTCTGCTCACCGTGCAGATGCGCCAGCCAATTGCGCCACTGCGGACATGGAAGCATTACGCTATCTTTCTTACGCATTACGCCAGTAGGAAAGATAGTCCCAGCCTGCGAACTGGGTACTGCTCCAGCCAGCCCAAAGGGCATGTAGATAGCGTAATGCTTCCAAGTCCGCAGTGGCGCAATTGGCTGGCGCATCTGCACGGTGAGCAGAAGGTTCCTGGTTCCATCCCAGGCTGTGGAATTTTCTTTCCTATTTTTCATCAATAATTTAAACATCTGAGGTATGGCGTGTATAAAAATCTTCATAGATCCAATAATTATTCTTTACTATGATTAGCTCTTGTCTAGTGCACAAAATAGTCTGGCGCCAGCCCTCGTATAAAACACTGAAAATATACGGTGGATAAAACGTGATCTTGAAAAATATAATAACAAATTGAAAAGGGAAGGAAAAATTCCGCGACCTGGACTCGAACCAGAGAAAAATTCGGCAAGTCCCTGGTTCGAGTCAAGGTCGCGAAGTTTTTCCTTCCCTTTTCTACTTATTATTGCGATATGTTTGAAGAAGTTTCTTCAGTTAACTTATTATTTTCTGTTTGGGTTTGAAAAATATAAATAAGTTAAGAAAAATTACGAAGACCGTTTATTTGTTATAGAAAAAAAATTATAAAAAATATTATTCCCCTATAAGGTTAACTTCGATGACTGCAATCAACCTACTGATACATTTTAAATCATGTAGTCCGCAATATCCATTTTTCTAGTTTCTGTCTATTGTAATTTTCTATTTTCTTCGTACAAATTCCCAATTGCTATTTTCATGTCTATTTAGAACAGTTCAAGTTCTATTTTTCGGAGTTCGTCAACCTTTTTTGGCCGTTGTCCAAAAGATCCTCGACCACAATAATAAATGTAATGATCCGATACTTAACGTTGTTCTTTAATCTTCCAGACTTTATGAAATCCTAATGCCAATTAGTGTCACTTCATTCTTTCTCAGAAAATTCATTTCGTGTGCTTAATTCATTTCGTGCACAATTCGCACGTAGTCATAGATTCGAGGAAATGTTTAAATATATAATTTTAAAAATTACTACGAATAATTAATATTGTATAAAATCTAAGATAAACTATAACTGCAAAACATACAGAATTCAAGTTTTATACCTATGAAGTTATACGTATAAGTCTTTGTAGAATTCATGCGATTTTGTAATGAAAGTGTTAAATTAAAAAGTACTAATTGATTTTGTTCCAAGTGTTTTAGTACATAAAAACATCATCTTTTTCAATAATATTTTAAAGGATAGTAGAAAATATACAACATAAAGACTAAAATTCATAACGCTTTGTTATCCATTTTTTCTTTTTCAAAATACATGTACAGGGTGATCTAAAAATCAAGAAAAACTTTAAAACTCAATAACTCGCACACAAATGCAGATTAATGCTAGAATTGTTCCGGTTTGACCAACAGATGGTGTTGTCAGGTTACAGACATGGGTTTATCCACATTTTCAGATAGTAAGATGCCGGATTAACTGTCGGCTTACAAATGTTCAATGTGCCGTCCGTCATTCACCAACACAGCCGTCACGAGACATCACACTGTTCACTGCATTAAGCAACATTTCTCTCGTTATGGTAAACACTTGTTGCCGGACGGAATCTTTCAATGTTGCCAATGCTGTGGGTTAGTCGCGGTAAACTTTTGACTTCAGGTATCCCCATAGCCAAAAGTCACAAGGCGTCAGATCGGGCGATCAAAGATGGCCATACACGCAGAAAGTATTGACTGCGGACACAATCCTTCCCAAATGTTGAGAGTAGCAGTCGTTGCACAGGCACAGCAATATGCGGTGTTGCTCCATCTTGCATAAATGTGACTGCTTGTCGCGCTTGCAATTCTGGAATGATGCTGGTCCGTAGCAGTGCTGCATAGCGCACGCAAGTGACGGAAACTGTTTATAGAAAAGTCTCTGTGACTTCCTCGAAGAAAAATGGATCGATTATGAAATCAGAAGTGAAGCCACACCAGGCTCTAACTACGAGGGGCGATTGATAAATAAAGTCTCCATGGCTGTAACTTTTTTATTTGTTAACCGATTTTCAAAATTCTTTTTGTATCATATACTCACATTTGTCCTCTATGTAATGCACTATTCACTTTTCGACATAGTCCCCATTCCTTTCCAAGCATTGCGCCAACGCGTGACTAGTTGGGTGAACCCGTCGGAGAGGAATTTCGGAGTTGTTGTCGACACCAGGATTGAATGGCAGCGTTTACCTCGCCGTCAGAACCAACTCATGTCCCTTAAGGGGCTCTTTCTTCTTTGGGAAGTGGTGAAAGTCGCAATGTGCAAAGTCTTTCATTTTTGAACTGCAATTTTTCATCTTTGAACTGTAGGCGCTGCAACGCCTCTGGTGTGTAGTGACTCGTGTGCGGGCGGATGTTATCGTACTCCAGAAGAGGGTCCAAAGCTGCCATTCAATCCTGGTGTCGATAACAACTCCGGAATTCCTCTCCGACGGGATCACCCAACTAGTCACGCGTTGGCGCAATGCGTGGAAAGGGATGGGGACTATGTCGAAAAGTGAATAGTGCATTACATAGAGGACAAATGTGAATATAAGATACGAAAAGAATTTTGAAAATTGGTTAAGTGTGAATTGCCAGGAAGTGTGAAATTTGTTAACACCGCCAAATGGAGTTGAAAAAATTTTGTAAAATAAAACCCATGTAATATAAATCTATTAAAAATGAAAATGGATTTTAATCAGTTTACAGTCGGCAGCCATTTTGCTATTCTCTGATGAAAACGTTGTTTATCTTTGACGTCACGCTTGTGTCATAGACAGAGCAATCGCTTCTTCTAAGCGCTCAATTACTACCCAATACAACGCACCCTTAGTAAATTGTGTTTGTCTTCTTTGCATGCTGTATAGATGTTGATTGCAATGGGCGACAACAATGGTGACATTACTTTTTATCGCATGTAGAGAACCAATTTTGCATCACTGCATAATTATTCACATGATACTTATTCTTGACCCGTTGCTACGAGTTGATTTGATGTATTACAAGTCATATTTTGGGTATAGCAAATAAAACTAAATATTAGCTATTTCGATTTAAGTGTTTTAGTTGATACGAAGCGTAATTCGTTGTTTTGTTTCAGAGGTCTTATAATTTCGTCCATCTGTTTCTATTAAATTATTTCGAAAAACAACCATTCCTTAACTTTAACTTGTTTGCAATAGTTATTTCTTTTAAATATTATAAATTTTTATGTTTCAATTATTTTTTTCTAAAATACACTTTTAATATTGACATATTGATGTGATAATTATTTTAAAATAAGTTATTACGAAAAATTAAAAATGGTCATTGTTTTCTCTTCCAGGAAGACCATGGATTTTATTTGCAATTTCGATTTGCAAGCATATCCGATGGATGTCCACGAATGCAATATATTCATTATTGTGACATCAGGAGGTAAAGTCAATTTATTTTTTTTTAATTCTTGATTATAATTCTTATAAATTACCGTAGAATATGGAAAATGAATTTTTCTATTTTAATAATAAATACATATTATTTATTAGTAAAGGTTATTTCTCATAGATATACAATATCTAAGCATGCTTTATTTTAGTGAAAGAAGAAGAGGAAAAACTCAGTATTAAACCATTTAGCAAAGGCAACCATCCTGCAGATATTTTAGAAAAAAGAATTCCTCCCAGATTCAAATTTATTTCTTTCTCAGTTGAAAATATTTGCGAAAATTTCAAGAGTTCTGGTAAGTTAAAAGGAGGGAGTGAGCATTTCATAAAGTTTAGATTTTTCAAAATAGCGTTTGCACATTTATTTATTTATTTATTTATTTATTTATTTATTACGGAAGAAGTAGCAAGTATCAGAAAAGAAAAAAAAAATAACTGTGAAGAGGGATAGCTTTGGCCATTTTACTTATATAGCAAAAATAATGATAAAATTTCATTCTAATGAAAAATTAGACAATCCCAAATGTTATTTATTAGACCAAGTGAACTGTGTTAGGGTCAAATAGAAAAAGGAAAAAAAAATAACACGGGATCAAGATTTGGCTTCTCTGTTGACATCGCAGGGCATTAGATGAACTGAAGATAAAATTTCAGAGTCGTAACGGTTATATTAAAGTTTTATAAAAGATTTTATTAAAGCTTTCAAGATCAAGCTTAATTTATATAAATTAAAAGTTGCGATTGCAAAACACTACCAAGAGTCATGTCAGGGAGGAGGCGACACTCCTAGGGTGCCTAGGCAAGTGCGGAGAAGGGTGGTGACAACTCGCGTTTTTGTGAGTTCCGGTCGCCATTTTGAATCCGGAAGTACTCAGCCACGCATAGGAGAACACATGCTTTTTGCACAAATACTCGTAAGATATTAAGAGTCTCGCTTGGTAATGCTAGAATTTTCTTTATTTGTTTAATTTGCTGATATTTTTGCTGCATGTAATTGAAATCACTTGACTTTTTAAAATAGATTATTAACATCGAATTTTAACGAGCAGACGATGCCTGGTTGCTGCGTTCCCGAATGCAGCAATCGCTACGAAAAAGGTGGAAGGCTTTTTCCTTTTCCTGCAAATGTTGCAAGGAGAAAATTATGGCTAATTAAAATGTGTTGTGTCCCGCAATAAGCCTATATCAAATTCTTTAATTAAACACCAGTCTCCATTGTTCTCAGAGTGCCCACCAATTCCTCTTAAAGCTAGCATGTGCTTAATCAAATAAAACCCAGGAGAGACCGCTTTTAATAAACAAATGAATTCTTTATTCAATTTAAATTATGGATCTAGGTACAAAATATGAGATAGGGATTAGATTGTTAGTAATAGGGAATATCAGCATTCATATATAAAACAGTTTATGAACGAGCGCTTGGTATTACTTAACATTTAACATAATTTTCTAAGAGATTCTTTTCTCGCACTGTACAGTACATACAAAATAAATATGTTCTGCGCAGTAACACACTTCATCAATGAGATCTCGGCGGTTTTTTTTTGTTTTTTTTTTGATGCATTTATTAATTTAACGCAAATCCACAAGTACTTATCTTTATTTGAGCCGTTCACCCACACTCGATGAGCCGTTCACTCACACTTTTGGATTATTCTTTTTCAACGATGCACTTAAAGTTGATGCCGTATCGATGCTGTATCGATGCTCCTTGGTAGCTGGCGCTAGCCCTAAGAGGTTCCGCTGACGATGCTCCGGTGTGTACCTCATCGTTGTACCTTATCGATGCCCCTTCATTTTCACAGCATTCCTGCTGAAGTCCAACAAAGTTCACTCCCGTCAATACCTGGTCACAAAGGTTGCATCCAGTCTCTTAAGCTTTCCGAACCTTTCCAATTGACTATCGCCTGCCTCAGATATGTTAGGGAACATTAGTTCTGATTATGCACAAATGCGAGTTCTGTCTCGTGTGTGGATTCAGTCACTGAATCTAAATGCGAATGTGTAATATCGTTCACAATGTCTATCATGCAAATGTCAATCATCGCCACTCATAGGTAACGATCTACTTAACGATAACACACTGCACCGTTCTATGATTGCGGAGTTCGATGCATCAGCACTAGTTCATACATGTATGTTGCATTAGTTCATTACCGCTGTCATTTCTCGTCTACCGTATCATGGAGTAATAAAACATGGTTTATTACTCCATGTTCCGTACTAGAAAGACTCTCTGACCAATCAAATTTAAGTATTTTAAAATTTGAGCAGCTTTACCTCCCCCCCCCCCCACCACCCATTCCACCCATTCCAAAGTTAGATTTCTCCCTTCACGGCAGTCCTCCCTCCCGATATTTCTATGGCAACACAAGAACGGAACGGCAAGAGGACGAAAAAAAGGGACAAAAAATATTTATTCTTATTAGGATTATATAGTGCTTCTCCATTAATTATTTGATCAATGGGAATGGAATTTAAATACACAGATTCAGACTACTTCGTCTGATTCCGTGGTGACATACATTTAATATACCTTAAAAGCGCTTATTGGAAATGCTAAAAATAACCATCCCACCTCTGCAAAAGTTGGGAATATATCTACTTAACTTTGATTCTTGTAATAAACACTGTGTCGAACAGGGTTCTTGAAACGTTATCAAAAGGTGGAAAGAGATCATATAAAATATAGAGTAAGTCCCGGTTGAATGTACAGGTTGTTTAGAGTAAATTTTACAATAGATAAATTTTGACTTTTTTTTTTTTTCTTTTTACCAAATTTGACTAACTCTACAGGGTTTAATACACCACAGATAATTTATGACTTCTTGAGAGTTGTATGAAACCGTTGTATGAAAAATATGTAATTTTTTACTCAAAGTCCGCATAAACCATCGTCACCATAAATATGAAAAATCATTAATTTTTTAACCATGAAATTTAATAAAAATGTTTAATAAAAGTAATACAACTGATTGATTTGATGATTAATTTATGAAATCATCTCATAATATGTCAATCATTAAAACCCGCTTATAACCCTATTCATTCATTTAAGGTAATTTATTTAGCTAGAGTTGGTTATATATGGGGTATTTGTTGAAATAACTGAATTAAGGCTTTTTTGCATTGGGCTTAATTATTGAAAGAACAAAATGTGAATGTATTATCGATATACATTAAAAAGCTGACATGCAGGGTTATCTTCGAAGACTCTTTTATTTATCCAACATTTTTTGTTTATCCATCAGGAACATAGATGAACAGGTGTTCTGGAAATCCAACGCGTGAGCATGCTACAGTTGTCCATGTGAAAAGCACGGATTCCAAATTAACTCCCGCTACTTTTAAGATTGTCCTTGCACTTTGTTGATCGTCATAGCAAGCTGGATTCGTTTGAAAGGAAATGGAATGTGAGGAATCAACACATCAATATTTTTTGCACAGCCAGTGAGGAGGGTAGCTTCGTTTCCGTCTTGGAGGAAAACGGTGTGATGTTTTAATTGTAATAATATTCTGTGTAAGAGTGGATTATTGGTTGTTATTGCTGGTTTGTCATATGTTTGTAGGTCGTACTATTGTTGAATTTAGAAATTTGTTGTTGCATGAAAATGGGTGGCTTTTCACTTATAAAACCCGTGCAACCTCTCGGAAATTTATGGCAAAGTAGTGAAAAATCTTTTCCGGATTATGTTAAAGCATCATGCAGGTATGACTCCCGTTGGTTTTGCGTTTGTAGAGATTATTGCATTGGGCCTCCATCCGAATAGGTTATTAAATTCTGACAAGGGGCCAATCCCAGAGTCTGTTTTAATTGATTTATCGAGTCTTTAGTTTTAGTTTTCCTATTACAATTTCTGAATTTTTCTCTTGTGTTTTTTTTTTTCTAGAATTTTCTCTCGTGGTCTTTGCATTCATCTCTGACCGGCTCCTGCTGTTGAGCTCAACAGCTGATAATAATTCTAGCCATTTACCCCGATCCTTCCTTTTAATCCCTTAATCAATATAAATTTTACGGTCAGTTTCAATCTTGCCGTTGAGAACGGAGGCATCGCCTTCGAAATACATGTAGTATCCGGCCTTTCATATCTGGGATGTCTTTCGTGCTAAGAAGTTTTTCCATCATATACAGATACTTCATCTGGGCTTGATTAAAAGTGCGGGTGTAGGGCAATAATTTCCACACTCTAACACGTTTAATGCATAACTTCTGAGAGGAAATCAGCATGAATAGTTGCGATCGTTTTTGGATACAGGGTCAAGGAGGTCATTCTCAACCGAATTTAATCAGCTTAGGACAGAATGCGTCCATTAACTTTTATTATGTTCGCCTTATTTGTATCTAGAGTATAAATGACTACAAAAAAAAATATACTGAACTATATTAGCGTAACGCGAGTCTTGGATAATGCTGTATTTATCCTTTATGAAACTTACAAATGTAAAACTGATTTTCATAAGTCCTATGCGTTTTAAAGGAATAGTTATTGATTTTTTTGAACCTTATAATTAGCCTATCGTCGTAAAAACCTCATTGCTTTTCAGTATGCCCCCTTTTATGTACGGATAACAGTTATATAGATTCGATTTTTTGCTAATGAAATGTTGTGAAATGCAATTTTCTTGTTAAGGTTGTTATTACCGATGCGAATGACAAACAAAATGTGTTTTTTTTTTCGTTTTATTTTTCCTTAGCATATTAGAGAGTTATAAAAATTCGATTGTACGTTTTATGTCTTTTTTACTTTTATCCCTGAAACTGTTAAGTCGAAAAGAAAAAAAAATTAAAGTTTAAAAATGGTTGTTTTCGTGACCGCAACATAATTTTTTATATGCCCGAAGTATGTGGTTCAGCCTAGATTTCTTATAAACAACAACTTATAACCATACGCACATACACAGTCTTGTGTTTTTTAAAGCTATATTAAATATTTATATTACATTTAAAAAATCAAAAATAAATATTAAAAAAGCAAATAGGAATCCAAATTTCAAAAAACAATCAAAGTTAATAAAATTAGTAGAGTTACAGCAGTTTTTTCTCCGATTCTACTAGTCTGTCATAACAATTTAAAAATATTTTAAAGAGAAATATTAGTGCTGTACGCTGCTGTTTGGTTTATAGCAAATGAAATTTATTTACTTGGATTTACAATTATTATTTATTTTAATTTTTTATTTAAAAATCGTCCTTGTAACTCTATCTTGTGAGGTTTGCTTCCGTATCGATTTTCACCTAACTCATCGAGAATGTTTTGGACAAGACGGTTTCTCTGCATGACTTGGTAACGGGTTGTTGACCTTCTATAAGATCTCGAAAGATAGAAAAAGCAAAAAAAAAAAGTTTTTCCACACCAATTAGATCTCTCTTTCTAAATAGATGTAATAAACGTCTTTAAGCAGTCGCATCGGTGGTTCAGTGGTAGAATGCTCGCCTGCCACGCGGGCGGCCCGGGTTCGATTCCCGGCCGATGCAATTTTTTTTTTCCCCTCATCTAAAGAACTATTTCTTATAACTGTTATATATTTTTATGAGTGAATTCATTTTGATTCCATTAAAAATTATTTTTTTGACTGAAAATATCGGAAAACGTGAAGATGACTATTACATTACGGGTATTCGAAATAAAAGTCGATTTCATGATAGCTATTCTATATTGTTAAGTAGGTGGTGTAAAATACACGTTGGCAAATTAAGAACGGACTTTAAAAAAACAACAAAAAACTGTAGTTTATTATACGTACTCAACGCGATTTATTTTGATAAGTTTACAATGTATGCAAAATAAATAGCAGAATTATATATGATAAAAGAAGAAAAGATTTTTGATGAAAATGCTCTCACCAGTTCTAAATATTTCATATGGTTATTACATTTTCTCTAAAAAAGAAAAAAAGAAAACAAAACGGTAAAGGACTTTGATGTTTTTCATGGTGATAAGTTCATGCAAGTTTCAACCGCGTTTCGAGGTGAAATCAACGTCAAAAAACAACTGCTTAAGACCAATAATGGCTGATAGGGCAATATTTTATTTACATCTATCTGTGCATTATATTTTAAACCTCGTGGAGTCAATTTTAAAAACAATAAGATTTTATGTTAAATTGCAACTTTTAATTCTTTTCCAACACAAAGGATCTTTAAGCAAAACAATCAGTATTGTAAAAGGGCTGTAAACTTGCAACTGAAATGGTTGGGCTTTCTTCATTAGTAGCAGAGGACCCGGCGTTGCCCGGATAATTACACTTGTTTTGTCTATTACTTCATAAGTCGGAAGAGTTTCTCATTCCTAGCATTTTTACACGCGTTTCTCATGATTGTTAAGCCTGAAAAATACAGACTTTTGCTAAAACAATATATGGTTAAGATAACCTCACATTGATATCAACAATGCCGTAATTTACACTTCTTGTGGGAAGTACAGATTGACAACAGGATATTACACAGGACCACGCAAACCCAACACCTCCTAAAAAGAAAGCCTGTGCACAAGGCCAACGAGAGACAGGCCAGGGCACTCAAATATCACATGATCATGGGGGTCCGGGCAACAATCCATCCTTCATTGTTTCCAACAAACAAAAAATACTAATTGTTAAAATTCAAGATGGAGACAATGAAGGATGAATTGTTGGCCGGACCCCGATGATCATGTGACTTTTGAGTGCCCTGGCCTGTCTCTCTCGTTGGCTTCGCCTGTGCACCAATGACGTATATTAAAGATAGACTCCGACGCAATTGTTGTAATTTGAAGCAAATTGGGAAGCTCCATGCCCAGAGCTGTCATGGCCGAAAGTGAGTGAAGATGACGCAAAACACATGGCTAAACATGAGAGTAGCTGATTAATAATTCTTTCACACCCCGATCACGGACTGGTAAGTTTATCTTTTCGTTTACTTTGTATTTGAAGAATTTTATTATATTTTATAAACAATTTTTCGATCATGGTTTCAATTTCAATTTCGTTTCGATCGTCGTTCAGTTATGTATTTTCAATTTAGTTACGTATTTTTGATTTATGCTTGTGGAAAATGATTCCTGATCCTTTTTCGTGTCTGTTTGTACAGTTGTACGCAGAACAATTTTGAACCAAAACTTTCAAAAACAAAGCAGCCAGACAGCTAATTACTCCATGGCTCACTCCTACCATAGCCCCCTAGATATGCTCCTGCCCAGAACTGTCATGGCTCAATTTGCTTCACTTTTTGCCGCTGTTAACAATAGAATTCGGAGTCTATCTTTAATATACGTCATTGCTGTGCACTGAAAATTCATACATTGTTACATCATCATAAAAAGGCTTTATTAATCGCATTTCTACCAATAATAAGCCCTAAATTATGACTTTTATGACCATGAATTTTCAGTGCACAGGCTTTCTTTCTAGGAGGTGTTGGCACGCTGGGGTAACAATGGGATTTGATGACGGTACTGACATGTGCTGGGGACTCGGAAAAGCACATTGACAACTTGCACTTGCGCACTAGTTGTTTTATTGTGCCGGAAATATGGTTCGTAAGTATGATTCACTTTTTGGCTGCTGAGTGGGTTAGAGGACGAGAATTTTTCACAGTAAAGTCAAAACATCTTTGATTGCTATCGAAAAATATTATCATTACAAGGGAACTATCCAAACCTGTATCTCAGTTTCAAACGAAATTGAAATATTTTATTCATCTAGAACTACTGATTACCCTCAGCAAATAAGAAATCGCACTATTTAGTTTTTTTTTAAATGCTCCACAAAATAAAACTGAATTCTTTGTTTGCGCGCAAGCATATACTAGAGCGCTGGTGGTGCGCACCTTCGTTTAAATCAGAATGTAAGGGACGGCAAGGTACAACGAGTTTTTTCCAATCAATTTTGAACAGTCTAGCTCTTCAATTTCAGGCCATCTAAAGATTTCACTTTGCTCAGTGCCACGTACGCTTGGCCGTTTGCGAACAACTTTGGTCCTAAGTACACAACTGCATGATCAACAGTAGTTCCCACCTATTCCTAAAGCGTTTTCACTTAGGTGAATGATGTTCGGCGTCCTTGCAATACATTAACCCTGTGAAATTAATCGGTTTCAGGCAAGAAGTCGAGTCCAACGTGATTCGAACTCGAATCTTGTTTAAACTGAATAATTTCGCTAGTTTAATGTATTGCAAGGACGCTGAAGATCATTCACCTAAGTGAAAACGCTTTTGGAATAGGGTGTATGAGGGTTGTTCAAGAATTTTTACCTCGTAACATTTTTATTTGTTAACCGATTTTCAAAATTGTTTTTGTGTCTGATGCTTACTTTTGTCCTCAATGTAATGCGCTATTCACTTTCCGACATAGTCCTCATCCCTTTCCACGCATTGGGCCAACGTGTGACCAGTCGGGTGAACCCGTCGGAGCGGAATTCCGGAGTTGTTGTCGTCAACAGGATTGAATGGCGGCTTTGGACCCTCTTCTGTAGCACGATAACGCCCCTCTGCAGCGCCTACAGTTCAAAGATGAAACACTGTAGTTCAAGAATGAAAAGCTTTGCACCTTACGACTTTCACCACTTCCGAAAGAAATACGAGCACCTTAAGGTAAACGCTGCCATTCAATCCTGGTGTCGACAACAACCCCGGAATTCCTCTCCGACGGGTTCACCCTACTAGTCACGCGTTGGCACAATGCGTGGAAAATAACGGGGACTATGTCGAAAAGTGAATAGTGCATTACACAGGGAACAAATGGAAGTATCAGATATCAGATATCAGAAATGAAAGTATCGAGGCTATTCAAGTACAAATCACGATGGCAGACAGACGTATACTGAAAACGTGGTCGCATCCCAGTTCACCAGTGAGGAAAAAATTCAAAGTGTCACCCTCCGCAGGAAGGATTATGGCAACAGTGTTCTGGGACGCGAAAAGTGTGATTCTCATTGATTTCCTCCACCAAGGACTATCAATGCGACACGCTAAGGCGACACCCTCGCCAAACTCAGGTCCGCCATTCGACGAAAGAGACCAGGGCTCTTGAACTTCGGGCACGCCTGCTTGCTGGTACTCTTTCTTCAAACTGATTGCACGCTACGACAAATGCCTCAATGTCGGTGGTGACTATGTCGAAAAATAGTGTAAGGTACATGTATATAGTTCATGATGCCATGGTTTTGGTAATAAAGTTCGTCGTGTGAAAAAAATGACGAAACTTACTTTCGGAACAACCCTCGTATAATATGAGATAAGCATCCATGAATACTTTTAATTAAAAAATATAAAACACCACGGCACACATCCTCACCAACGCATTATATCCATGTTCGTATTCTCGGCTGCCCCATGGAGGTTTCTTACTCCCATCTATTAGATCGACAGTCCTGCCCTTTGTTTAGCTTCACTCACTAATACATGCCATCTCCCAAAATTTTACGAAGATTTCCGAAGCAAAAATTTACGGCGCTCTTTTGTAAAGTCCTTCTAAAATTATTAAAATAAAAATAATAAATTAATGAAATGGTCATTAATAACTATACAGATTTCTTTTCACTGGATGACAATTAGCTAATTTATTAATCAGTTTTTTAAAAAAGTTTGTTTATAAACTCAGAATTCATTCAATTTTCGTCTGCTGCCTCTTCGCAGGAATGTACTTTCATTGCTTTCATGTAAAGTGTATTCTTGCGCATTGTTGATGGTGGAGGAAAGAAGCTCCGTCAAGCCTAAGACGTGTATTTGTGCGCACATCGCGTCACCTATAGGTGTACAATGAGGCCTTCGTATATCTACATGCGCGCAAACAAACAAATTCTTTCGTTTTCGTGGTTTAATTTGAAAGAAAAAAATAGTACAATTTCTTATTTTTGCAAGCATCAATGGTTTATTCAGGTGAATAAAATATTTCAATTTAGTTTGAAACTGTGAGATGGTTCCCTTGTCAGTGAGAAATAGGCTTCGGGGATTTGTTTGGGAAATTTTCAACATACTCCCTACAGTCCCCATGGGATTTCCATAGACATTGCTTTGCATCAGTCGAAGACGTTTTTGACTGGGTAAAGATATGGTTACGAAAGGGTTCTTCAAGGATGGGGTTGGCCGTCTTATCTCCCAATGGGATAAATGTATTGACAGTTTTGGAAAATATTTTTGAGATCATCAATTTTCCATGATAGTTTTGGTGTCTGACTCGTTTTCATTTGATTGTCCCTTATATTTCTTCCAATTTGTCGTTATCTTTAGTAGAGTTGGGATGGGCAATCTCTAATGGGGTAAAATCTAACCAAAAGACGGCATTGCAGAATGAGCTGGAATCTTTTACCAAGTGACTCGTGGAACTCAAAAGTCTGAAAAAGCATTCTTGAGATCGCTTCTGTTGATTAACATAGGCAGGAAATCCTTACCAAGCATTTGCTGTGCCTTTAATGTATCATCCGATTTTTACAAATAGTACAAAAATGTACTTCCGATAGATTTGACTGCTAATAAGCAATATGACTTTGATAAAACTGAACATTTATAAAAAAAACTCATAAATCTTACACTAGGTTGCAAAAATTATGATTAACATTTTATTATTTGAATTATTTTTTAGGTAAAAGGTGCTTAAAATATTCCTTTCGTTTTCACCGGATTTTGTCCCATTATGCCATGACGGTTTATGTGCCCAGCTTCCTTATTGTGATTGTCTCCTGGATATCTTTTTGGATAGCCCTGGAGGGTGTGCCAGCTAGAATTGCCTTAGGGCTGACGTCGCTTTTAACGTTGGCTACGCAGTTCTCGTCACAGCAGGAAAACCTGCCACCAGTGTCTTATGTGAAAGCCTTGGACGTGTGGATGATCTCCTGTGTTATCATGGTATTTCTTTCAATGATTGAGTTTGCAGTAGCAAATTTCTTCCAAGAGAGGGCGATAAAAACGGAACCCTTGAAAATGACTACTGTCAGTAAAAATATAAAAGGACACGTAAGTTATTATTTTTTATGAATGTTACATTATATTTAATAAATAGTTTGTTTTTTTTAACAGTATTGATAATTTTATTTCCTCACTTTCTCATTGAATCCTGTTTTCAGCTCATTTTGCCCATAATGATTTCGGTAAAAACTATTGTTAATAAATTCAATTTCTAGTTTTGATTTAGATAATTTTTTTTATTTCGCTTTTAATTTGTTGAGTTCTGTATTAAGTAAAGGAAATTTGAGTGCTTAACGATAATGTAATTTAAAAAATGAGGTGTGGTCACCACCCGACTTTCTTATACATCAATGTCCTGGTTCAAATACAGAAAAAAATTAAACTGTCTACTTCCGATAGAAATTTTGTGAATAAAAGTTACTTCAATTTTGCTTAACAAAAGTTGTTTAAAATTAGATTCTAAACATTTTTGTATACCTCAAAAATTTTCCTATATCGTCTTATTTCGCCTGAATTAGCCAAAAACTGGATTTTGACAAGAGTAAAACTGGTACTTCCGGTTGGAATTTTGACAAAATTTTCTTAACAAAAGTTGTTTAAATTTAAAATTGGAACACTTTTTAGTCGTTTCGAAATTTTCATAAACGCAATGGTTAACGAGATATTTCAAAATTTATATTTTGGCGCTGGAGTAACTGATACTTCCGGTTCACCGATTCCACTGGAAAACTAATCAGACCTCCGAAGGAAGATTATAATCTTAAGTTTAAAGTCTGGTCTCGATAGCTTTAGCCGGTTGTACGCTATCGTGGACAAACACACACACAGACACAGACTCACGCACACACAGACATTTTCCAGAAATCACTTTTTCGTAATCTAGGGACCCTAAAACGTGAAGATCAGTGAAAATCTGGAGGTCGAAATTTTTCGTGATTACAAACAAATATATTGCGATCAATAACACAGGCCAAAGGTGAAAGCACTTTAGAATGAATACACAATGAAAAACGCCTTTTTTTATGGTTTTCAGTGTGCTGAATCCGAATATACTGTTAGATTTTTTCTATCACGTCACGTTTCCAAGTTATGCACAAAGAGACTGCAATGTTAAAGTACTGGGTGTGAAAAGAAGCGGCTGCAATGGCAGTGTTACAGTATCCATATTTTTTGGCACAATGAAATTTAGCAGGCCCCCAAACTCTGAATAATTTAAATGTTTCATTGAAAAACGATAAATCTGTGAGTGATAGAAAAAAACGGACGTCAGATATGGATTCGGCACAAGAAAGCAAAAGACATCGCTGGCATAGGCGCAATGATCTAGAGTGGGGGCTATGCTCTAAAATATCAATATAGTTATTTTGATGTGCTTTGTAATAAATATTTGCTAAAACATATTTCAGGTTATTTATTGAATGAGCCTTGTATATTAGTTTTACTTTAAGTAAAGTCATATAAATGTAACTTATGAAATAACGTACTCAAAATTCTCTATAGAAGAATTAAATAAATGAATCTAAACATTACATCGAAATGAGCTTCTACGAGGCCTGTGAGAAAAGTATCCGACCTTCGGTCGGGAAAAAAAAAATACACACCTGGAGCATTGGAAACCTAATCACCCTCAAAGTAGTCTCCTTGGGACTCCACACACTGCTCCCAGAGGTGCCGCCTTTGTTGGAAGCATTCCTGGAAAGCGTCTTTCGGAATGGAGTTTAGCTCGGCTGTCGTTGCAGCCATAATGTCCTCTCTTGTCTGAAATCGCGTTCCTTTCAATGGCCTCTTGAGTTTGGAGAACAGCCAAAAGTCGCAGGGGGCCAGGTCAGGAGAGTAAGGAGCCTGTTGTACCACGGGAGTCTGGTTTTTCGCCAAAAAAGTCTGAATCAAGTTTGGTTTTTGAGGCGCCAATTGCCTGTTGACCACAACTGCGGTCTCTTGCGCCGCACTGCGTTACGTAGGCGACGGAGGACATCCCGGTAGTACTCTTTGGTGATTGTTTGACCCTGTGATGCATACTCGTGGTGTACCACACCGCGAGAGTCAAAGAAAGCAGTCAGCATCACTTTCACATTGCTGCGCACTTGGCGGGCCTTCTTTGGTCGTGGTGACGAGGAATGCTTCCACTGTGACGACTGATGTTTTCCACCTGCCTGTCGCCCAGTTTCTGGCAAAATTTGATGCAGTAACGCTGCTCCAGTCGTTCCGTCATTTTCCTTCAAATCAAAAACCGACGAGAGCACAACACACTACCTCCCTCTAATGCTGATTGCCAGCAACTGACGCTATTGAGAGGCGGGAAAAAATTCACGCATACGCACAAAGGTTCAAGGTCGGCTCATGCAAGCGCGCGCGATCCAAATCCATCAGGTTTTCGCAAAAAAAATTAGGTCGGATACTTTTCTCACAGGTCTCGTAATAGTTGCAAATGTTAATACGAGCGTGAATCAAAAAGTAAGTTACACTAAGCACCATCTGTGGTCGAAGAACGCCGACATCATTCGCCGTTTTTAAGGATGTTGCCTGTTTGTCTTCATCCATGGTTTGTCTATTCGCTACTTTCAGTGAATATAGAGGGCGCTGCTATTTTTGAAAAATGGCGGCGAAAGAAGGAATGAATTTTCTTTGAATATTACACTGTGTGATATTTTTTTTGTATGATGGTATATTTTTCAAGTGGTTGATGTGGCAAACACCTGCTAGGAATAGCACTTGATTTCAACTTTCGTTTTAATGCTGGCATATTTAAAAAATTTTATTTCTTAGTTGGAAAGTTATTAGTTTATTAAATATGAAAAAGTAGATTCAAGATGAAAATTGCTCCTAATAATTAACGACCTAATTGTTTGCTTATTAATGACCCACAAACCAAACAATGTTATCAAAACTAATGCAGCTAACAATAGAAATAGTGATTTTACCGTACAATTACGTGCATGTAAACGTATTGTACGTGAAACAAACTTTTAAAAACAAATTTTGAATATTATTTCATTTTATTAGTAGTATATGTTAAAATAGGTAAATATTTTCCATCTTTTACCCTGCCGTTGCAAATTTCTGCTTACATGGTAGTGATGGAAAAAAATCGTGTTGATAACATGGTGTCTGTAGCTTTCCCCCCCCCCCCCATTGTAAGTTTTTACTTCCCAACTTTTTCTAATGGCTTTATTTTTGGGGGGAAAATGTAACCTTACTGCATGTAACATAGTTTTTGATGTGCAGCCTTACACAAGACAGTATTTGTGACTTTTTCCTTTCATTTCTTGAGCTGCAACAACGTGTTGAGCCTTATTTAAACTCCGGCGAATTCTATTTAGCTCCTTTCAAGTAAATCCCACAAGGGCGCCACCTAAACTGAAAGTAGCGAATAATAGCAACGTGGCATGATCCCACGTGTTCACGCGTTTACTGCGTACGTTGACAGTATTGTTGTCATGGCGCAGCAACTGGTTGTACACTCCAAGTTGGCGATTCGCGGAACAATCCGTTGTTTGTGGGCGAAAGGCTTAAATTGCACTGAAATCCATAAGGAAATTTGCAGTGTCTACGGGGATAATGTGATTTCTCGTCATGCAATTGTGAAGTGGTGCTAGTAGTTCAAAAATGGGCGCTCAGATTTGACGGAAGAATACCGCGCAGGAAGACCATCCACGTCCAACACTCCCGAGCACAGTGCCCGCGTTAATCAGATGATTCTGGAAAATCGACGAATCAGAATTAAGGAAATCGCCAAAACGCCTAGCGTTTCTTATGGGAGTGTGCTGACATGGTTGAGAAACGCTGGAGCGGATTTTCACCGCAGAGGCATGGGAAATTTAATTCACGTTCAGCGAAGTATTACAATTGTTGGGTGATTACGGTAGGTAGAAAAGTGAAATAAATGGTGCCCGTTTCCTGTAAATGTATGTATGGGATCTTAACTTAATCTGTTTTTACTGTTTATAAATAACGCCCGATTGACTGATCTCTTAAAAACACAAATTAATAGATGATACGGTTTAAAAAAAATATAAATACAGGGTATCTCAAAAAAATGTACTAACACTTTTTTTTCGTGATGTTTGCGAATCCATTGGTGCGCGTTATCAGCTTTGTCTGGACAATGACGGTCTTCAATTTGAACATTTGCGAACACTATTCTTTAATTACATTTGTCTTCTGTACTTCAAGCCTTTAAACTTGTCTCTATGTTCATAAATAATGTTTTTATAGTCATTCAAAGTGTTAGTAGATTTTTTGAGACACCCTGTATATTCAGAATCAGTAAAGCCTTTCTGTTTGTGAGTTATTTAAAAAAAAAATAAGAGGAATAAGGATAACTTTAATCCTAAAGTTGTAAAATAAAGTTTTTCATTAATTTTTTTTAGAATTTTTTAAAAATAAATTTCATTATTATTTTTCAAGTTAATTTGTTTCATTGAGCCTTACATTTACTTTCTCTGTTTTACAGAAATGCTGCATTTCGTGCGTGTGTCCAATAACTCCGTGTAAAGCATTACCAAAGGATAGGAAGAGAAATGTTAGCCCTTTTGACATGGCATCGAGGGTTCTATTTCCAATTACTTTCTTAATATTCAACATTGCCTATTGGAGCTACTATTTATGACTATAATATGGACTAAAATCATTTGGAACATCTTTGTGAAACGAGTATGAAGATCAAAGCGCTTGATCTTTGTAGACTATCTTTTATTATCGAGTTTTTAGATATTATATTAATATCGGATATTACCCTACTTAGTAATATTATATACTTGTAGATTAAAGAAGTGCAGTATATATTTTTACTTCAATACCTTGTGTATTCTTGTTTGATTCATGTATTTTTTACTGAGATAAATTTTAAATGAATAAAGAATTTTATTTTCTTATGAATTTTGTTCGTGATATAGATTTCTTTATTGACAGTGTATACCGGATAGTAGATAGATATAACCATTAAAAAATATAAATAAAAACGATGTCTAAATAATACATGTACCGTAAAATCTTGAATACACGCCGGTCTCAAATAAAAGCCGGGTGGGGTGTAAAAAATAGATTAAACGCCGGGTCTTTTTCGGATCATCGATATAAATTCCGGCGTTTTTCCTCACTTTCAGATTATTAAACGTCTTTTCATGTGTATGCCTTCTCATTGGCCGCTTCATTTAACCCATACTAATTTCGACCAATCCCATGCTGCCTTACCCTTGCTGTTTCTCGTTCTTAGGGTTTCATTACAAACTTCTCATAGGTAGGGTAATCATTTGGACACGAAGCTCGTCGTTATCAAGGTTGTTATTCTTCTTGTTATTAGTTTTTGGTTACTTTATTTATTTTATTTAAAGTACTTCTTATGCAACAGGGAAAAGTCAAAGGAATTTTACAAAATCAGCAAAAAAAATGTGAAATTGGTAAGAAAAACTGGTCAGGGAAAATTACATGATCGACCGGGAAAAGTCGGCGAATTTTACACAATCGTTTTGGGACACCCTATTAGATACCCTGTTATTGGGAATAGTCCTTAACGCCGGGTCTCGATTAATCGCCGGGGGGGGGGGGGGGGGCTGGATCATTGAAACAAATAGACGCCCGGGCGTGTATTCAAGATTTTACGGTATATAAATCCATTCATTAGAACTCAACATTAAGAGGTAAAATAATGAAAATTAAAATAAAATTGAGAATAAGAAATAAAGTAAATCACAGCGCATCAATACTTTATTTTGTGATTCTTAATTCAAACACAGTCCAACGGTGAAATATGGTGCTCAAAAATTTCCATTTAAAGATGGACACCTATCAAAGCATAGGTTCATTCGAGATGTTGATGCTATTTTGATTTTCCATTTCTGTTCATTGGTGATATTAGTTTATTATATCAATGATCTTTGGGATGCAGAAATAATTGGTGAAATAGATTAGAAGTGGAATAAATTGGTGAAATAGATTAGATATGGAAAATAAAGTTCAAAATAAACTTTTTCAACTACATTCAATGCAGGTATTACAGTGCTTGGAAGTTGTAAAGACCTTTAGGAAAAAATCTTTTTGGCTGAGTGTGTAAACATTATTGCACTTACCAATGGAACTTTTCGTCGGACCCCGTAATGTAGGTAGAAATTCCTCTAATGGGGGAATGTCTTAAAAAGCATGCTATAAGAGAAGATTAAACAAGAAGTTAATCCTCCCGAGGACGGTATTGAAAATTAGCGGAAGCACTGAAATCATCTATTTTTACCCTTTTATCTCATTTTAACCCCCCCCCTCCCCAATTTTTTAAATCGAAAAATTGATTTTCTCGAACGTAGTATTTAGAAAGTGTAAAAGAGCTCTATCTTCTTTCGTTTCTCATCATTTCCGAACGAATGATATATGACATGCCATATGTTACCATATTTCTAAAGACCAAGTAACTGCCACCCCCATAATTCCGACCCCATTGGGTCCCCTTGCTTAAAGGAATCTGCACACCGAATATCACTCCTTTATATGCATAAATACGTGTAACTACGCCCAGGACACCGTATGGCAAACTGGCCAGTCCTAAGTCTGGTTAAAGGAGGAGGGTTAGCGTCAGGAAGGGCATCCGCCTGTAAAACACCCTGCCAAGCCTTTATGATGAGTGGTATCCAAGACTCAGAAAATGCTAGGGCGTTCCCCGCTGTAGGCGACGCGCAGTTCCTTAGGCGCCCGAGTACTGTGAAAAGTATGCTAGTGTTAAAGCATCAAGAGCGGGTGCGACTAAAGAAGCTAGCACGCAGACCTTTACGACTCAGGATTGCTTCACTCAATGTGGGCACCATGACAGGAAGAGAAAGGGAAATCGTGGACATGATGGATTGATGTCATGTGTGTACAAGAAACAAGATGGAAAGGAGACAAGGTAAGAGAACTAGCACAAGGGTACAAGATTTTCTACAGCAGTGCAAGCAAAGAGGGCAGAAATGGAGTAGGGATCATCATCTCACGAAAGATGAAGGAAAACGTCATAGAAGTAAGCCGCAGAAGTGACAGGATTATGAGGATGAAACTGGATATAGGGAAAACAATCCATATAGTGAGTGCTTATGCCCCACAGATTTGTAAAAGTATGGGGATGAAGGATGCTTTCTGGAAAACCATAGCTGAAGAGCTAAGACAACTGGAAGATAAAGATAGAGTGATATTCGGAGGGGACTTTAATGGACACATTAGAGGCATAGAAGAATCCACGGAGGGCATGGTTTTGGAGACTTGAACCAAGAAGGTGAACAAATCATAGATTTCGCTGGGGCTTTCGACTTTGCCCTGGCCAACTCTTTCTTCAACAAAAAAGAAGAGTACTTGATCACCTTCAAAAGTGGTGGAAATAGCACACAGATTGACTACTTTCTGTACAGGATAAAATATCTGAAGGAAGTGACGACTAAGGCTAAGGTGAAGACGATCAAGTGGTTTAAACTAAAGGACACAGTTTTGAGGCACAGATATAAGGAAGCAATCCTGCGGAAAGTTTCCAGGAATTTTGAGGATGTTCAAGAGTGGTGGAATAGAAATGCAAAGGCCATCAGGTGTGCTGGCAGGAAACTCTTGGGGGAAACAACAAGAATATTCTGGAAAAACAAGGAGAGTTGATGGTGAAACCAGGAGGTACAGGCATCAGTACAGGAGAAGAAAAAGGCAAAAAAGAAGTGGGACCCAACACATGCCCCAGCAGACCTAGAAGTCTTTAAGATCAGGAATAAGGAGGCAAAGAAGAAAGTGGCACAAGCGAAGGCCAAACCATGTCAAGAGATGTACGATGACTTAGAAACACCGGAAGGACAGAAGAAAATATATAGCATTGCCAAACACAGAAGCCGGACAGCAAAACGTAGATAATTAATGAAAATCCCATGATGATGGAATACCAAATGAGGGACTGACAACAGACATCACAAGGAGTGAGATTAAGGTAGCACTGAAGCAGATTAAGAGAAGGAAAGCAGTTGGACCGGATGGACTCCCGGCTGAAACCTGGAAGGCCCTCGGAGAGGAAGGGCTGTACCTGCTATGGGATCTCTTGGTGAAGATCTACAGATAGGTTCCTTCCTGAGATATCAAAATGGTATACCTTCCAGCCTCTGTTTGCAGCTGTCGCTAAAATTGCTCGTACTGATTTCATTTGGACTACTGGAGAAAATGTTTCGTGGTATTCAATTCCTGGAATTTGTTTGAAGCCTCTCGCCACAAGACGAGCTTTATATTCTTTGATTTCTCCTTTTTCGTTCTTTTTTTTTCTTAAATACCCATTTTGAATCTATTACATGATCATATTTTCTTCTTTCAATTATTTCCCATGTATTATTATCTTCCAATACCTCTAACTCTTTCTCCATTGCTTCCTTCCACTTTATCTCGTCTTTTCCTGTTAGGGCTTCTTCAAGTTTTCGGATCATCATCATTAATTATAGCTGTAACTTGGTTGTACTGTTCATCAAAATAGTCCTCCATGTTCTTTTTATGTATTCTTTCAGATCTTCTCAGGTGAATAATACTGTTTAATTCTTCAGTGTCTTGTTCAACATTTGGTTACTCTAGGTTACAGCTGGTTGGCATTTTGATGTCTTGACTTTGACTGCGTGTCGTTTCCGTCTCTTCTTGGGTTATTTCCTCGTCTTCAATTTGCATGTAAATTTCATTGTTCGAACAATCAACTATATGCTTTGTTTCTTTCATGGGAAAGATCTCTTCATCGAAATAAACATCTCTACTGATCACAAATTATTTTCCTTTTTGTCCCATAATTTGTAACCTTTAATACCGTCAGGATATCCAACAAATATGCATTCAACGGCTCTTTCATTTAATTTGGATGTTCTACTTTCAATAGGGATGCAATACCACGCTTTGCATCCAAAAATCCTCGTTTTTTCATAATTTTGTTTCTTCCCCTTCCACATTTCCAGGGGTGTTTTATCATCTAGCACATCAGTTGGCGTACGATTTTTCATGTAATTTGCTGTATATAAAGCTTTCAGCCCATAAATTTTTTTCACTCCCGCTTTGTATGAGTAGGCATCTTGTCGTTGAAAGTAGACTTTGGTTTAATCGCTCAGATATTCCATTCTGCTGTGGGTTATATGGGGCTCTTGTTTCCCTCTCAATTCCACTCTCAACAAGCAATTCCTGGAAGGCTTAATTTATGTACTTCTTTCCATTATCGCTCCGTATACGTTTAATTTGCTTTCCTGTCTGGCGTTCAACTCTTCTTTTGAATTCATTAAACTTTTCCAAGGCCTCAGTTTTTGTTTGCATGAAAAATACTTCGCTGTACCTCGAATAATCACCGATTAAAGAGATAACATAAAGTGATCCTTCTTTTGATGAAGGGCTGATTGGTCCTATTACATCCGTGTGCACAAGCTCAAGCACATGATCTGTTTTAGTATTGCTTTTGTAAAAAGGTTTCTTTTTTATTTTGCCTTTTATGTAGGTATCACATTCTCTTCTTTCTTTCTTCAAGGTTTGATTCGAGTTCTTTAATATTATGTCCATTTTTCTTTTTCCAATATACCCAATTCTTTTGTGCAGTGTATTATATAGATCTATTGTCACTTTCTTTAAAATAGGACTCTCTTCCTATGTTTTTTGCTTTAAAAATTGTTTCATATACATCTTTTGCCACCAAGATTTTGTCTTTTGCTTCTATGGTTAATCCTTTTTCAGTGAGGCAACCCAAAGATATTAAATTTCTTCTAGCTTAGGAACATATAACACATTCTGTAATGTCAATCTATAACCTGCGTTTTCTTTTTTTAATGAAATTTCAATTGCTCCTTTACCTTCTATATCTATGATTCTTCCATCTGCAACACGTCTCTCACTTTTGCTTTTATCCAAAGTAATGAATTTATTTTTATACGGGCACAAGTGCTCTGTTGCTCCGCTGTCAATGTACCATATCTCATCATTTGGTTTAATTTCCTTTCCCAAGGTAATGCTCTGTGTGAAACCGTCATTTTTACTTCTTCTTTTTGATTTTCATCTTTTCTTTCACTTTCGATTTCGTCTGTCTCTCGGTTCTTACGTACAAATTTATTATGGTTATTTCGTCGTGGGTTAAACCAATAGTCTTTTGCATAATGTCCGATTTTATCACATCAATAACATTTAATTGGTCTCCTAGTTCTGTCATTTATTGGAAATCCGTCTTTTCTTTCATTGTCACTTCTCTTCTTTATGCGTGATGGAGCGCGATTTCTTTCAATCGTTGCTTTTAGAGCACACGTATCATCTTGTTCTTCCGCGCGGTTTATCTTGCGTTTTTCCTCTAAAAGCATTTTCTTTTTAACTTCTTTTACATTTATTTCATCTTCGTTTTGTTCAAGACTTAATATCATAGTTTCATAACTTTCGGGTAGGCCCGTTAACATTATCATGGCTATTTCCCTATCTTCAATACCATATCCGCACCTCTTTAATTTATGATGTAATTCTAAGACTTTAGCTATGTACGTTTTTATACTTTCATCATCCTTTTTCTTTACAGTAAATAGTTCTCTCATCATTTGCATAGCATGTAAAATTCCATACCTTGAATTTAAGATTTTCTATGCTTCCTTTGCTCTTACGCATTCTTCGATGTCATCGATGTATTCGTCTTCTACTGCTGTATACAGGAACGCTAATGCTTTATCGTTAATTTTTCTTTCGTTTTCCTGCATCATAGCTTCATATCCTAGATCGACTGCTTCCCACATCCCTCTATTTATCAGGATCGCTTTTGCTCTTACCCTTCAAGCGTGATAATTTCACTGTTAAGTCTCGTGAAATTCACTTGTTCTTTCATGACTAGTTTTTCTACCCCTCCTGTCAAATTTTCTTACTTTTGATTATTTATTATTAATATCAGCACAGTGGAAGCGTGCTGGGCCCATAACCTGTGAGAGTTTTTGATTTGAGGGGTTTAATCCTTGAACAAATTCACAGCCACACACAATTGCTTTTGCACTTGGGACTCCATCTTTATTGTTTTGGCTAACTAAGAATATGAGAACAATAACAATAATACAAACAAAGCAAAAGGGACAGGGAGTGGCATTTTGTAGGAAGTATGAGTAAGCGCAAGTATTAATTTATATACGAGGGGCGATTGATAAATAAGGTCTCCATGACTGTAACTTTTTTATTTGTTAATCGATTTTCAAAATTCATTTTGTATCTTATACACACATTTGTCCTCTATGTAATGCACTATTCACTTTTCGACATAGTCCCCATTCCTTTCCACGCATTGCGCTAACGCGTGACTAGTTGGGTGAACCCGTCGGAGAGGAATTCCGGAGTTGTTCTCGACACCAGGATTGAATGGCAGCGTTTACCTCGTCGTCAGAACTAACTCATGTCCCTTAAGGGGCTCTTTCTTCTTTGGGAAGTGGTGAAAGTCGCAATGTGCAAAGTCTTTCATTTTTGAACTGCAATTTTTCATCTTTGAAGTGTAGGCGCTGCAAACGCCTCTGGTGTGTGGTGACTCGTGTGCGGGCGGACGTTATCGTACTCCAGAAGAGGGTCCAAAGCTGCCATTCAATCCTGGTGTCGACAATAACTCCGGAATTCCTCTCCGACGGGTTCACCCAACTAGTCACGCGTTGGCGCAATGAGTGGAAAGAGATGGGGACTATGTCGAAAAGTGAATAGTGCATTACATAGAAGACAAATGTGAGTATAAGATACAAATAGAATTTTGAAAATCGGTTAACAAATAAAAAAGTTACAGCCATGGAGACCTTATTTATCAATCGCCCCTCGTATATAAAATCAAAAGTCTGTATGTTTGTGTCTGTGTAACTTCAGGCGATCCTATTGGCTAATCGAAAAGGAATTGTTTCGATTGTTACGGCAGTATTATTGTTAAACTCAGGATGAGCCGCGGTATAAGAAAGAATGAGCAGAAGATTTTTAATTGTTGCAATATTTTTATTTGTATAATGAACTTTGGATAGCAAAGAGATTTTTTTCTTCTTTAAAATGTAATATCCTTTCATTGAAAACATGGTTTTTACATTTGAAAAGTAAAATCATGTATCTGAATATAAAATTATATGATGACTTCTCTGATTTTTGAAATGTCAATTTTTAAATTTTAAAAAAGTATTTTCATTCAGTTATTGCAACCTAATTATCTTAAACCATTACTTAGAATTTTTATTATTCAACACAGTTTTCAACAGTGGCTTAAAAAATAAAGGCAAATAGCGATTAGATAAATTAGAGATAAATACCATACCGTTTACCGCTTTGTGGATAGGTTTGCCCAATATTTTGTCTTTGTTCTCGGTGCCTTGGTGGGGATTCCTGTGTGGCACCGAGCTACCTTTATCCTTATCTTTGGTAGCAATAAATCAATCAATCAGTCAATCATTTTGTGAAGTGACCAAATCTAATAACTTTAATGTTACCATGATAACACTTTAGTTCTGAACTTGTCAATAGATGGTACTGCCTTAACTTTAAAACCACAATATAAGAAATAAACTGTTTAAAACGCGCTTTAGGTCGTGTCTGCCGAACTTCATCTTAGCGTTATTGTTTGACGCGCTAGACACGTCTGATCTAGGCCCTAAGGGGTTACCTGTCATATAATTATTGATGTTTATCTTCTGTGTTTTACGGGTTTAGATTTGATTAATTTGCGATGCTATTGTTGTTTGGTTTCGTATTGATATTAATACGTTTTGGCTATTCTCACGGACTTCGATTTGCTTTTCAATTCGGATTTTTATTTTTGCTTTGTGAATAGGTACTATCGTTTGGTTTTATTCAAATTTTGTACGATTGGAGATAAATAGCATTAGAGGCGCCCGGGGGCACTTCCTGGTTCACTTTCCGTCCTCCATGCACGGGGATGATCGTGTTTGTTGTGTGCCCGAATGGCCCGTGGATCATGTTTTTGACAACTTTGTCGTGTAGTTTTTTGTCACTGTTGACATCAGGAATTTCTGCAGTAATAATATCGTCAATTTGGTTGGGAGACAATTTTTCTTTTAGCCACAGTAAAAGATGTACGTAAAAGTCGCTGAATCTCGCCAATATTTGACATTTCTTGAGCAGATCTACCAACTTCCGAACTTTATTTTCAAAAAGTCGAGCATAGGAGAGCAGGATAGAATGAGCATAAAATTATGATGCAATGACAAAACATTCGTTTTATGCTATTGAACATAAAATGAGTATAGCAGACTTATCGTTACTAGGGAAGTGTCTATCGAGGAGGCAAAGGAGAAACACAAGTCTCCCTTGAGCCCTCTAAAATATGTCCAGAAGACTGACAAAAGTTTGTGTATTTGTTTGTGTGTTTGGAAAGGAAAGAAAAAGAGAAAGAATGAGTATTGGTCAGGAAACTCTGCAGCTAAAAGACAAATGGGCATCGGGAACATCTGAACAACGGGAGCTTTATCTAGAGCAGGAGGATATAAGAACTTCTAGTCAGGGGCAAGGGAAACTTCGAAAGAAAAGATGAGATCTAAAGTATCCAGTGATATTTCCCGGTGGTGAAAGTGGATATTTTAATCAGAGGCAGGTCAATCAAGAGGATAAGTAAAGTCCCGGGGGAAGCCGGGTTTTCAGCTAGTAAAATTATTTTTTTCTTTTTAGCACTGACAGAATAAACTTTAACAAATTAACCAACGGCTTTCAAAATAATTCTTTTGATTACTGTTTTTAAAAAGTAATATTATGTATCGGCCGGGAATCGAACCCGGGCCGCCCGCGTGGCAGGCGAGCATTCTACCACTGAACCACCGATGCTACTGATAGCCGGTTTTCTTGAGCATCTTTAAACAAGTTTAGTTTAGTTTTTCTTTTTTGCCTCTTTCCGTGTGATTTTGATGCCATGTTCAAGTCCCCCCCCCCATAGATGTCCACGTAGATAAAAGGTTCATGATCAATTTTTCCGTCACTTAAAACATTATTTAAATAGAAAAAAAAAGATAGCCTATTAATAATCATGCAGTATTGTTAAAAAATTTTCACATCGACTTCGAAATGCACAACTTACATGTAATTTCATGTAAGTTGTGTAATTACATGTAAAAAATTACGTATGCCGGGAAACGAGAAACACTCCATGGTCTTTAGGCAAAGCCTAGAATAAAAAATTCTCGGGGGGGGGGGGGGTTGGCTATGGCCACAAATTTCTGCGAAAAAAAACGCGAATAAAAAAAAACCCGTCAAATTTGACTGAAGATGGCCACAAATAGAGATTTTCCCGTAGCAAACGGCCTGTACTTTTTTACTCAGCAGAATCTTAGAGGCACGATTTTCATTTCGGAAACAGGTTAAGTCTGGGCCAACACACAGATTTTACATCATCATCTCAGATTTAAATTAAATTTGGCACACATTTTTAGTGTTCATATAGGCATAGAAAAAATACCAAATCTTATTCAAAATATCAACCCGTTTTGAAAATATAGCCATGCAAAAGTTCAAAAAATCAGTCAAAAAACCTTGACAGACCAATTTTCAAAATGACCTAGTGTCAGATCGCCGAATTAGCGAAGGAACATCTTTAAATAAATCCGGCGATGAAACACGAAAAGCGAAAACAGAAGCGAAAGAAAGCAAAAGAAGAATGCGTGGGAGGAATAGGATAAATAGCTGCCCGCCCCCTAGAAATGACAATGGAAGAGCCAAAGAGGCGAAGTGAGAGAAATCGGAGCGTTGTTGTGGGAAAAAAATTGCGAAAGGACAGATGATTGGAAGAAAAGGGGAGGTATCCATCATGACCTGGGCACGAAACCCAGCACATGTCATCACTCGACTCCAAAAAGCTTTACATCAGTTCGAGAGCTGGTTCACTAAGTGGCGATTAAAGCTGAATGTCAAAAAGTGCAAAGTCATGTTTATCACTCGCAAATGCAAAACTCCTCCAAAGCCCCTCTTCTTATTTGGCAAGAAACTTGAGTGGGTAAAAAGCTATAAATATCTTGTTGTCATGATCGACTCCAAACTAAACTGGAACGACCAAGTCCAATACGCGCTCAACAAAGCAAAGAAAGCGAGGTTCAGTCTGATTGCACTTCTGGGGCGAAACAGCGCTCTTGGTGTGGATAACAAACTCTTGATATACAAGGTTGTGATTCGTACTATTTTACTCCATGGAATGCCTGCTTGGGCTTCTATTTGCAAATCTAGGTGGAAGGAACTCCAGACCTTCCAAAATGTTGCTCTCCGATCCATTGCCCAACTTGACAGAAGAGTTGCCAACAACCACTCTATCTATGACGATTTGGGGATGACCCACGTAGGCACCTTTGTCCAGACACTTATGAAGGACATGCTAACCAAGATGGAGAATCATGAAAACACCCTGGTTTCTGGTATTCTGGACCATCCACTCGTTGTAAAGAATCCCCTTAGGTTTCGAAGACCGCGCTATATCCTGGACGTCTGCTTTGATGACGTTATCAAGGCCGTCTTCACCAACTACTGGATCTTTTAGATCCTGCTGATTTTTGGGGACTCTATTCGTCAATCTACAATCTGACTCTCGTCCCTTCTTGGGACTTATTCTCTGGAGGACTAAAGAGGTTCATCAGGCTTCTCTCCCAGTTCAGTGTACCTCCTCTGGTTTACTCTTTGGGCGAGCGTGCAAAGTGAGCTTGGCTCCTGGACCACTCGCGTCTTTCTTTTCACTACACTGTTCGATTGTCGATTGTCGATACAACTTTCATAACTTCAGGATAATTCTCTAATATTCTATTTGCTTTTAGAGAATTATCCTTTTTGCTTTGATAAAGGATAGTCTCTATCCGAAACGTCAGCTTTTTATTTTGATTTTTGATTAATTATTTTTGTTTATTTTATCTTATTTTTTATTCATTTTGTATTTTTATTAATAACTATTAATTAAAATTAAAGAACAAATTCCTAAATAGTTTTCTTCAAGATATACGAAGAACATTTAGCAATATTTAGCAATACTAATTTAATGAAACGTGTGTTAACATTATTTCAGAATAAAAAAAAAATTATCCCTGCAATTGCTGAAAAGATTTCTGATTTCACCTTCAAATTTTAGAAGAATTAAGTCTTATAACGAAGTCTTAATATATCAATACTAAACGTCTTCATAGAAAATATAGGTATCGAAGTTTAATAACGTTCTGTATATTTTTATGGAACATTTTAAATTACTACTAGGCGGAAATAATAAAGTTTACATTAGAATACAGGGATGGTAACTCATTTCAAATACAGTATTTAAAAATCATAATATTAATTAATGCTTTAACAATTAAATTGGCGGCAGACATGTTTATTAAATGGACAACGCAACTATATGCTTAAGAAAATATACGAGCAAACCACACCTATATCACTATGCAAGTAAGAACCATTAGATTATTTATTTCTAGAATAAATAGTTGCGTTTCTAAAAACTATTATATTACCTTTGAAGCAACAGATCTGAATTTTGTACCCTATTAAATTTAAATTCAAAATTGACTTGAACAAAGAAATAATTAAGAATATTATTTTGCGAGAGCAACTTATAATTACATAGACATATGACTATAATTGTTAGTGCTTTAATTATGTATAGTAATGACTGACTCAAAAAATGTCATAAGACCATAAAAAACATACACGGCAGGATAACTAAGCGTAAACATTTCCTTATAAAGGGTGTCCCAACGGTACAGTCCAAAATGAAAAATTGAGTAGAGGACCTCAAGAGCTATGAGAATCCCCCATGCATGTTATCCGAATGTTACCATTATGGAAATATTAACGATTTTGTGATTTTTTCAGTAACCCCGACCCTTATTCCGTTAAAATGTGTGTTTTCGCGAATATAAGTCGTTTTGAGGAATTTGCATAGTTTATTCTTTAAGCAATGTAGTATTAAATTTCAGAAAATGGATGAATTGCATGTATAAAGTTTTTCTGAAATCAAGATTAAAGTAGGAAGTTCTGAGTTGTCGTGAAGTTTAGAAATCTTTGATGATGAATCTAAACAAAATAAATCAAGTCAGCAACACTGGTAAGTATTTTAAAAACTTCTCTATTTAATAGATTGTCAGAAAAAATAAAGTACATGTAATAAGTTAAAAAAGAAAGCTTGCAAGCTTAAAGGTAAAAATTGATATTTCCTCTGAGAATAGCTAAATCATTTCAAATGTTTCTACAGGTGGATTATTGAGAAACCACACATATTATTTTCCTCAAAAACACATACGTTCCCGAAAACACACATTTGAACGTAATAAGGTAGGGGTTACTGACAAAATCACAAAATCGTTAATAGCGCCATAACCTAAACTTAACCATAATCGTAACATTTCGGATAACATGCATGGGGACGATTCTCATAGGTATTGGGATCACTTTTTCATTTTGGACGTGTACCGTTGGGATACCCTGTAAAATATATAAGATCAGAAAAAAATCAAATAAATGTTAAAGATACACTTTCTGGCTATTATATTATAAATAGTAAGCAATTCGATGGGAATCAACACTAACAAGGTGACTATGAGACTTTGAGGATAGCGGATGACAATGAAAATATGGCTGGAATGTGGTAAAGCACATTAACGGAAGTCTGGAGATGAGCTGGAATGTGGTTCACAAGTTATAGCACTCGAAGGACATTATAATCTAATTATTTATCGTTGAAGGAACAGGGTGTAGGGTAAGGCTAGGTTTTAGAAAATACAGTTTTCTATAACAGGGATACGTTCTGGTCTAAGGGGGGAGGGTATAGTTTAGATTAGGCCACTTTATACCTAGAGATCTAGGTTAGGCTATAGTATTTTTCATAAAAGAAGACCGTTGACCTTTGTTCGGCTCAGAGTGAAAACCAATCAGATGCAAGTACTGTTGATTCATTACTTTCTTCTGACATTAGAGTGAGCTAATTCTTAATGTTTTAATGCTAATTCTAATTGTTCGTAAACTTCCACATTGTGACGTTCTTAAGTAAACAAATTAGAAAGAGTTTACAAATATTTAATCTACTCTTTGTAAAGGAAAGTTTATTGAAATGTGTGTAGCTTTAAAGCGCGAGAGCGTGGAGCAATGAACGGAATAACTAAGCGATAAGCAGCCAATTCTGATCGGTTCGTTTCGTTGGTCTTCTTTTATGAAAAATACTATAGACGCGCATTTCGCCGCTAGATGGCAGAGCAGCGCTACTTCCATCGGCCATTATGAGATGTTGACTTTTAGAGTTTCAGGCTAGAGAGTGTATGGGACCTGAACGATTTCGGCACTCGAAGGCAACCTTTTTTCTATTTTTATTATTTTTAATATTCAAATGGAAAAGCCAAGCAAGCAGGGAGGTTCGTGCTGTGCTGTGGTAGGTTGTTCAAATAGCTATTTTCGGTTGCGATTATGGAAGAAGCAAGTTTGTGTTGCTCACCCGCCTTTACATCACGAAGACTACCCATGCTTGTTGACTTTTTCTTTATTTTTGTTTCCCAAAAATGATGCAGAAAAACTGAAATGGACGGCTGCAGTTAGGAGAAAAAAATGTTATATGTCTCAAGGAAACCATGTATTATGTTTCCACAATCAATTCTTACTCAACTGCAGTGCAGGATGTATGTAATCAGAGTTGAACAAGATGTCAGCTTTCAGTGTAGTGGTCCGGATAACCAAAATTTTATCGACGGATAACTCGGAATTTACATAAGAATTTATACGGAAAGTATATGCTACTAGTACGTTAACATTTCGTTAAGTTTTATGTTTACTATCTTTAATGTTAGTCTTCGCTATCCACGATGACTGATCATGCGACCAAGGTAAGTGAATTTATTTTTTAAAGACTGGGGGACTGCCCCTCCTAACCTAACCTAACCTAACCTAACCTAACCTAACCTAACGAACTCTTGTATACCCCCTTTTCTATTTAGCCGCAGTAAATGGCTAAGAAGTGATGGTTAAATTAATAAAAATTTCATTAATAAAAATTAGCCGCATGATCAGTCATCGCGCAATGTGCGCAGAGTGAAGATATAACGAATCTGTATATTTCACATTTTCCATCCACTCTCGAATTCTCATAAAAAAATCTATAGTCTACATATATTTTGTGTGAAAAATGTGCAATAAAGTTAAACTGTAAGTTTACTGAAGTATATATTTCTGCATCTGAGTATCTGGTACAGTATCTGCGACACCTACTCCTACGAGGGAGTTTTGCGCCATCCCATTAATAACGACTGCTACGAGATGACTGATCAGAAAAACTGCTGGAAGCACGGGGGGTTTCATGATGGAAAAGTTGCTGGGGATAAACGAACCAGAGGCTGTCACCAACTGCTGGAACACCAGCTATGGTCAATCGGCAAATGGGTCAGACTAAGGTCCCCCAACAGCCGCGCCCCAAATAGCTGTCCCGCCAGCGGTGGCCCTCAAGCCCAGACCGTTACCCAACCAGCAGCTGGCCGCGCCTGAAGTTGCTGAACTCCATCGATTGGCAAGCCAACCGACGAGACAACCAGGCCACGGCCACCCCCTATTTCTGCATCTAGAAATTTATGTAAATATTAATCTAACAGTTTAAATGAGCAAACAGAACTCATAACTTTCGTTTTCTCAACGCTCGTTTTTATAAGAAAAGCGCATTCGATCTCCCTTCCCTCTTCTCATTTTATTAACCCTCTGTCGGGCGCAACTGATCTAATAGGCACAGCTCTTTTATTATAGATCACCTTCGCCCTCCTAGATGCCATAAACACTTGAAACTTTGAATGGCTGTCTCTTATTTAGTGACCTTTTCATACATATCCGTTAGTTCATATCAAAAATTTTTGATTGAGGATAGTGATAAAAGTGTTCTGTCAGGCGCATTGCAACTAATTTTGCAAAGTTTCTGAGGCATGCATTTTTTCAAAATTGATTCACTAAATTGAATTATTTTATTCATTTAACCAAGTTCTACTGTATTTTACATCTTTTTTTAACCTTCCGTCAGGCGCAATACTGTTTGTCGCGCTATCAGGCACACTGTCCCGCTCAATTATACTGCTCTTGTAAATTTTTGTGAATTTTTCATTTATTTATAACCATACGTTTTAAATTAACAGAAAACTCTAAAAAACGTTTTTCTTTAATGAAAGGATGATTTAAGAAAATAAAAAAAAGGTTTTATGGTTACAAACAGATCTTTTAATGGAATGTGCCTAACAGGCTCATTGCGCCTGAAGATGTGACAAACAGTATTGCGCCTGACGGAAGGTTAGGATCCAACTAGAATAACCAAGAAAATCATAATAATCTTAAATCCTTTAATTAATCCATGATACAAATTATCCTTTAATTAAGTTAATACGAGGGGAGATCAAAAAGTAAGTTGCACTAACTCGCCGCAGGAGCGCGCTGTGTGTCGCAATCTTGTGCAAAGCGGAGAAAGGGACTTTAACTGCGCAGACGTCGGATAGGACGATTGCTGTGGTTTCCCGTCGTGTTTTGTGTGACTAGTGGGCTAAACGCAATGGTACATCAACTGGATGTCCACTCCAAACTAGGTGCGATCAGCAATCCGATTTCTATGGGCCAAACGGGTGAATTGCACGGACATTCATCGTGAAATCACTGCTGTATAGGGAAATTGAGCGCCGGTGTGATTTTGTTGCACGATAACGCAACACCTCACAAGGCCCGCCAAACGTGCGAACTGCTGCAGCGATTCAAGTGGGAGGTTTGGCAACATCCTCCATACGGTCCCGACTTAGCGCCATGCGACTTTCATCTTTTCGCATGTATCCAACGTTGTCCAAGCAAAACTGGTCCGTTTCGGTTGAGAGGTTCTAGACATCTAGACACCCACCTTACAGTCCGAATTTAGCGTCCTTGGCCTACTACCTCTTTGACCCCATGAAGAGATTTCTGCTAGTCAGAGGTTTGAGACTGACTCAAATCTGCCGTGCGCCACGGGCTGTATTCACAGCCGACGGAGTTCTTTGAGCGGGGTATTCTGAAACGGGTGCAGCGTTGGGATAAATCCCTAAATCGTAAAGGTGCCTATGTGGAAAACTAGATAAAGACGTATAGTTTCAGCCGTGCTTAGTTGTTTACCTGTATACTTTGTAATTTTCTTTGAAAAAAATAAATGACGCTACTTTCTGATATCTCGTATTTTGAATTTGGAATGATGATTTAACTTATACATGGATATACGAGAGGCATTCGATAAGTATGCAAAAAAAATTTTTATCTCAGGCAATTTTTACTTACAGTATGGAAAGATAAAGTAAATGTACGTATTTAATGCGTACCATCTTTGACCTTCCCATACTAGCTCATGTATTGGGATGTCAGAAAATTCATGATGTATTTTTTTAAGTTTTTCAAAGGTCATTTATTTCTATAAAGAAAGATTAATCAATGATATATTGCCCGTTTTTTTCGGTAAAATTTTGTCATCTTCCAGAATCGGCGAAAAACTGAATAAGGTGCTGACTTACAGTCTCATCTGAATTGAACGTTATAACACGAAAGGCATTTGTAAGAGAACGAAATGAATGGAAGTATGACGGGGCAAAGTCATAGGCAGATATAGTAGAAGTGGTAGCACATCCCATCCAAGTTCCAATAATTTTTAACAGGTGATCAAACTTGAATGTGGTCTCGCGTAGTCGTAATGGAACACAATTCCTTTACGATTAACGAGCTCTGGATGTTACTGGATTCTGGATTCGTTCAACGTGTTCAACTGCCGACAATATACATTCGGATTTATTGTTTGGTTCCTTGGTAGGAGCTCGAAAAACACGACACTTTGAAAATCCCACCACACAGAGCATAACGTTCATCTGATGAATGTCTGCTTTCGATGTCATTTGAGGCAAATCATCACGTCGGGACCAAGACTATTTGTGCACCATACTTTTGTAAACAATCCACTTCTCATCACTAATTCTGATCGCTTCGGAAAAGAATCGTTTAATGAGCATATCGCATATGTTTATACGCTCCGTCAAATGAACCTTGTGTTCATGACAACCCAAATATCGAGATTGCTTATGTATCCCAGCTTCTTCAGGTGGTCGTGAACGCTTGAATGGTGAATGTTCAATGTTTCTGCAATCTCTTGTGTCGTGCAACATGGATTTGACTTGATCAATGCCTGTTTAAAAAATGCCTCATGACTTTTCGGACAACCCAATAATTTCGTCGTCTTCCGCTAGTTATTAACGAAACGGCTAGCTTTTAAAAAGGAGTGAGGTACGTTCCAAAGAGAGACCAGTAATTAAATTTCTGTTGTCAAAAAGGAGACAGTAAAAATATGCATAAGCCCTTACGAATATCTACGGAGATATGATAACCAATAAATGCACTGAGTCTCAATAAGGAGACTGGCTGCGACACACCAAATAAGTAGTACCGTGCAGGCATACATGCTCTCTTATCTAGATGACAAAGGTTAGACTTGAATGAAGATTATGTCGTACAAATAGGTTTTTATGTAGAACTGGGGAAGTAGGTGATGGAATTATCACTTCAATAAATCAAACCTGCTTTGAGAAATATAATAAAATGTGTTGCGTCACTTATTGAATGTTTTTCGTATAATGATTCTTTAATATGAAGCATTCTTCATTTCAGTTGTTTTCATAATTGAGTGCTATCAACAGATTGGATTACTTTAATACGGCATTGCAACTTAAGTTGGAATATGGAAATTACTCTCCCCTTAACGACTGAAAACCGTCGTGTTTTATCATGAGATGACATAGTAATTCGTTGCCTGTATTATGGTAACTGATTAACTACAATACCTTGAGATGGATATCGTTGTAATTTGTAATATCAATATGTTAGAAATGCAATAAGCAATACTGTAGCCTTTGTGTTGGTGAAAAAATAAATTCTTATGTAAAATACCCATTATTACGAAAACAATTTGATTGATTCTTTTATTAGATTTTTTTTTATTGTTCAGTTGAGTTGGGTGTAATTTTTATTACTTATTAATTTTGTACTGTATTTAAAATTGTCGACTAATACTGAGAAACTTTTAAATTTGCTTTTAATATAGGTGATCAAATATGGCTGTCTCCTCTTATGAATTGGTATTGATGACCATCGTGGAAGTGATTATCATGCTAAATCTAATAGGATTGACAGAAGGGAATAAGGACAAAGAAGAGATGTAAGGATCTTGTAGCTATGTTTCTTCTTAGTCTTAATTTTATTTCGTACTGATGTAAATACAAAGAAAAGAAAATCAGTCTTTTTCAGTGATGTAAGTTTTGAGTAAAATTTTCCGAAAAACTAATTACAGTATTAGCATATCTTCCGTTCTTGCAGATTTGCTCTCATTTGCTTGGTAAACCTTTGAGACAATTTTCGTGTCGAGCAATGTACATAAAAAAATCTAAGATGAAATTATTTTAAGCTTAAAAAAAATTGAAAATCATTATCAACTCATTCTTAAATATGCAGTTGTTAAAATTATAATGTTAATGAAAAATAATTTAATCATTGTTAAAGTTGCATTTAATAAAGGTAATTTATCCAAAATGAGCAGCTTACTTTTATGAAACATTTTATAGTAATATACAACCCACTCTGCCGGATAAAGCTTGTTTCACATTCAGCGAATTCGTGGCATGAAGCGAATTCCCGATCCCAGGTGTTGAAATCCGGATCGGGAAAACGTTTTTAATCAATTTTTTTTATTCTTCTTTAACATTTTTATTCTAATTTTTATACTTATTATTAATTCTTTTTACGTAATAAAAAATAGAAATTAAAAACAGGGCGGTTAAGACCCTGAAAAAAGCTGACGTTTCGGCTAGAGGCTATCCTTTGTCAAAGCAAAGAGGATAATAGAAAATTATCCTGAAAGTGATGATTAATCTATTATCCTCCTTTCGAAAAGTCAGCTTTTTTTTCAGGGTCTTACTACTGTGGTCAATTTTTATTATTTATTATTTTTATTCCAGGGTTCTTGAGTCTCGTCCTTATTTTGTTCTACATCAGTCATTAATTCTTTATACATGTATTTAATTTTATTATTTCTCTATTGTTATTTTAATCAATTTTTCTTTTCATTATTTTGTTATTCATTTTTATATATTGGTATCGCATTTTCGTAGAATTGGTAGCACCTTCGTTATAATGAGGGTGGTGTTTTTTAGATTTCTTTCCCTCGCAATTTCGTCAAAAGCACTGTAATTCGCCCACACCAGTTATAACGTCATCCCTATTTCCACGCTGGTCGGCCAAGTCCATTTTAAACTTCTACGATGTTCGTTCAAACTTCTAGACTTTGTAACCGATCAACTTCGCTTAGCTCAACTACTGCCAAACAAGTGAAAACGCTTTTGGAGTGAACTGTACATGTACAGTATTATCAAAGTAAGGTAACTCCATCTCAAGAAATTTGCAATTCCCATAGAAAAGCTTGTGTTATTATCTCAATAGATGACAGACAGACTTTTCACTACCTCAGATTCATCCCCTATTAACTTGCAGGCAAGGAGTTCTCTCACTTGGTTTCCATCAACCTAATCTCGCTTCAGAATAATGCCTAATCTACAAATTAAAAGTCAACTGTACTTAAAACAAATTGTGAATTTTTTGCAATTTTTTTTTTTTTTACAAATTGGCCACCAACTGCCGTTTCGTAACTTGAAAGACACAAGGCACGCGCAATTTGTGTGTTGTACCTACGTGAATTTCGCAATATTGTTCTCTCCATTTATGAAAGGCTTTATTATTACATCCCACAATATAGCACATACATGAAAATGGCATTGTAAATTTGTAAAATAGACAACGATGCAATTCAGTGAATCAGGAGGAAAACTATTAAATACTTGCAAATGAATCACTGTAATGGCGGACAGAATGCGGACAAGTATTATTCAAAAATTAACTTTAAAATTCAGTAATTTACACTGGTGCTAAAAATTAACAGGACAAACAAATTTTCGTGGATTTCTCTAAAACTACTGGACCGATTCCATTGAAATTTGGGGGCTGAGGCAAGTTAACAATGCGGATTACTACTAACCAATAATAATCGTTCAAGTCCTTCTTTGCATATGTAAATTAAGCTACTTCGAAATAACCGTCTTTGTGACATCGCTTTAAAAGGCTGCTGCGTGTAAGTTTTGGACATTCTAGCCATTTTACGGAAAGATGGAACATCATCGAAGGTTAGAAGTCTCCGAAAGATGAAGAGCAGTGGGACGATTGGAGGCTGGACAGACCTAGCAGAAGTTGCGAGATTTTTTCATGTTTCGAGAAATGCCATCTCGGAATTATGGAGACAGTTCCAAGAGACAGGGACGATATGCAGACGACCAGGGCAAGGTCGCCCTAGGGCTACTTCAAGGCAAGAAGACAGGTATCTTGCTCTAACAGCCAGGCGCCATAGAGAGATGACGACCACTCAGCTCGACCACGAGCTCTCGTCTGCTACTGGAACCTCTGTTTCAAGGCATACTGTTTATCGGAGGCTTCATGAGAGAGGGCTGTATGCCAGGAGAGCGGTCTGCATCCCACTCACTCCAGGACACAGGAGATCCCGGCTGACTTGGTGCAGACAACACCAGCCCTGGACCCAAGCACAATGGGCCTATATTTTATTTAGTGATGAGTCGAGATTCAGTCTAAGCACGGATTCCCGGCGAGTTTTCATCTGGAGAGAACCAAGAGCACGCTACAATCCCTCTAATATCACGGAAATTGACCACTATGGTGATGGTGGTGTCATCACGTTGGACGGACGCACAGACCTCCACGTTTTTGAGAGAGGCTCTTTGACTGCTCAGAGGTACAGGGACGACATCTTAGCACCCTATGTAAGGCTCTTCAGAGGAGCCTTTGGTCCCCATTTCATTTTTATGGACGACAATGCTCGTCCACATAGGGACCAAAGGGGAGGATATTCAAAGGATGGAATGGCCAGCAAGATCTCCAGACCTGAACCCGATAGAGCATGTTTGGGATGCACTGGGCAGGAGAATTGCAGCTCGCCTGGTTTCTCCCAGAACCATCCAGGAGCTACGAACTGCCCTGGTGAAAGAGTGGAGTTCCTTGCCCCAACACCTCATTAACAGCCTCATAAACAGCATGAGGAATCGCTGTGAGAGCTGTATTGCTGTTAGAGGTGACCATACACCCTATTAGTCTCCTAAAAAGACCCTTAATGCAATCTTGTTTTTGACATTCCATAGTTTCATGAGCATGGTTTGAAAGTTATGTTCAATAATTATTCGTGATAGCTTATTATTTTACCCTACCAAATTGTGATAGCTTATTCTATTACCCTACCAAATTTTAATGGAATCGGTCCAGTAGTTTTAGAGAAATCCACGAAAATGTGTTTGTCCTGTTAATTTTGAACACCAGTGTATTAAGTTCCTACGCCCCCTAGAAAAAGAAATGATTAGACTTTCAATACAATTGACAAATGAAGTATTAATTGAACAGAAAGCATTACACAATTTCATCAATTTAATATGGCTTTTAAAATGACTTCTGGTCCAAGCTCTTATCCGACGTCGTCGCCAATAGAGAGGTGAGGACACTCGACCAAGTCCTCGAAATAGATGTGACTAAGGTAGGAAAACTTTGATGCTTCTCCAAACGGTGTCTGTTCTGGTCATGGACAACCTTCCAGGCCTGGATATCCTCAGAGATATTTCAAGCAGGTCTTTGTGTTCAGATATTTTTGTTTATTAAATTATTTGTGAACTTCTACATTGTTTAATATTACGTTATTAGCTCAGCATCGAAGCTCTGTTTTCTGTTATTTATGATTCGAAGGGTACAGAAGATAAAGATGCATTATCAATTATAATAATATTTTTTCAATAATATATTAGAATAATATTTTTCAAAAAATAAGTTTTATTCTTAAAATTTCAATAAAACGCTGCTATTGGCAAAATATTTAACTAAAACAAAACTTGTCTAAGAAGGAAGAAAAACAAAATTAATACATCGACTTTTAGCAAGGAATAATATAATAAAATATTGTAAACATTCCAAGGAGGAGCTTTAGCAGTGAAGCAGAAATACATTTAAAAATTTATTAAAAAGAAATTAATCCCCCCCCCCCTCCCCGAATAGGGTAAGGCAAGTAGAAGATCCTGCGTTCATCTATTTTTACCCCTTTATCTGCATTTTTTACCTCTCCCAAGTTTTTTAACCAAAAAATTGATTTTCTCGAACGTAATATGTAGAAAATGTAAAAAAGCTCGTATCTTCTTTCCTTTCTCACCATTTCCGAACGTATGATATATTACATGCCATATGTTGCCATAGTTCTAAAGACCAAGTGACTGCTACCCCCGCAAATCCGACCCCACTGGAACAATTGGGCCTAAACTTCATAGTAATGTAGATCTTGTCTAGACGAATCTAGATACTGAATTTCACGCCATCTTTACTTATCTAAATAGCACTTAGATACGTTGTCCTCTCTTAATCCCACCCCCGTAATTCTGACCCCAGTGTACCAATCAAAACCAAACTAAATACTGCAGATGGACATGCCCATAGTAAGCTACATTCAGAATTTCAACTTTCTACCTCAAAAAGTGTAGAAATTATGAAAGGAACAGACAGACATAGTGAAATCACTAAGTAGCTCCATTCTTCCGCTACTTAAAGATTGATTTATTTAATAATTTGGCATTTTATTTTGCGCATAGACAAGCGATTGTAGAAATTTAACATAGTAACTGTTTTTGACATAGCATGGACACTAATTTAATCATATTTGAATTTATATTTTCAATTTTAGTCCTGAAGAAGAGGCCTACGGGCTGTTTTGGCTACCTGCGAATTATAATAAATTAATATCTCCCGTCTTAGTGGAAGAAGTGGACCAAGGTAAGTAGAATCCATTTTAGAAAGTAATTTTGCCGTTTGATTCACTAGATAGTTAACCAGTTTAATTGATGAATTCGTATTATGTGGTTGCCGCTTTCGATATTTACTTTTAAAACTTGTCATTTCATACGATTCAAAAATTAATCGGACAGGTAAAAAAAAAGTTAAAAAGTTAAAAACAGACAAGTAAATAAGTTTAGAAAAACGTTTTATTTTTGTTTGTAAATTACATGGATTTTTATTGTTAACTTCTTCAAATAAAGTACAGTAAATAAGGTTTATAATTATAATCTATTTAAAAGAATCTGTAATAGTTTCTAATCATGCTGATTAAACTGGATATTCTGGACTTATTTTATTTAATTCACTCATTGCAAATCAGATAAAGAATAATTAAAATTGTTATTTTGTATAGTCTTATGCTTCACTTCCTTTATGAATTCTGCAATTTATAATTTTATCTAAGTGTAAATTCGTGTTTCCATTTTCAGATAATGTTACTGTAAACTTCAAACTCACACCTTTTGGAATTACTAAGATCATCGAAGATGAAATGGTATTTATCATTAGGTTAGGTTAAGTTAGGAATGGTATTGATGGTAGATTAGGTTAATTTCGATTAGGTTAATGTATACTTTATTCCTGTCACTTTTAATAGTCTAATTTAATACATTATTAAGATACGGAAGATACAGAAGGATAAAAAAATCTCCGAATTAGAAGTAATTAATTGCAAAGTTATGTAGAGGAAAAGTGTATTTTGTCCAATTAGGATGTTTTCAACCAGTAGATTACATTACTGGTGAACAAGGAATAATTAATGCGGTTGCCTTCGATATGGCCCTAAACGAGCCTCCTATCCAGCTTGGCGCCTTATTCTTGGAGAGGATAATCTCCGATATGTGTAGGGGAGAGTTGGATGTTTTCAAGAATATATTTTTACTAACCACATCGTGATGAAAAAAGACACCTTGACTTCACAATCATTAAGATAGGCTATTTATTAATTAAGATAAATAAAACTCCTTTAATTAAAAGAAAACAAAAA
>JAHWFO010048912.1:3002580-3026960 GCA_023313115.1 Rhysida immarginata
TTTTTGTTTTCTTTTAATTAAAGGAGTTTTATTTATCTTAATTAATATATATTTAATCACAACTCCTACGTTTATAAAATAATTAAGATAGGCTATTTATACAACATATGAAAAATTATTCCCACTAAAATATAAAATAATCATTAAGTTATCATGTGTTTTTATCATAGCAAAAAATGTCCCATCTTATGGACTCTGCAGCCTAAGATGGGACATAGGAAACCACAACTTGTTTTGATGTTCGCTGATGAAAGCATCTTTCGGCTTTCATTTAGTGCATTTAAAATAAGTAAAACGAACTTCATCAGTTGCTATACATGTCAGATGTGCCTATCCTTTGCATTTGATGTACTGTATCCACTTACAAGTCGATGCTTTATATGGTCCATTGTAAATTATGCAAAACCAGTCTGTTGGCTTGGTGTATGCTTGCTTTTTCGCCTGTGTTATTTTTTGTTTGAATTTGTCAATGCTCTCTTGTATGGTTATAAAGATGAGAACTTCCGCTCCCTTGCATGCTCGTTGCCTCTTCATTGTCTCATCTTAGGCATCTGCAAAATGTCCCGACTTAGGAAATTGGGCACTTTTGAACGTTATCTAGCATCATAAAAAATCTAGTGGTCTCATGAAGCACATGTGACTATGCAAACAACCAATCAATATCTCAATCAAAATAAGCCATCCACAGTTAATGTACGGTAATTCTATCTTCCGACAGAGAGTACAAGACATTAGTCAAACATTTTACTTAGCATGAGTAAAATTTAAAAGATTTTTTGTGAGAAATCGGCTGCACGTCTGGCCTTTACGATTACAGTGCGAGATACTGTAAATCAACAACAGGCAGCACCAAAAGTTGTTTATATTTTTTTAAATCGCTTTGTCCCGTCTTATGACGCGTCCCAACTTATGTAACTCTCCCCTATTTGGACATACTACTAAAGCAGTTCCTAATACCAGATTTAGATGAAGATGACTAACAAGAACGCATTCATTTCTACCTTTTCAGAAGTTTGATAAACATTTTCCAAAAATGGCTGAAAATATTTTTTCATGGGAACACGGCGGCGATGTACTGTGCTTCTATTTTATATAGATTGTATTGATGATACCACGACTGGTCTCCCGTTATAATTCTCTGCAGAAATCCATCTTCCAGTGTCAAAACCCAAATGACTGCTCGCTTTGAGCATTCAGTGGTGCCCAGGCGTCTCATCGGTCTTATTAAGGTTACTAACCTATCATCCTGTTTTTGCTGGCGGCTTTCCTGCTTGCTGTTACAGGCTTCCGATCGTTTTCATTTGACTGGCCCTCATATTTCAAATATTGACTATTTTAAAGGTCGTCAATATACTACGGAAAATAATCGGGTGATTTCACTTAATTAACATTCGCCATATGAATTTTGGAGATCGAGATTTCTTAGTTTCTTTTTCGTATATACATTTAATCCGGCTGCAGGACATTGAATAACCTTCATAAAAAATCATTTCACAATTCTATGATTTTGTATGGATCATTTAAAACTCTTACCGTGGAATATACTTAGGATTCTAAAAAAAAATATTTTATGGGTTATCTCCATTAGATAACCACCAGTGAGACGTTGGGTTCTTTGAAGCAGGAATTCCATGTGGTTGACTTAATAAAATAAGCAGAAAAGATGGTGCAACTAAATAGAAAGCTTTATTCTCATAGAAGAATAAAAATAAATGAATAATATATTTATATACAGGGTGAGTCAAAAGTCTGTTACCCCCTTCCTGTCTTGGTTACCAATGTAATTACGCAAATTCCAATACAGGGAATGAATAGGAACTTAAGGGCGCTCTATCTGATGGAGCACCTTTCATTATCTCAAACATGCAAATTAGGACACATGCAAATTCTATTTCGAAAACCGTAAGAGATGCACAAAAAATTCCAATTGTACATTTGTTCAACAGCAAATTCCCCCCAAAAAAAAAAAAGTTCACCAAAATCCGATGAGCGGATCACCCACAATCCTCATTGCAAGCTCTGCAACATTAACCTTGATTCCTGTTAAAATTGAGACAAGGAATGAGTGGCCATAGGAGGAAACGAGCAACAGCGTTCAAACATCCTTGGTTTAAGTCTCGGAAGTAACCACTGAGTGTTTTTTTCTTCTGAATACCATTTGCCAAGCATGCAAATTATTTTATGCACCATCCTCATCCTGTTCTGGAAAGTTCCACAATTTACCATAAAATCACCAGTTTCCTGTGTATTCGGTATAAAAAGGCATGTTGAAGCTGAGAAAAAATCAGACCAAAGCAAGATGGCATAGTACACTAACCAGGAAATGATCAACAAGGTCCTCTGCTTTGATGAGGCAAGGCAAAATTATCATGAAACAACCAGGCATCGTTGAAATGTCGTGCGGAATTATGCGATGGTGCAAGTGGACATCACATTGAACACTATCTGGATTGATGGAAAGACTTACTTTGCATCAGATGATTGTTTGTAAGCAACAAACAGCAGAAGAGCCAATTGTCCTGTTGCAGAGTTTGCAATGAGGATTGTGGGTGATCCGCTCATCGGATTTTGGTGAATTTTTTTTGTTTTGTTTGGAATTTGCTGTTGAACAAATATGCAATTGGAATTTTTTGTGTATCTCTAATGGTTTTCGAGATAGAATCTAGATGTTTCCGTGGGGAAGGCCATGGCCTGGTGGTCTCTCACTGAGCACACAACTTCTGTGAAGTTAAGCAATATCAGGCACGGCTAGTCACTGGATGGGCGACCATCAGTGACACACGAGCTTTACCTCCCATCCGGCTGCTGCGACCATCATACAGCAGTCGTTAATCCAGATTCATCCAGGGACCCAACTCGCCGGCCTCTAGCCATACAGGCCCTGGATGGACATATTAGATCACATTAAATAAATAAAAAAAAATAAAAATAAAAAATTAAAATAATTTGCATATTTGAGATGATGAAAGGTGCTCCATCAGATAGAGCATCCTCAAGTTCCTATTCATTCCCTGTATTGGAATTTGCGTTGTACACTGGTATCTAAGATAGGAAGGGGGTTACAGACGTTTGACTCACCCTGTATATAAAGCAAAAACGAATCTATGATTACGCCTTTTCTATGTGTTTCTTGAAAAAAATACTAAGATAGGCTCTAAGTTGGTACCATTTGCATTCATCTATTTAGCCAATGCTTCTATTAACTATGTTCAGCAATATAATTCAATAAAAATAAAAGAACCACCCGAATGCTGTTAATTCACTTCATTACAATAACCTTGAATTATCCTGAGATAAACTCCCCTTTTATTCACCTTTCTCCTAATAAGAATATAATCATTAAACCCTTCCTTCTTATATCTAAATCAACATAACTAAATCTACATAGTCTTACTATCTCCTATCATGCTGTTCAAAAGTGTATTACACTACTTACAGCTTCACTAACAAATATAAATTTGAACCCATCAACAGGATTGCCAAATTACCGGCTTTTAGATGGGAATATTTATTGTTGGATATTGTTATAATACAAGCTACCAATGCATAAATGTAATAATTATTACACGGTTGGCAACGCTGCCCATCAATAGAGATGTAATCGCAATGTACTATTTATCGTTTAACACTTTCACTATGGACACACAAACGCTACTTTATCTCGTACGATAACCCATAAGCACGATCTAAGAGGATCTGGATCAATCACCTTGTGAGTCAATGATTTCTCAAACTGTTCCAGGTGAGTTCTACAATTCAAATGTAGATTTTCTCTAACTCTGCGTAGGCTTCTTTCTTGTAGTCGTTGTGTTGATCTTATCCAGATAGCTGATTCACAGGTGCTTATCGTTGAATTTACTTTTTTGATACCATGAAAATTTATATTCCAATAATCATTTGCATATTCTCAGCTTAGACTCTTCCCTTGCTATCTTGAAAATTTTGTGTCAGTTTGTGTCAATGAAATTGCTTAATTACTTTCAAATTGTATTCTCAATTCCAGTAAATATTGGCTGTCGCAAATCCTTTTTCTACCTCCAAAATGACTGCAGATAACCAATTCCCAAAATTAAAGATGAAATTGTTTAACAAAACTTACGGAATCGTTATGCAAACGCAAGAAAGATTGATGCTGACACTCCCCTTTTTGTAATACTTTAGAATTTTCGGTTACAAAAGTCCAATTTTCATATACAAATGAGTTAAGAGAGTGCCCCCTTCATTTTACCATTTACCTCATTTGTTAATTAATCACAAACAATACATAGAAGGAGAACTGCTCTAGAATATGATTCTCAATCCAAAGATGCTGTCCCAATGTTTTCCCCTTCCATACTCATCCCACAATAGCTCAATAGCTCACATCTTCCTGTACATCGCCAGAAACTGATTTTCTCTCCCCTCTTTATCGCACCTTCTATTTCTAGGCTCGCCACATCTGGCTCTTCAATGAAATCGAAAGTAAAAAGATTCAAAATCATTTATACGAATTTCTCCTCTAAATAGTCTCTTTAAGCTAAATCTATGATAGACAATCCATATATAATCAATCCCTACATACCAAAGAAAAATGCTGCAAAATACTCCCACTAATTCCAATAATCATTACATCCGGTCTACATGCTTCTTCTCTCGCTCATTCCCGACCACCATGAATTAGTTTTATTATACACTTTTATAATTGTTATCTAACATCCACTAAGACATAGTAAGTCATAATTAATCACTAAAAAAGTTATTCCACACTTCAGTTGATCATATAAAGAGAACTGTAAAAGAAAAATACCTCTTTGATTATGCAATTATAAATTTTTTTTCAATCCTTTCAGGAGTTCGGTATGGACATGAGGATCAAAATACTTTGGATTGACAAACGTCTTCATGCTGAAAATCTCTCGCTGCCAGCGAGTAGATTTGTTGTGCCATTGGAGAAAACGAAACATCTGTGGAGACCCATGACGATCTTTTCCAACTGCAAAAACTGTGATAAGGATGCAATTGCTTCCGAATTCCAAAAACATAGAGAAATCAAAATAGATTTGAAGACTAGCACAGTACAAATGGCATATAGGTGAGAGGGAGTCGTTTTATTACAATACGTAAAATATAGATCATATTCACAAAACAATCATATCTATCAAAAACTGAGATATGAATACGGAAATTTTTAAAGTAAAATAACAATTTAACTTAAAGTTCAATAACTATTAAATTTTGTAGAGCAGTGTTTTATAGAGAGTACGTACCTAAAGAAAACAAGAAACTAATCCTCCCGAGGAAGGTATAGAAAAGTAGCGGAACCGCTGAGATCATCTGTTTTTATCATTTTATATGCACTTTTTAAATCTCCCCCCCCCCCATTTTTAACACATTTTCTATATATAGAAATGTGCTTATGTGATCGGTTTGTCCAGCTGTCCGTCCGTCTGTAGACAATTCCACAATTCATTGCGTTGCAATAGAAAGAGTGCATGTATTGAATTGCTGGAACACACGAATTATCCTCGCATTCGGGAAAACGCATGTTGAGAACATACATGGGTTCGACTCTGCTCGTGCTGTAAACGTTAATGAGATGGTGCACGTGCAGGATGCACGTGTTTGACGATTATTGAAAGGGCAGTTCAGTCTCTAAATCAAGAGAATTTTTTTATTCCTAGGGAGCTTAGTATTTATTACAATAACTTGAAAACAAATAAACTTTTTCAAAGTCTGTTTTCACCAATCCATTAATACGAACAAGTACGAACGTGAGATAGCCGGAATAAGTACGTACTATAATGGCACGTGCTTTAATGATACCATTATGATACTGTGACGTTCCAGTGTAGCAGTCACGTGTGTTACATATTTAACTAAGTAGGGGTCGGTATAATTAAAAATATTTTGTGTATTTAGTTGATTACGCGATTGTTGGGCCTTTTTTTGTAGTATTTATAATGAGTGTGTGTTCGTTGTATGTGTGTGCTGTGTGTAGTGTATAGTGAAATATAAGTGCGCGTTGTTTGTTTTGTTGTATGAATGAGTAGTAAAAATCCTCCGTGGGCGATCGTAAATGGTCCTTGTTGGAGCAGCTATTGTTAGGATGTTTTCCGAGAAGATTGCTCAGCTTCCAACGGGGGATTGTTGCGATCGCTTTCGGAGAAATTGTGTGCGTGAGTTTTCGTTTGTTGTGAAAATTATTTTTTAATTTAAGAGATTTTTTTTTTGTTTTTTTGATTCGGTCGTGGTATCAATCGAAAGCTGTTTTGTTGCATTTTTCCGTCTTGTAATGTAGTTTAGTGCTTTTGTGATGAAAATGTTTAAAATCACAAGTAAAATCCATGAACTTTGGAAAAAGGAGTCGAATGTCGGAAGGAAAAGTAAGATAATATGTGCAGAATATGATAGTCGTAATTTGCATAAATAACTCAATTTTTAATAATTTTCTTGGGACAATCTTATACTTTACACCTTTAACGTGACGACTTGAGCAAGGCAGTCGAGAACTCAGGACGAAATGGTGCACGATGGGATCAGCGAGATGGATCTGCGCCCGTTCAGCGAAGGCGAGGCTGGAGCGCCAGACGGGAACCTCGTATGATTCAGCATAGGTGGGCGAGTATGTCGACATTCTCCGGTGAGTGGTATAAAACAGTTAGTTAATGCGAGGGCAGCAACTAGACAGTTTTGTTCTGGTGTTCAAGTCTGCGGTGTCAACGGTCCTCCCGCCCTTGGCATGTTTGCAAGAACTTTAAGCCGTAACAACTGCGCTCGAGAATTATTTAAGCTCAACCGTACTGTGAACTGCTAATGCTAAAATTTCACAATTCCGTTTGTAACTGTTTAGGAATAATATGATTAAATTCAGCACCCTGTTGTGTAAGGGGTCTAGAGGTTTAAGTCAGTTGACAGTCGCATAGTAAAATATAACGGATACGTTTGCTGGAATAGTGGGCAGGCTCCTGTAACTGTATGTTGTTTACCGTTTGAAGGATAAGCTCAAGCTCGCCAGTGGGTGTGTGGGAGACATGAGGACTACACTCGCCAAGAGGGGTTTCTGTTCTTCCCCCCTACATGTACAGTAAAGGAAGTGCATCACGCTTCCATGCGTAGGAAAGTGGAATATTTGATCCGGGAGTGCGTAGTCCTATATCAGCCTCCCTCACCCTGATTAAGTATCCAGTTAGTCAGCACTGCCAACGCACGAATGAACCCCCACTTCACCTATTACACAGGCAGGTGTGCCGGTTACTTATTGTAATTGATGTGTAAATATATAGTGTTAAGTCCTGATGATTGGTCGTTTTACTTAATAGTTGGGGCCCCAAAAGTACCTTAGTGAATTAAGAGTAAGGTTTTGGTAAGGTGTAAGCAAAAATATAGATTATGTCTAATGATAATAAAGTGAATGTCGTTCTAATGGAATACAGCAGTATCGTGGTTTCTTTCAATTAAAATCAGTCTCGAACCTTAGCAATCTTCCACCCCGGGGTCGTTCTTCGTACGTTAAGACCTTATAGATCATATTGTGGGGGCGGGGGTACGCTACAATACCCCCTTAAAATCTTCCTATAACCAGATATGGCATGTAATATATCAAACAAATCGTCACAACATACCATGAACAAATATATAAGAGTAACTAGTGATAGCAGGTATTGGTCTAATGTCAGGTGTATGTGTAAGAATGTCTCATGAATGAACATAACGCGTAAATAATGGGTGTGAAATGTTTAGTAGTACGTGTTTTAATGGTACCAAATAGAACTTTCAATGCTAAGATATGGCATGTAATATATCAAACAACTCGTAACAACATGTAATGAGTGAATATAACGAGTAAATAATGATAATGGTTATTAGTTTAGTAGCACGTGCCCTAATGGTGCCATGTAGTACCATATGGTACCATTGGAACTTTCAATGCTAAGATATGGCATGTAATATATCAAACAATTCGTAAGAACGTGCATGAGTGAATATAACGAGTAAATAATAATAATGATTATTGGTTTAGTAGTACGTGCCCTAATGTTGCTATATGAAACCGTATAGTACCATTGGAACTTTCAATGCTAAAACATGGCATGTAGTATATCAAACAACTTGTAACAACGTGTCATGAGTGAATATAACGAGTAAATAATGATAGTGGTCTTTCTTTAGTAGCACGTGCCCTAATGGTGCTATATGATGCCATATGGTACCATTGGAACTTTCAATGCTAAGATATGACATGTAATATATCAAACACCTCGTAACAACGCGTCATGAGTGAATATAACGAGAAAATAATGATAGTGGGAATTGATTTTGTTGCATGTGCCCTAATGTTACAATATAGTATTGTTAGAACTTTCAATGCTAAGATATGGCGTACAATATATCATCCAACTCATTACGAGTTGTTAGAACTATTGTTATCCATAGCTTATTTGTATCAAGAGCATAATGCTTTTAGGCTTAATGTTATATAAAACTCACTACTGTTATACATATTGCTAATTAATAGTAGTTCATCGCTTGCTTCTACAGTAGACGATAACGAAGAAACACTTTAGTAATTTAATATGAAAAAATAATAGATGCTTACACACAACGCTTCAGCAATTGAGGCTCACTTCGTTTAACATTATGTGGGATTTCTTACAAATTAAAGAATTTTTATTTTTTTAAATGTATGAGGAATAACTCCCTCTTCATTTACCTTTCAGTTCTTCAAGTTTATTCGTTTAAATTCTCTCTATACATTTGCTTACTTAAATAGTAATTTACAATTTAGTTTTCATATTTATTTATTTTCTCTTCAGTGTTTTAAAATGTTGGTTAATTCTATATATCCATGAAAATGTGCTCCCTTTATCCGCATTGGCGGTAAACTCATTCTTATTAACGATGGTACAGATGTATGTAACATGTATGTCATACGCCATAACTTTTGAAAGGATTGATCTAGAGGTTTGAAATTTTCTAGGCCTTATACAGAGGACGGAACGAAAGATATAACGAATCCTCTAGGATGGACCAAATCATGTGTTTTTGTGGTTTCCCTAACTGACTTCCTTTCTTGTCTTTGGAGTTTTGAGATTGCGTTTGAGCAATTTGTGACGTCAGAGTTTGACTGTTGACGTCAGAATTTAAAGAACTCTATTTGAAGTATAGCGAATCCTCCAGCTACTACTAGTAATGTTTTGATGCCATAAATTTTAAAAGGATTGACTTAGAGGCTTGAAATTTTCTACACACGTAGGCCCTATACAGTGGACGGAGCGAAAAATATAGCGAATCCTCTTGGGTGGCTCGGGGCCCTTCAGGGGCCACTTGTATGAATTTCATGGTTCCTTTTTTATCTTTTGAACAAAGAGGGCAAAAATCCTGAAATTTCGTAAATTTGTAGTGCGGTTCTAAAAAATTAAAACCAATATACAAGAAAAGTGATATAAGCCTCTAGGGTCCCGCCGGAGGTCCCGAAGCCCCAAATACAATTGAAGCTATAACATTTGAACGGAACGACCCAGGATCATGAGATTTTGTATATTTAAAGTGTTGTATTAAAAAAATATAGCAAATATACAAGAAATGTGATGTAGGCCTATGGGGACCGCCAGTAGACCCGTGGCCTCAAATACAAATCAAGTTATAACCTTTGAACGGAAAAGTCTAGAAACCTGAAATTTTGTATATTTTGAGTTTGGTACTAAAAAATATAAACAATATAGAAGGAAGCTGATATAAGCCTCCAGAACTCCGCCAGGGGCTTCGAGGCACCAAATACAATTGAAGCTATAACGTTTGAACGGAAAGGCCTAGGAACCTGAAATCTTATATATTCATTGTGTGGTAATAAAAAATATTGCAAATATACAAAAAAAGTAAGATAGGCCCCAGCAGAGCCCCACAGGCCCCAAACACAGGCAACAACTTTTAGACGAAAAGGTCTAGAAATCTGAAATTTTGTTTACTGATAGAAAATTACTTAAAAAATTAGCTAAAATACACTAAAAACTGGTATAAGGCTCTTGGGTCTCAACATGGGCTCTGAGCCATCACCTTCTATTATCTTCAGGCCTTCCAACGAAGGGCCGGAAGTCGTGTGACGTCAGAAAGAGACGTCCGACCCGTTTCCCCTGCTGGCAGTGTTGGGAACTCTAGGGATTTTACCCTAGATCTAGGGTATTTGGTTAGAAACTAGGGATTTAGGGTAAAGGTTGTAATTTCTAGGGTAATTTTCCATTTCTAGGGAGTTCGCGTTTAATCACTTTGGTACCTTCTATATTTTTCGATATAAGGTACACTCTGAACCACTTTTGTCGTGCGACTTCTTCACAATAGGAGGATTATAGGGGCGGATTAGAAAAAGCTCTATATACACATAAAGCTCTATAGGGGTGGATTACATAGAGCTTTAGGATTAGAGGCAAATGAACATCAAATAACCCCTTCTGTATCTCAGGCTAAACATCTGCATGTGGCCGCTGTCGCTCGGCAGGTCGAGCTACAGCTATGACATTTACTTTTTATTTAGTTTTATTCAGTGGTGTGCTGGAGCCGGCTTGCACCGGCTCGCGCGAGCCGGTTGTTGAATTTCTTAAGATTTTGCGAGCCGGTTGTTGAATTTCAACAAAGACATGAATAGTTATTGTTATTATTATTTTTTATACATTAATTCATGTATACAGGGTGTATCTGAACGGTCTGTACAAACTTGGAGGAGAGGTAGTATGGGTGATTCTAAGCAATAACTGAGATATGAACAGAAATAAAAATGCCGCTACCAAGATCAACAAGTTAATAACTCAAGTTCCGTAACATCTAGAAAGATGAATTTTGGTAAAACAACAGGGTACATAAAACTGTGTGGACTGTTAAAATTTGATAGAATTCCAATGAATAGTTTCTGAGTTACGCAGTCAAAAACGTAACACGTTCTGGTTAGTACTCGCAGGTGAGCATGGGTTACGATGCTGAACTACTGGCTGGAATTTGATCAATTTTTAACGGTACACACAGTTTTATAGACCGTGTAGTTTTACTAAAATTCATCATTTTAGATGTTACAGAACTTGAGTTATTAACTTATTGATCTTGGTGGCGGCATTTTTATTTCTGTTCATATCTCAGTTAGCGTTCAAATTCGGACCTATGTTCATATGAACTTTTTTGCTTAGAATCACCCATTACTTTTCAAGTATCATGGGATTGCATTCACGAGTGATGGACGGCAGGAGAAAGAATTGGATGCTCGGATCAGTGCAGCAAGCTGTGTCAGACGTGAACTGTGGCGATCCGTGGTAACGAAACGAGAGCTGGGTAACAAAGCCAAGCTCTCCGTTTTCAAATCTATCTTTGTCCCCATTCTCACCTATGGTCATGAGGCTTGGGTAATGAACGAAAGAGTGCGATCGCGGGTACAAGTGGCCAAAATGAGATTCCTGAGAGGTGTGGCAGGTCTTACCCTACTCGATAGAGTGTACAGCAGCACAATAAGGGAATCTTTAGAAGTTGAGCCGCTACTTCTCCGCATTGAGAGATCTCAGTTGCGCTGGTATGGCCACGTGATACGGATGCCGCAAACTAGTCTGTTGTTATTTTCCAAGCCGGTGGGTAAGAGACCAAGAGGTCGGCCTAGAACCAGGTGGCTAGACTACATGGAGAATCTGGGTTCGAGTCGCTTGGATATTACCAGGGAGGACGTGCGCCTGATGGCGGAAGATCGCGATCGCTGGAGATCCTCCATAGGGCTGCTGCCCCCGCGACCCTAACCAACACCACCTCCACCTCTGTGGAGGTGGTGTTGCCCTAACGGATAAGCGGGTTTGAAAAGTAAGTAAGTAAATCACCCATACTACATACCCTCCAAGTTTGTACAGTCCGTTCAGATACATCCTGCATATTGTTAGGAGAAAAAACCCCAGAGATTTTAGTCAAAAAATTCCATCGCATAATGTAACACTGCAACTGAGAGACAACCAAGGGGTCCGTCATACAGAAAATTCTCGTACACCGTCCCACAAATCTGTAAAAAAAAATCTCAAAAATTATTGCAGATTTGAAGTCTCAATTCTGATATCCGGTAACAACTTCCGGTTCCGGGCTGAAATATTTCAGTAACCACTTCCGGTTCCAATCGAGTAGTCGTGGAGCCGGTTGTTAAACATTTGCCAGCACACAACTGGTTTTATTTCATTTTTGATTTTGAATATTAACATTTAATCGTTTCAAATAAGACCGCTTCTAGAGGGCGCCAAAATCTGGATGGTGGATAGATGTTTAGGTGCAAAGGGGGGACCCTTTGTATTTTTATTACAGGATTATCTAGGGTAATCTAGGGTATTTTTCACCAGGTGTCTAGGGTAAAAATAGTAAGCATGGTTCCCAACACTGCCTGCTGCAGCAGCAGTCCCCTGTTGATTCGCTTGCTAGACCTCGTGTTGATCGCTTGTGCAATATCGCCATTTAAACTATAGACTTTTAAACTATATTTTAATACTATGTTTCATATATTTTCTGTCTGCGATGCCTAATCATTGTTCTGCAGCTGGGTGTAATGGAAATTACAAAACTGGACCCCAAGTTTCAGTTTTTAAATTTCCGCGTGACACTGAACTTCGGAAGAAATGGATCCACGCTATCGGCAGGAAAGATTTCGTCGTTACGGAGAATTCAAGGGTAAATATTCTTTTTCAGTATTTTATTTCATATAATGCATAAAGCTTAATAGTTATGTTTCTTTTTTTATAAGTAGTTTTAATGTTTCATAGTCACGTTTAAGTATATTTGAATGATAAGAAATCAGGTGAAAGAAGCTTAGGTTTTTGTTAGGCCTATGTTCGAAATATTTCTTGTTTCCGATGAAGAAATAATGTTATTAAGGGCAAAATCAAAATAGAGGATTTATTTTATTTAGAGGAAGTAAAATAATAAAGGTGATAATAATAATAATAAAATAATAATAATAAATTATCTTTTATAAGATCTAGTGATATTATATTAGGATGGACCTTAAAAATCGATAGTGTAATACGTACTGTATGTAAATGTGACATTAAAGTAGGGGTGCAAATGTTTAGATAAATTTATTTATTTAATTTATTTATTTATTTATTTATTTATTTATTTATTTATTACAACAATACCCCACGGGGTCATGTATGATTAGATTATCAAATTTTCGACATTGGACTGAATATTTGGTGATAAAAATTAAACAAAAGTTTAAAGTTCCATTATTGCTGAAATTAATAATTTAGATTAATGTTAACTTCAATGTTTTCTTTATGCTGATACTGTTTTATGAAGTACCCGGTGCTAAGTATAATCGAATGTAGACAATAAATAAGTCAATATTACTTTACATTGATATTTCGGTTTATACACTAGGATTGATTTCTCTCTTATATATCTAAAATAATAAAAAATTGGAATTTACAAATTGGTGAATCAGAATAGGCTTCAGTAGTATGTTTTTCAAAATAATGAAATTAAAAAACAATAACAGTCAGAAAAAATAAAGATTTTAGTGGAAACAATGAAAAATAAGTCAGCTATATTATTGTGTATTAATAGTTAATATTATAATTTTCAGGTTTGTGAATTGCATTTCACTTCCCAAGATATTATAAGGAAGACTTCCTATTATGATGAGCGTACAGGCAAACTGATAGAATCAGTATTGAAGTACCCGAGACTTAGAGATGATGCTGTGCCAACTATTCTTCCTGGTTGCCCATCTTACATGTCCAAGCAACAGTCAACTACTCCCCGAGAAACTCCACGGAAAAAACGAGAGCGGATAGAGATGGAGCACATTGAGAAAGCAATTCAAGAGAGCATTACAACCAAATCGAAATATGATAATGCTCGCTCATTTACAAACATAAAGGAAATGAAAGATTGTTTGAAATTTGTGGCCATTTCTGATGTGTGGACTGTGTTGGACTGTAAACTGGATTCCATATTATTTATGGATTTGAAGTTGGATCCTGCACCAGCCATTTACAGATCAGTGTTTATCGATGACTCATTGAATGTTACTGTTTTCATGAAAAAATTATGGTTAAAAAAGTTGGTGAGTTTAACATTCCTTTTAAGCTAAATAATTGTAATGATCTGGAGAAACTTTTGCAAATTGTGGAGACCCTTGGGGAAGAAAATTCTGATCAGTCTATCAAAACACTTATTAATGTCACATCTGAACTGTTAAATTTACTGAAAAGGCTTTTACCTGAAGATAATGAGAGTGTTCTTAATTTTATTCTAGAACAACTTCTGCTTATAAAGAACATCAAATATAACTATCGATATAATGTTCATTTTTTAATTTTTGCAAGTTTGCTGCATTCCATTTCTCCTCATGCGTATAAATTTTTAAGAAATTCAGGTCATATCATATTGCCTCATCCTAATACTATTAGAAGAGTCTGTTCCAGTTTCAGTTTGAATCCACTGCTTGAACAATTTGATGAACATTTTCTATCTTACATAAAAGAAAGATTTCAAAATTTGCAATCTAAAGATCTTATTGTATCACTCATGATTGATGAAATTCACATAAAAGCATGTTTAGACTTTAAAGGAGGGAATATTGTTGGAAATGCACACACAAGTGATAAATGTGCTACTAGTGCATATGTTTTTATGATGCAGAGTTTCTTATCTTCATACAAAGATGTTGCCCATATACTGCCTCTACAAAAGATCATCGCAGAAGAACTATTTGTTATAATTAAAAAAGTTATCATAGGTTTAGAACACATTGGATTTAAAGTGATTTGTGTGACATCTGATAATAATGCAATTACTGTGCCCGCACCACGAGAAGGCCAAGGCAGCTAGCGCGCTATGTGAGAGATTTTGGAAACGCAGCCGCCTTCTCGTGGCGCGGGCACAGTAATGGTAAAGCATTATCTTTCTTTTCTTCTCCTCCGAAGCTCAGTGTAGTGTACACTCATCCTTGCGATTCATCAAGGCCACTTTTTTTTATTTTTGATGCAGTCCATATTTTGAAGTGTGTTAGGAATAATTGGTTAAACCAGCGTAATGATGGGCAGTCAATGATATATATCGATTTCGACGATCATTGCACCAAAAGAATAGCATCATTTGAAACCATTAAAAAGCTCTATACTTTGGAACATGGAAACTTGGTGAAGTTTGCATATGGCATAACTTCTAAAGCCCTTTGTCCAACTAGTTTAGAGCGTCAGAATGTAAGATTAGTATTGCAAATTTTTAATGAATATGTGATTGAAGCATTAATGGAAATGGGGAAAACAAAAGATTTGCCTTCTTTCAGAGAAACTGCTGATTATATCAGACTAATATATCAGTGGTGGTGTATAATGAATGTGAGAAACCCATATAAAGGAGAACACTTGAGAAATAAATTTCAAGAGCCTCTAACTATTAACATAGATGATGAAAAATACTGGTTTCTTAATAGGTTTTTGGACTGGTTAGAGAAATGGAAAGAAGCAAAATTTCCAAATGGCTTTTTAACCAGAGAAACTTACAGATCACTACATCATACTACTTATGCCGTTTTAGAATTAACTAAGTATTGCATCAAGGAATTGGAATTTTCTTATGTTTTGACTGGCAAAGTACAAACAGATGAATTGGAACGTCGATTTGGGAAATTCCGACAAATGGCTGGCAGTCAGTATCATGTTTCTTTGAGGCAAATTTTTGAAATCGAGGCCAAATTAAGATTGCAAAATGTTGGACCTATGATGATAAAATCTGCTAAATTTGGTAATATAGCCATAGATGTTGATTTTAAAAGTAATTTAGAAAATGCCCCCATATGTGAACCATTAACTGGATTTAATAACATTATTGATGAGGTAGATGTTAATGGCATTGAAAAACCTGAGGACCTGCTCCCTGTAATTAATTATGTTGCAGGATATTGCATTGCTGCTACAACCAAAAAGTTAAAATGCCAGTTTTGTAGAACAAGTCTGACTATTAATGACGCAGACAGCTTGCCGTATTATTGTGAATTTACTCAAAATCTTGATAGAGGTGGACTGCTTTATCCTCGACCAGAGGTCCTCAATATTGTTTTGTATACATTTTTAATAGTCCAAAAACTTATTTCTCCAGATTATGAACATTTGTTTTTAAATATTGTAAACCAGCGTAATCTGATTTTAAGTTTATCCATGAATTTATTGCAAAAAAATGAGATGTATATTCAAGTAAATTGCTTAAACGGCCATAGTATACAAGACATAACAAAATACATTATAATGGCAGCAACAAATACATTCCTGAACAATTATTGTAAAGGAAAAAATGATCAAATTAGCAGGGATAATAAAAATAGAAAATTGCAAACCCTTCAAAAGTAATGCTAAAAACATAGCATAGCAGTTCAGTGATTATTTTTAAGCTTTTTTTCTTTAATTAAAAAATAGATTATCATAATTGTAGTTGCATAATTAGAAAAAAAAAAGTGTATAATGTTTGTGAATGCCTTTTTTATATTAATACATACTAAATTAACCACTGATTAAATAAAATGTTATTTTTTCAAGTATTGTGATATATTGCATTTTAATTAATCTCAACTCAAAACAAGAACAAAAATTTAGGATTGCATTTCCTAAATTATTAAATTTAATAAAAATATTTAATCACATTTTATTAATGTGAGTTTTATGATATGTCAATATGAAACCTCATAAATGTCCATATCTTTGATTGTTATATCTTTCTTAATATCAACATTAAAAGAACATCATTGGCATCCACACGGAAGACATGAAAAAATTCAAGTAAAATTAAGGTAAAGATTTAAAAATCATACGGACATTTATGAGACTTTATATTGATATTTCATAAAAATCAAATTTTATATAATTTTAATTTATAGATTTAAATTTTAGTTTGTTTTTTTTTTTTTTTAGTTAAAATTAATTAAAATGCTATATATCACTAATATTTATAACAAATTCTAACCCAAATCTTCAATTTGGTTAATTATATGTTCTGTGTGTATTTTATAATAATTGAAATAAGATTAAGGTTACCTGCAACCCTGTGTTCAATATTTCTATTTTGTACAACTATGTATTGTTAATATTAATCTTTTTTTCATCTATTTTAATAAATATTTTAATAATAAAGCACGACTGTTTAATTTATTTTAGAAATGAAGAGAGGGGTGGGGTGCAATAAAGAATTACTTAAAATTAATATTAGTCTAAATACGTTTAAAATTAAAAAAAAAAACCCTTGTTTACGTATTTTCGAAGTTGTTTGCTTAAAAAAATTAAAATTCATAAAATATCGGTAAAGTAAATTTAAAAGCTACTCGCGAGAACAGATAGGACTTCTCTTTCTGAGGTCACAAATTGCTTGGAGGGCCTGAAGATAATAGAAGGTGATGTCTGAGCCCCCAGTCACAAATCAAACTATAACTTTTGAACCGGAAGTCCAGAAATCTGAATTCTTGCATATTAATGGTGTGTTACAAAAAATTTTAGCTCTTATACACTAAAACTTATATACTCGTCTAGGGCCCCTGCCAGGGCCCTAAACACAAAAAGAGATACAATGTTTGAACGAAAAGAGTTAGAAATCTGAAAATTTGTATACTTATAACATTTTACTAAAAAATTTAGCTAATATACACCAAAAACTGGTATAAGGCTCTAAGGTCTCCACAGGGGTCCTGAAGCCCAAATCACCAATAACCTCTAACATTCGAATAATAAAAAAGCCTAAGAACTTGAAGTTTTATATTTTTATAGTGCATTACTTAAAAATTATAGACAATATACAAGGAGATTGGTATAGGCCTCGGGGCCTCTGGCGGCCTCAAATACAATTATGCAGAGATATATTAACAAACAAGTCGTAATGACGACATAGAAGCGGATATAAATTACTATTTTCGTCAATTAATAAATAAGGTTCCGGGAATGAAAATGGTTGAAATAGAAACAATGACACGTGCTCTAATTGTACCCTTATGACACCTTCAAAAATTTTCAGTGCTAAAATATGGCATGTAATATATCAAACGACTTGGAATGATGTGTCAAGAATGAATATGAAGTAAAATTAATGGTAGTCGAAATTGTTTTCAAGGAACCTGGTTTAGTGGAACCATTATGGCTCATTGGCACTTTCAGTTCTAAAATATGGCATGTAATATATCAAACGAATTGGAATGATGTATCATGAATGAATATAACGTAAAATTAACGATAGTCGAAATTGGTTTCAAGGAACCTGGTTTAGTGGAACCATTATGGTTCATTGGAACTTTCAATGCTAAAATATGGCATGTAATATATCAAACAACTTGGAATGATGTGTCATGAATGAATATAACGTAATGGTTTAATGGTATCATTATAGTCCATTAGAAACTTAAATGATAACATAGGGCGGTTTAAAAATATAGTTCCGCGAATGGTTTAGTTTAACCTTTCGGTACTTGGTTATGTCATTCCTTAATGGTTTATTATATCTGAAATAAAATGATGAAGCCAAAATACTGGTTATTAACAATGTATCTAATATGGCACCCGGGGACGTATTGCGAACAATAATAGTACAGCACAGGTTTTGAAGCAACAAAATTAAATTTTAAGAAAAAAAGCTAACTTGACTTTGCCGTCAATAGAGAGTTTGCGGCAGTGATTTTTCCCGTATAAAATGCGGCATTATGGCTATAATTTTACCGGAAATGTCATAAGCGTAATGGAATCTACGTTAGTTATCAACATAATGAAACCTATCAGAAATTCTCCGCTATTTACGTCATTGTGATGTCACTCGAAAATGCGGCCAGAGGAGATTAGTCGCCGACCTAGCCAAGTGAACCAAAGTTTTTCCTTACAAATCTAAACATTTTGGCTTGCTAAGTCTATTAAGACAAATGAATTCTGACGAGGGACCCATCTTGCGGCCACTTTCAGCTCATCATGGACAATATGCATGACTGATCTGTAATGCCGTTGCAATGTCATCGATGGTGAGCCGTCTATCCTGCAGAATCATCTCCTCCGCCTCGGGTGTCACAAGACGATGTGCCTGGGCTGGCCCGGCGCGTCCGCCAAACTTGTTGTGCCGCTGCTGAATTTCTGATACCATTCGTACACCTGAGTCTGTGATACACAAAAAGCACCATACTGAGCCAACGTGCATCGATGGATTTCTATTGGTTTCGTGCCTTCACTGTGTAGGAAATGTAACACTCCACGCTGCTCTTCTTTCGTGCATTCCAACAGAGGGGCTGCCATATTGGGAATGCCAGTATGGCACCGCTGGGTCACGTGGGGACGCGGGACCAACACCAATTGATGGCGGGAGAGTCCACGCGCATGCGTACCGGATCTGAACGCAATGGGAGCGGTTTTCAATTTTCTACAGCGGTTTTCCGGTTTTCATTTGACTCAGCCTCGTATTATACTGGGTGGATACAAAAATGAGAAGATTTTATTTTCGTAACTGAAGCAAATATGTCAATTTTGATAAATCCAATAAATAGGAAGTTATGGGTGACCTATTCCATGATGCACTATTCCCTTGAATATTAATCATCTTTACTGGCGCGAACAGAACCCTGTACTTATCTCAATCTAACATTTATGGGACAGGTTGGAGCATCGAGTGAGGGTCAGGGAGCCACGTCCACAATCCACTGCTGATTTGGCTAATTCTTACAGCAAGAGTGGAGCCAAATACCGGAAACTGTTTATCGGGACTTTGTAGAAAACATATTCAGAAGGGTGACTGACGTAATTTCAGCACACGGAAGTCCATTAAAATATTAAATAAAATATCACTTTTACCGTAACTGCGTAATATCCGTTCCATTATTGTAGGAATGTCTGCATCTTTCCTTCTTAGAAAAAGAGCATTAAATAAGTGATTGACTTGTTTGAAATAATGACAAATATTTTTTTTTGATGTTATATAAAAATAACTCCAATAACCGTAATTGCGCACTATAATATTTTAATTTCAGGAAAACCATGGATTTCGTTTGCACGTACAATCTTCATGCGTATCCAATGGATTCTCACGAATGCAACATATATATCACCGTAGCAGCAGGAGGTAATCAACTTCATCGAAAATTAAACTCAATTTTGTAATAACAATAAGAGGACTATTCGGAAAGTAATGCTCCTCATTCTTTACAGCCACTAATAAAGATAGAATAGATATAATTTGGCTGCTGTAAATTTGAAGTTTCCTAGAATTACATGGCATTTTGACAAATAGTTCGGCTGTACTAATCTGTCAAAATGGCGTTTGTGAACGATTCGCGGCACAAGCAATGATCTGTAATTGAGTTTTTTGGTCGCAAAAAAAACTGCAAACATTCACAAACATTTGTATGCTGCGGATGAAAGTTGTGCAGTTGACAGATGCGCTCGAGAAGTGGAGATGGTTAGCTGCGCTCTGGGTGATCTTCCACAGCCGTACGCAGGGGGGCGGGGGGGGGCGTGTAACGCCTCCCGAAATTGACCATCTTGCCAATTAATTCTGTTGTTTGGGGACCTCCCTCCGAAAAAACCCTGGATACGGCCCTGTGGGCCCAAACATGTAGAATCGTGCTGATGCCAACGTTCGTGTGGTTCGACGCACCACAAGTCGACATATGGCCACACAACTTTCATTAGAAATATTATTCGCAATAACGTACAAAAATAAATAATTTAATCAAATTGCTGAATAAAATACAAGTTATTGTGAATAATATTTCTTTAGAAAAGTCATTACACTGTCCTTTGGGAAACTAATGGGGTGATTCTGGTGAATATGATGCCAGCTCAGACGCGTGCATCAAGACCCTGACAAAATTCAACCACGTTTGACATCGAGTTGTCTCCCTTGAATCCCGCTGAAATATTCTTCTAAGCTGATTCCCTCTGATTTTTATTTTTAGTCTATTTGAAAGGCGCACTGTTCAGGACGCGATTTGAAGATGCCGAAGGCAAGATTCATTCAATAATGTCAGGACTCACGTATACTTGTTTGGCGCTATACTGGGATTTTTGTCTCCGTAGAGCCGTAGAAGTGGATGGGGATTATGTGGAAATATAATATGTACGGTATAAAGGAAACAATTCATTTAAATAGTGAGTAACTTTCACGCATTTTGAATAAAAACTTTTCGAATAAAAGATGTGGGGTTATTTTTTCTGCGTAACCCTCTTATATGTAGAGTATTTGAGCTTAAAATACATCTATCTTAAAAATGTGGGGCATTACTCTTTGCGTAATCCTGTTTCCGAGTTAATCATTTAATCGAAACTACATGGTGTCTCTAAATGATCTCCCGTATTAAAATACATGTTTATTACTCAAACACTATTACAGATTTTAACGATTATAGCAAGTGCTTAAATGATTGTATATTCTTTCAGATAAAAGGGAGTTGGTTAAATTATTCCTCACATCGGGGAAGAAACCCGATCAATCAGTGGAACTGCTTGCGAAAAGACTCCCTCCTAGATTCGTGTTCATTTCGTACAATGTAGAAAATGAATGCGAAAATTTGGGACAGAATGGTAAGAAATCTCACTGGAAGAAGGTACCTTAATAGATTAAGGTATTGTTTTATATTTTAATGTGTATTCGATTTTATTTGTTAGTTTATTAGCACTTATATCGAACTTGGCGCTAATTTACATAGTCTAGATGTTCTTCCTTAGATATGTACTGTAGATTATTACTATATTATAACGATCATACAAAAATTGAATAAATGATTAATTCTTTAATGTGCTATATTTGATTATTTTGAGGAAGGATCTTAAATATCGTTAAGTGCATGATGTTATTGAGAGATGGATTTTATAGGTTAGAAGATTTTGGCCTTCATCATCTCCACGATCAAAATCATTGAAAGAATTATGTGGATTACCAGTGTGATAGAAAAGAAGAAGAAATGCATTAGACCGATCAATAAGATAAACAGAATAAAGAGTTTAATAACATTTGATGTGGCTCTTGACTTGACAAGCTTTTTTGGCCGAGGGATTCTTCTCTAGGATGTTGCTGCTTAGTTTCAGGGTCATAACCATAAACCAACTCTCGTCTTCTGTGACGACCTTAGGAAGAAAAAATGGGTCAGTTCGAAGCAGCTTTTTACGGTACATTGCAGACATGTTCGTCACTCAGTATGTATGAAATGAAATTGCAGCATTTTTGTTTACTGACATGTACCATACGATAATCCGAGCAAAATTGCACAGGTTGTTTGTCCCCTAGGATGCATAATCTCTTTCCAAACAGCATTAATATCTTCTGGTGTTTTGTCGGTAGAATGGCCGTTCATCATCATCAAAGACGTTCGGTCATTTTTATAGGTTGAAACGTGTATAGACATAACGTTGTTACCGAATGTTCGCACTAACATTTTGTGCCTTCTACGGCTGTTTAACCAAATTTCAAACAGAATTTCATAGATATAACTTATGCTGTTTCCTCAGATCGGTCATTGAAAATCTGCATGCCAGCAACAGACACGTCCACTTAGCTTGAAGCCGTGAGGATTACTGACTAAAGAAAAATGTATTACCCTGCTACTAGCAGCGTTTGGCTACGCTATCGTTCATTTGCCAATGTAATTCAAATTTTGGAAACTTTTGAGTGACACCTCATATTTGGTAGGTCAAGTTGCGTATCTTATGCGAATTAAAATAATCAGTTACAGAACCGAAATGAGTTCTGATTACGGCTTAATAAAGTGTCTTAAGAAAGTATAAATACACTTCAGGGGTTTGAAACAGTTATTTCGAACAAAATAGTTTTATGAATAGAAACTACATTTTGAATATCTGCACAGTAAATAAACAAATTATTACATGTTGCAGGGCAAATTATAAAAGAAGAATAAAAAACAATGTCATACTGAATTCGGCCTGCTAAGGGGAATTTATCCTACATCATTTGTACTACAGGAAACTCCAGCTGTGTATTGTGGCAACGTAATTCGGTATATCCGTGTATGGGCCCATCAAGACAAGGCTAAAGTAACCGTTACCTACATGACCAGAGGAACGAGAAATGGAAATCCGCTTATCAGCATCTGGATTTTTGCTTCTTTAGCACTGTAAAACGAGATCCCGACAATTCCGTGGATGACAGTTCGGTGAACGACATTTCGGTGGAAGTGCAAATTCGGTCGAGATTTTAGCTATTAAACAGTCAAGTAACACTGATGCGACCATCTCCTATTTGTGATGGCAGCGCTAAATAACCATTAGCAGAAGGCACTAAATAAACGAGGAAATAAATGACGTGTCATCAGCAGATTGGGTGAGTGTATACATTCTGTTGCAGGCATTCGAAGAACATTTCCATTGTTACAATGCAAAAACGGAGCGATTTATCAGATGTACAAAAAGGTAATGACAACAACAGATGAAGGGAGGCCAATGATGGGATGATTATTGGCTTCCAAAGGTGGCCGCATTTTAGAAACTGCGCACTTTGTGAACTGTTCGCGTGCTGCCATGATAAAAGTGTACCGCGCATGGCAAACTAGCACTATAGAAAATAAGCGACGTGGAAATTGTGGTGTCTACGAGCCATAGATAAAAGAGGCGAAGGGCGGCTGCGGCGATGCGTTCGGGCGAATCGACATGCTGCCCTTCGCCTCTTTTATCTATGGCTCGACATGCTGCAATGGAGCAACTTATTGCCCAAATGAACGCCAGTGTGTCCAGAAGACAATTTAGCGAATATTGTTGCGTATGAGAATCCGCAGCAGACGGATGGTGACAGCACTTACGCTAACGACTGTGCATCGGCGGAAGAGGCTGGAATTTGCACGGCAGTATCGACACTGGACATTCACTGATTGACAAAAGGTTGCTTTCTCAGACGAATCATGTTTTTTGCTTCATCGGACGGATGGACGTTGGCGCTTACGACGAGAAACACCAAAAAACAAACACTCTTCAACCATTTAGGAACGAAAATAAGCTGGCGGAGGCAGCGTTAAGGTGCGTTCCCATAGCTCGCTTGAGTTTTAAAGCGAAGCTTGAGCTTTGAAGCAAATTCTACTCGCTAGAAAAATACAGCTTGAAAAGCCAAGCTATCGTTGAAGGTATCCCATAGCTCGCTAGATATTAATGTGTCTCACGAGAAATTGCATGCGGGAATTCAAAAAAACATGGCGCCTCTCAATGCATGAAAACGTTTGTTGTTAATTTTCCAGAGAACGAGTTTAAATTTTAAGAAGCTATTGATAGTTAATCTTAAAAGTATTTTATAAAAACGCTAACATATTTCCAATTTAGCAATACATGGTATTTATTGTTATTTTTGCTGATGCTACAATAAATAGAATAAAATAAAACAAAACAAAACCAATTAAATTTAAATAAACAGAGCTATTCATTAATTAATTAAATAAACCT